>CM034054.1:1358252-1383345 GCA_019804595.1 Bruguiera parviflora | reverse complement strand
TATATATATATATATATATATATATATATATATATATTATTTTTTAACCTGACTTTCCTCGTAAATATCTTCAATTTATTACACCGGTTGAATGCTCAACCACATCACTCCGAGCATCTCGCGTCAACAAAATTTACGCTAAGAGTTCTCCAGATAAAGATCAAATCCTCTCTCTGCGCGTTGCGCTCCTTTCTTTCTTTCCGATTTGTTCGACTTTTATTTTTTTTTTAGCAAAGACATGGTGGTGAGATCTCTACGGCGTGCGGGTCATGGCGAGATCAGTTCTGACGGGGACAAAGGAAACCGAGCAAAAATGAGAAGCAGAAAGTGCAAAGTAGTCGTAGTAGAAGCAGGAGCAGTGGAGGCCCAAGTGCAGAGGAGAACGAGTGCCAGAATCCAGAATCTGCAAACGGCCAAAAAGGAGCTGTTAGTACGGCGGAGAGTGGATCGCCTCCTTGATCGAGAAGAAGGCGACGACGGAGACGAAGGAGGAGGGAATAGAAGGAAGAAAGCGAACGTGTTCAGTAGGAGAAGGGTCAATGTGGAAAATGTGAGTCCAGATGTTGTAGCTGACAAGAAAGGTGATGATTCTCTCGAGTGTGTTCAGACGATTAAGCGTGTCGGTGAGGCGCCGGTTAGGGATTTGGAAAAGCGAAGTGGTCTGGCTATTTCCATCGATAAAAGCGATCATGCTAAGGTTAAAGAGACATTGAGGCTGTTCAACAAGCATTATCTCCATTTTATCCAGGTCTGCTTCCTCATTTCTTTTTAAACTTCCGACTTTAATGTCATTGCTTGCTTTGCTTCTTCATCTTCAGTTCCCTTGTGTAATGCTTATTTTTGTTGCTTCTAAGCCGGGTTGAGTGTCTCGGATATTGTGTTCACCAATCCTATTTTCTGGTGCTTAGGAAGAGGAGAACAGGTGCAGAAAAGTGGAACAAGATAAAAAATCCTCGAAGAGAACAAAATCAAAATCAAAGGTTGCTTTAAGCCTTCCGCTTTCTTGCAACGATGTTTATCAGCGTTGCTTCCGCTTAATATTCCAATTCAAATTAACTTTCGTTCATTGTTTTTTTTTTTTTTTCTCTTTTTTGCTTTACTTTCTAAAGTTTTGCACTTCATCTTCATTACCTGCTTAGGCTTTTTGGTTGACTAATACGAGGAGTTTAATTGATATATGATGATTGGGCCTTACATTGGAAATTTGCCGTTTATATATTTCCTTTAACTTTAATGAATTTTATTTTCCATGTTTCAATTATTGGGTTCTTTGTTGAATTATTGTCTCTCTCTCTTTTTTTTTCAATTTTTTTTTTATTATGACTTTGGATTTGGAGCTACTAAGCTCTAAAGAGTAATTTTGGAGCTATTAATACGCTGATCAACTTTCATATCAAAATTTTCAATATTTATTTGAATTTAGAATTTAGCAATGAATTCTTGGGCTATTTTGCGTTGTTGCCTTTATTGATACCAAGCTATGATAAACCTCCAAAATGCTGCAGAAAGGCAATGCAACTGAAGATGATGCTAAGATGAAGGCAAAGCGTCCTGACTTGAAGGCAATTACCAAGGCAAGTGGAGATTAATTTTACCTTTGGTTCTTTTCAGGAACCTGGCTTTGTGTAGCTTAAATGGTTCTTAGTTCCCTTGTTCTTGAATCTTAAGTTTGTTATGAGTCGATAGTCAAAAGTATGCTACATATTGTTAATTTG
This sequence comes from Bruguiera parviflora, assembly GCA_019804595.1. Classification (NCBI taxonomy): domain Eukaryota; kingdom Viridiplantae; phylum Streptophyta; class Magnoliopsida; order Malpighiales; family Rhizophoraceae; genus Bruguiera; species Bruguiera parviflora. The sequence goes on along the minus strand of CM034054.1, from coordinate 1,381,630 downwards.
AGGCCCATAAATTTCAAACTATTTTGATTTTATTTGACAAAGTCCAAGTATATGCAAGTTAATATTAGCAATGTTGTTATATTAGTTAAAAATATGATGATGACAGTGTTATTCTTTGTATTTAAATTGAAAATCCTTGCCAGATGATCGAGACTAATACAATATTGTATCCCGAGAAAAGAATTGGTGAACTTCCAGGTCTGTATATTGTGTTGTTTTGAGTCATATAACATTTCATGTTTTTATCCCTTGCAATTTTCTAAATTATAGCATATGTAGTGGATCTAGTTGAAAATTAGTTTAGTTGATGTGCAATTGGTGAATTGACCTTAACATTGTAATTCATCTACTTGCAAGCAAAATATAGTTAGAGAATAGAGAAGGAAAAGAATTAAAGAACGAGCAGTCATACACTAACTCTATAACAATTTGTTCATGGGAGATCAATTTCTCATAATTGAAATTTGACATTATATAGCCTTAGTTGAATTGTGGATGCTGGTACTGGGTTAAATATAAAATTTTATAGAGCTTTTGGAAGTTTATTGATTTTTATTTCTCTTTTTACTTTTTTAATTATAAGTTACCTCTTTTTTATTTTTTCAACCTTTGTTGCTTTTTATTCTCTATGATTTCTCTTGATCTTGTATAACATGCTATCATTGATAAGGACTAAAGTCTTGATTTGTTGATGTCATTTTCAATAATAATAATCTATTGCTGCAAAGGAGATAAGTTGTTTTCTCCAATGCACATGTTATACACGGACTGAAGTGCCATGGTCTTGGAGGTTTCTAGTTATCTGTCTTGCATCAATCTCATTAAAGATAAAATTTTTTGTAAAAGCTTTAGATGATGCTCATATACTCTTCCGCAAGAATTTACATGTGTCCAGACAAACACTAGTGATGCTGAAAATGTTTTTTTTTTGTTTTTTAAAAATTTTTATTAAAGTATGAAGAATAAAATCAAACCCTACTATGCAATTATAGGCTATGTTGCCATACCGAAAAGCTCGCTACACCGAAAATTTAAGCTCTTTGTATAATGTTATGTGGATTTGTTTATTGAACTATTTGAAAGAAGGCTGTTGAGACCTTTGATGAATGTGGGTGATGTGGACAAGGTTGGAAGGCTTTTTGGTTGTTGCTTTACATGTTTAGGAGGCAAGGATACAAAAGGACTTTACAGTGAAGTGGTTGTTGCCCTAATTTTGTGCATTTGGTTGTGGAGAACTGTTAAAATTTCGTGGATCATTACATGACTCTGTAGTGAATGCATGGTAAAATTCTTTTCCTCGTTTCTTTTTACATCTAATTTGGCAGCACTGAAAGGAATATCTTCAGAAAATTTACAATGAGATGGGAAATCCTTCATAATTTCTTTTTGTTTTATTTGTTTCTTGTGGTAGGGAAGCTCTTGTCTCATGTATATTTCTTTTTGGGTTTCATGGCAAGGATTGATTTAGATTTGAACTTAATTTTTATTGGAAAGTTATGATTAGTGGGTGTAAATGGGCAGGTATTAATGTCGGACATCAGTTTTATTCCAGGGCTGAAATGGTTGTTGTTGGCTTTCATAGCCACTGGTTGAATGGAATTGACTATATGGGGCAGGCCTACAACAAAGGGGTAATGCATCAATCACAATCATTGCCACTGTTACTGTTGTCACTGTTATCTTTATGAATATGGCCATAGCTCTGGGAAGACACTGTGTTGCAAGGCATGTTCAAGCCGATTTGTTATTAACTTCCGGGATTTGGGCATGGCATGATCAAAAGAATAGCCACAGTGGGAAGAAAAAATCAGATGTCTCCAAAATTACAGCAAATAATGGGAAGACAAATCATGAATTTGCCATAATTGGAAAACAATAGAAAATGTCTTTAAAATTTGAAAGTTTAGATTTGTTATCATCATGATGGTCATGGTGTACATTTGACATCTACTCTTTTTAATCTTTTATATTTATCTCTAACTTATGTTTCAAGAATATATACTATCTTTGTCCTATGTAAATGATGAACATGTCCTGGTGCTGGAAATTGCAGGAGTATAGCAACTACACATTTCCCCTTGCAGTGACAATTGTTTTGTCTGGGGCATACGAAGATGATCTAGATAATGCAGAGGACATTATCTATACTGGTCAAGGTGGGCACAACTTAACTGGGGATAAGCGCCAATACAAGGATCAGGAGATGAAACGTGGTAATCTAGCACTGAAGGTGTGCTATTTTACCCCAAAGCTTCCATGTTGAATTTTACTTCTTGGTATTGCAAACCATTGCCGTCAAGTGCTCTCTGTAGATTCAGAATGGCATGTTCTGTGCTGTATGAAAAATGTGTAGGCATCTGTATCCATATTTTGAGCTTTTTAGGTAGTTTGTGTTTGCTTTCAACAAGTGATCATGTATGTCTATGACTTCTCAATGTTGCAGTGGATAAGGAAGATGGCATATTAGTATGGAGAAGGTATGAAAGAGAGGAGATAAAACAATAAGGGTAAAAGAGGGAGTACTTTTGGAGGAGATAATGAGTTCTATAGCCATATTGTTTCTAATTACGTTGAGATTTTCTCTTCTATGTGCTCCATCTCAATAAAATTCCCAAATAATTGATCTCCTAGGCATTTTCCTCTTGGCTAATTGAAGTCAAATCTCTATATTGAGATTCTGTTTATATCATCCAATCTTTTTGGTTTTAATTTGACTTGTGAGTACTAGTTTGCAATGTTTCTCATGTATTCTTTGTTAATTTGGGGTGCATCTTTGTCATGCTTATTTATGTCATGTTGACACTAGTACTTCATGTTGAGTGAGGACTCAGAGATGACTGGTAGTTGATAACCTTATATTGCTCTTGATAAGTTCTGCATCAATTTGTTATAGTTCGCTGACATCCAATTGGACTGAGAGGTCCATATAGAATCAATGGTTTGACCTGCTTAGCATTCCTGGGACCTTTGTTTTGAGCATCATCTCAGATGCTGTATATGTGCAGCAGTTGAAGGCAACATGGTAAAATAGTGGTGGCAGGACATTTAAAATCTGGTGCTTTCTGATTATGGAAACTGTGATTTTGCATCTCTAATTTTATCTTTGGGTGTACAAACTAGCATTCTGCTAGTATATTGTTGTGGGACTCTGGCTTGAAATTTGAATTTGCAGTCAGTGCATGAGTTGCTTTCTACCTTTGCAGAATTGTATTGATCAATGTGTGCCCGTACGAGTGGTACGTGGTCATGAATCTTCCAGCAGTTACTGTGGCAGGGTTTATACATATGATGGCCTCTACAAGGTAAGTCTCAAATTGAAATCTACCGAGAATTGTTCTTCTTGGAATCACTTTTTTTTTTTTCTCACCTGTATGGATGACAAAATCACTTTAGTGGTTTACAAGGGAGATCCTCTCTTATGGGCTGGCCATCTGCAATTGAAAGTACTAGATTTAGGAAGAGATTTGTTTATATTTGATAACCCTATTGTTTGTTTTATAATGCTAACTGAAAGTATTATATGGAGATTTGAGACCCACAATCTCTTTTGTTAAGGGACACCTTTGATGCTAGCCTTCAACCATCTCTTTAATATATCTGAGAGGAAATTCAAGGCGTTGTTGGTGCAAAGTTCTAGTCTTGCTACTCAAAAGGCAGTCTGTTCAGAAGTTCTGTTTGTAGAATTTACCCAATTAAAATTTTCCTTCAAGTATTACAGTTAAAACATTAATTTTGGTTGTGCCTTTGTACCCACTATATTGACCTGGCTGGTGTTGTAAAAGGCAATTGTGTTGACCTCAACTGAAATGAGGTGTTGACTTATTGCAATGAAGTTGATCACAGATTATCTTGAAATCATTTGTTTGTTTGCCTTTTATCTTCCTTGCAGACACCTCTTTTGCGTGGTGCTCTTTATATTTGGTAGAAGCAGTCATGTTTTATAAATATTACTCTCTGTAGTCTATTTTTTTTCCTCAAATAATGCTTATGCTGTTTTTCAGGTCATTAAATATTGGGCTGAAAAGGGTTTATCTGGATTTACTGTCTATAAGTATCAGTTAAGAAGGTTAGAAGGGCAGCCTATCTTGACGACTAATCAGGTTCAGTTTTTTTCCTTTTAAAATATGACAGCCAATTAGACCTTCCGGACTGGATACATTTATTAGTCAAATATTCTTTCTTTTCCTGGAATTACTTCAGGCTTAAGAAATTAAGTTGAATATTCTTCCACTAAAAGCTTCGTAGTTTATAGTTGTGAAATGATACCATGGTGTTTGTGAAATTGATTTACAAAGATGCAAAAACTTCTGCACAGCCCATCACATTGAAATATCAGTTCAGAATATCATTTTCAAGTTGCCATTTATGCTTGTTTAGTTAGCATTCTTTCAGATGAGTTAAGGATTGGGGTTCATTGGCACAAAAATGAACTTATGCAAATGGTGTTTTCTTGTCTTTTTGTTAGTATTGGTTATGTTTGCATGGTGTACAATAGGAGGGACCAGAGTTGAAAGATCTGATTGGAATATAGCTGTGTGAGTTATGGGCCCAATTTATTGATCTTGAGTGAATTCGATGGTATTTGTGCTGAAGCTTGACTGAACATTTGACAACACATGATTGTGGTTGGATTGGCAAAGTAAATTTATTTGTGATATTGGTGCCACATCTGCAGTTAACACCTGCGTCATCCCATAGTTAACAAAAGGTCTTCATTACTGCATCTTAGTTGAGGACATAAATGCAAATCAAAAGGAGCTGCACTGAAATAGAGATATGTGAAAAAGATTTGGCAATCTTTAATCTTTGTATCATTTTCCTCATCATTTATTTGTTCTGCATTTTACTATGTGTTTTTTTTTTTCTTTTTTTTTGGTCTTTGTGAGTTTTGACTATCATTGGATCATATATTTGTCTCTAATGACAGGTTCACTTTGTTTATGGACGTGTTCCACAGTCTGTTACAGAAATACGGGGGTATCATAAAAATGCTATATTATATAATTGAAGTTCATGATTTATGCCTTGCTGGATCCAATTCTAATTTATTTTTAATTGTTGATGGGGTTAGATTGGTTTGTGAGGACATCAGTGGAGGTCAAGAGGATATTCCAATTCCAGCTACTAATTTGGTTGATGATCCACCAGTTTCACCAAGGGGCAAGTGAAGCTGTTAAATATGGTGGCCCATTTATAGTTGGCAATTCTTACTTTTTACAATGGATCCATCTACTTATTCTTTTTTGCTTGGCTGCACATCCAGCATCTCTATTTTCTTGGCTGCACATCCAGCATCTCTATTTTCTTGCTATAATTTGGTTCTTTGGCACTTAATATGGGCCATTGGCAGACTAAATATTTGCTAGGAGTGCGGTTCCTGATCTGTTACAATGTTATTTGCTTTGATTTCTGGGACCCATCTTAGGAACAAAGCTAAGGTAGCATGTCTTTCATAGGATGCTGGAACATTTTAACTCTTCCAGGCTAACATTTCCTCTTTGTTGTCTCAACTAGATTGCCTGGAGTTCTCCAGGATCAAACATTGACTATTAGCAACATGTTAGTTAATGTTTTTGCAATGCTCTGATAAAGAGGATAGGGAAGGAGACCTATTTTCTGTTCTGTTGTGTGCTATATCCATACCAATTGAGATTAAAGAGGAGTCAAAATTAGCTGAAGAATCAACCTTTTTTTATTTGCTTATTAGGAATACATCTGGATGTGCAGTTTGAGAGTTTTGCCCCATTGTTTCTCATCTCTGTCTAATTAGTATTGTGGAAACTCTACATACATCAAGAAACTTCATTCCTTTGGCCTTCGACCATCAGGTTGGAGTATGTAGTTATTAAAGTGCAATCCTCAAGAGACTAAAAAGGAAGACTTTACATATGAATTTTGACATCTCTTAATATAATAATACCACTTCGTATGGGACCATGAGTGGGTGATGGCTTCTTGTTTCTTACTTTATCTTTCCATTTTTTTCTACAAAAATTTCTCTGTTGCTTAATGGCATTAATATTTGTCCCCTTACTGCTTGTTTTCTTATCAGCTTTTCATTTGGTTTGGTATTTGTGCTTTGATTTTATGCTGTCACAGCATATGGAGTTTAACTGCTGAAATTGGTTTCCTTTCATGTTGTTCAAGAATTTCAGGTTTCATATACTGCAGGTCCATTCAAGTTTCAAAAAATGTGAAGCTTCCAACAAATGCCACTGGCTGCAACTGCAAAGGCATCTGTGTGGATCCTAGGACCTGTTCTTGTGCAAAACTTAACGGTGCGGATTTCCCCTATGTGCATCATAATGGTGGCAGGTGAGAAGAACAGGAAGGATATGTGAACCTGACTACTTTAGATGGAAACTTATGTAGGAAAGTTGCATAAGCAAGGACTAAACATTGTTTGGCTGTTTTTATATAATTTTACTCATATTTTGAGTCTCTTTATCAGGTTAGTCCAAGCCAAGGATGTTGTTTTTGAATGTGGTCCCAAGTGCCAATGTGGACCTGATTGCATCAATCGAACATCTCAGCGAGGGCTTAAATATCGTCTTGAGGTTTTGTTGTTCTACCTGTTTTCTGAAGGATGACCGTGGTATATCATCATTGGGTGCATAACTTGGTTGCTCAATGAATATCTACAGGTGTTCTGTACTCCAAAGAAAGGTTGGGCTGTCAGATCTTGGGATTTTATACCTTCTGGGGCACCTGTTTGTGAGTACGTAGGGGTGATTATGAGAACAGAAGATGTGGAAAATGTTTCTGATAACAACTATATATTTGAAATTGACTGCTTGCAGACAATGAGAGGGCTTGGTGGAAGAGAGGTAACAGTAACAAAAATATTTTCAGTATAAGTTTTAAAAATTTTTTTTTTTTTAAATTTTTTCTCTCAAATGATGTAATATTAATGTAGACATTATGTCCTTATTCTTTTTTTTTATTGAAACATGTGTTGGCTAATTTTGGCCAACTTAGTGCTCCACAAGTTTCATAAAAGCAGCCAAAATTGTTGTCTTTTGAGCTGGAAGATTGCCAAGTTTCTGGCAGAGTTGTTGGGCTTCATTCACTCTCTTTGCTGACAGGGTGCATTCAATTACTTTGGGTTATGTTATAACCTCTCTGCTTAGGAATATGCACAGGACAGGGCACTGTTTTGCAACTATGCACTTGTATTAGGTTATGATTTAGAGTGTGCTTGGCTGATTTCACTTACAATGCCATTTATTTGTTTATACTTTTCCATGTCCCACTTGACAATGAGCTTTCTGTTGTATTTTGCCAATAGAGACGACTACTGTCAGTACCAGGAATTGAGAACTTTGATGGGCCTGACAATCAGAAGTTTGAAAGTGTGCCGGAATTTTGCATTGATGCAGGTCTCAAGGGAAATATTGCCAGGTTCATTAACCATAGTTGTGAGCCTAATCTCTTTGTCCAATGTGTCTTGAGCTCCCACCAGGACATTAAACTTGCTCGGGTAATGCTATTTGCGGCAGACAACATTCCAGCTTTACAGGTTTTTCCCTAACTGGATCTGTCGTGCTGTGAGCCTTTGTTGTTGTGCTGCAAAGATGTTTATATTTTTTATAAATTCAATTTCAATGCTTGTAAATTGTTGGAGCGATTCCTTACTAAATCTTGGATAGAAAGTAAATTTAGAAAAGTCGAATTGCTACCTAAGTTAGAAATTTTTATTTTCTACTGACTTTTCCAAGTTGATTCAATCATTTTGTTCATTAGTAGTGTCTTATTTTTGCATTCAAATTGGTCACATAGAAGTCCCTTAATGTGATCAATGTTGTTTTTTAAGTTCTATTGTTCAAAGGGATGATAATATAGAGGATGTATTCCATAGGAGGAGGGTTAGATAGGTAAAATGGAAATGTGCTATCAAAGTTTTATTTGATCAAAAAATTCCCGTAAGTCAAAGGGCAAATTCTACCAGGTCAGTGATGCTCAACAGTAGTGAGTGTTATGTTGTGAAAAAACATGTCGAGAAAATGAGTGTAGTAAAAATGAGAATGTTTAGATGAATGTGTGGTTAATGAATAAGAGATGAGGACATCCATTGTAAAGTAGGAGTAGCATCCATTGGAAATAAATTGGGGAAGTGGTCTTTGCGATATTATGAACATGTTCAACGTAGATCAGTAAATGCTTCAATTAAGAGGGGTGATCAAATTCGAGTGGATAACCAGAGAAGAGGGATAGACAGACTTAAGTTAATTTGAGAATCTTTAGTTCAGAAAGATTTGAAATAATTAGATCTGACACTTGACAGAATGACGGAAAAAGATCATATAGTTTACCCCAATTAAATTTGAGATTAACACTTTGTTGTTATTTTACTTCTCTTGTCTTTTTATTTTTTTATTTTTTAAAATTTGTGTGTTTTGGGGGAAGCGGGGACGGGAGAAGTGTGCTGCATCTGCTCTTTTGGATGATGGGCAGCATACATATGTGCACCCCCTTTTGAATTCTAGTATTAGGCAACCATGCTTTAGATGGTGAGATTGATAGCAAATCATATGCAAACATAGGACAAAATAGAAAATCTTCTCTCTATTGTGAAGGATGCTGTTTTCTATCATTTTGTCCAACACTGACAAATTTAACATGCAGCCATGCATTGTGGATTTTGATTGAATACGGTAAGGGGCATATGTGGGTCGGTTGGTCGCAACAGCATAGATGCATTCTAGTTTGAATGCTTAACATTATCTCTCTCTTTTCTCGCAACCGACCTTTCTCTTACTGCCTGTTGCATGACTTGATTGAAAGTGGTAACTGACCTTGTTGTGGCTTATTATAGGAACTTACTTATGACTATGGCTATGTCCTTGATAGCGTACATGGTCCTGATGGAAAGGCGAAACAGATGCCTTGCTATTGTGGTTCAGCAGATTGTAGGAAGCGCCTGTTCTAGCTTGTAAATTACTATAGTGCTTCAGTTCATCTAAGAATGATGTGGCTGAGGCAACGTCAGTTTGTAGATTGATGCTAAGGGGAAGTTGGTTGTTGCTCTTTACAGCATCAAAATCATGTATACTACAAACTTTGATACTCCCTTTTCAGGGTGTTCTTATTGAAGACTGAACTTCAATAGCTCACAGAAAGCATTGATATTGTATTTCAGTGCTCTGATAGAAGCAGAACTTCGGAGGAAGCATTTTTCACGAACGAAGAGAAATGCGATTGTTATTTGCAGGTTATTGAAGGGTTGAATTTCCTTTCTTGTGGATGATGCTAGGTTTTAGGAAATAACTAGTTTATCTCTCTGGTTCTCTCTTAAGCGTACCTATGCGTATGTTTTTCCTTTTTTGAGCCATCCGGAGCTTTATTAGATTTTGAGCTGCACGATAAGATTTAGATCTTATTCTTCTTTTTAGAATTTAAATTTGAAAACTCTTAAGATAAATGCTTAGACTTCTAGCTATTCGAGAATATGAACTGATACTCTGCCATGGTATCATTTCAGCAAAACATACTAATTAATGATTATTACATGACAGAGGGAAAAGAAGAAAATTAAATAAAATAAATGAATTTAATAAAATTTCGGGCAAGTATTGCTGTCATTTCATAAAATTGTATGTAATAATTATTTCAAATAAAAACCAGTAAGTCATATTTTTGGATGGGTAATCAAAATGATAGATAGAAGGCTAACATGGTATTAAGTAGTTAGAATTTCGATTGATACTAAATTTTGTCGGTCTAATATTAGCGAGAATGTCATAATTCATACGTTGTCTTACGTATCTAGTGTGAGTCTAAAATCTTTAATTAATATAAAATAAGTAAACATTCAAATATCATTTATTATTAATGGAAAAAGATTTTCGATGTGATGTAAAAGCTAATAGACATATTCAAATTTTTTGGTTTTCGGGTCAACGTGTTAGCCTCTTTATTATTAGACAAATTTTTCCTAGAAGAAGGGCGCGTGCATGCGGGAGTCGAAACACGGCGTGAACACGAAAGACTCTTTCAATGTGAGCAGGCAAAACAAGACGACTCGGTGTGCAGTGCACGCTTCCATTTTTCCGCACTCCACGCAATCCGAGTGAGCAAGTAAGGCAAGCAAAGCCAGACAAAGTAAGCCCACTCGGAGCAGGACCGCCCCGCCACGCCGAGCTGCTTCCACTTCGCTAATTCCTTCTTCAGGACATTAATTGTCCATTCGTCGAGACTCTGTCGTGGGCGGAGGTGGAGGTGGTGGCTATGGGGATGGGGGCGTTGTCGTCGTCGTTGATGACGATGATGCCAATCTATTTGGTGGCGGGAGGATGGTGGTTGTTGTTGTCTGTGGAATCCAGCTACATAGCTTACAACACCACAGCATCAATCGTCCCAGGCAAAGTCAATGTTCATTTGGTGCCTCATTCTCACGATGACGTTGGCTGGTTAAAGACCGTCGATCAGTACTATTTCGGCGGCAACAATTCTATCCGAGTGATGCCCCCCTTCTTCTTCTTCTTCTTCTGTTTTTTTTTTTATTTATTATTGATATATGAATTTTCCCGTGATAATTTTGGCAACTTTACTGGGTTTGGTGAATAGGGTGCCTGTGTTCAGAATGTACTGGACTCTGTAATGTCTGCTTTGTTTGAGGATAAGAATCGCAAGTTCATCTACGTTGAGATGGTGACGTTTCTGCTCTTTCCCTCTTTTTTTGTTGTCCCCCTTTTGTTGGTTTTTTTTTTTTCTTGTTTTGTGGTTAATGCCATGTGTAAAGTCGTTCGGTTCTCCGTTTTGTATTAGGCATTCTTCCAGAGATGGTGGAGACAGCAAAGTGAAACTATGAAGATCAAAGTCAAGGAGCTTGTCAACTCAGGCCAACTAGAGTTCATGTAAGCTGGCTTCTTTATTTTTCTCTATTTTGGTGTGATTTTAGTTTTCTAGCTGCTGTTTGGGTTAGCATAACATAAATTCGTCGTTGTAACGTTTATTTTTCTTGATTAATAAAGTTCTATTGCTTTTTCTTTTTTTATTTTTGGTTCTTTGTTGCTCGTTTTTTCTTCCCATTTATGGAAGAAATGGAGGCATGTGTATGCACGACGAAGCAACCCCGCATTACATTGACATGATTGATCAGACAACTTTAGGCCATAAATTTATCAAAGACGAATTTGGTCAACTTCCTAGAGTTGGTTGGCAGATTGACCCTTTTGGACATTCCACTGTTCAAGCTTATTTGCTTGGTGCTGAGGTATATTTATTGAATATTTCACTTCTTCAATTGCTGTTTACTATACCATTTGTGTAGATCTCCTGCAATTTGTCCTCTGTTACTGATAACTGATGCATCTGTGTACTAGTCTGTGCATCTCTTTTATTTACAGACATGCTAAATGAACTCTACAATATATGTGTCTGGAACTTTGTTGCAGTTAGGATTTGACTCCCTCTTTTTTGCTCGAATTGATTACCAAGATAGGGCTAAACGATTAAAGGATAAGACACTTGAGGTTGTCTGGAAGAGTTCTAAATCACTGGGTTCTACTTCACAGGTTAGGGTCTTAGTTAATAGATTTCTGTTTACTTTTATGGATTTTGATTTAACATTAGAATTTCTTTTTTGGAAACATTTACACTAGCTGACATAGATGGATTTATTTGATTTTATGATATTCAGTGCATTCTCTTAAGTCCACACCGCGTAAATTTCATATGCAGATATTCACTGGTATATTTCCTAGGCATTATGATCCACCTGATGGTTTCACATTTGAAATAAATGATGTCTCTCCTCCTATTCAAGTAAGCATCCTCAAATTAACAGAATGCTTTTGGGTTCCTTATATGGAGCTTCCATTTACATGTCATTTTTGCTCTCAAGGATGATATTCTCCTGTTTGACTACAATGTTCAAGAGAGAGTCAATGACTTTGTAGCTGCTGCTTTAGCCCAGGTAAATTACTCCAACTCCTAGATCTATGTATGGAGCATTTAAAAGTTGCTATATGAGATAAGAATGAGATATCAGTTGAATCAAATGATTAAAGAGCTACTTGATACATTTAACTCTAAGCCTTGCCATCGATGTTGAATATTGCGGGTAATCGATGAGTGAAACTATTGAATTTTCCTCTTATATCTAACGCTGTAAAAAAAGTTTCAGTAAGTGTTTGAACGAGTGTAACGGACTTGTTATACAAATGCATGTTGAAGGTTGTTATTTTTCCTTTTCTGAAACTATCATTAGTTGCAGTTAACAAAAATGCCCTTTCCATTTTCACACTTCAGGCTAGTGTGACAAAGACAAATCAGATAATGTGGCTAATGGGAACAGACTTTCGCTATCAATATGCAAATTCATGGTTCCGGCAGATGGACAAATTCATTCATTATGTTAATAAGGTACTCAGTTCTTTTTTATTTTTCCTCCTTTTTCTATAGAGAATATATTATGAGGGCATCCATTATGCGCACTTTAGAGCTCTGATTTGCAACGACAATTTGAGGAAAAGTAATTAATAATTTGAACTTTGAATTTTTATCGCAAAACCTTTCAGGATGGTCGTGTCAATGCTTTTTATTCAACCCCATCAATCTACACAGATGCAAAACATGCAGCAGATGAAAAATGGCCTCTCAAAACTGAGGACTTCTTTCCGTGAGTTTCTGCATTTGGATTTGCTACTACTTTCCTTTGTGTACTCTTTCCAAATGTTGTTGAGAAATAAAAGTATGAATTACCAGGTATGCAGATCATCCCAATGCGTATTGGACTGGATATTTTACAAGTAGGGCATCCTTGAAGGGCTATGTCCGGATGATGAGCAGTTACTATCTTGTCAGATCATGGGCCTTTTCTGTTTCTTTTAAGAACTCCCCCGACATGGGGCCCCCCCTCCTTTGCATAAATGCTTAGTGAAAAATTAATAAATGTCTTTGTGTCAAATTAGGCTACAAGGCAACTAGAATTCTTTAAAGGCAGGACTAGTCTGGGACCCAACACTGATGCACTTGCTGATGCTCTGGCAATTGCACAGCATCATGATGCAGTTAGTGGCACAGAAAGGCAGCATGTTGCTGCTGACTATGCTTTGCGACTATCAATTGGCTATATGGAGGTGCATATCAGTTCAATATCTAATAACATTCTGATGCATGGAGGTTTAAATTCTAATCTAGATATGATAATTTTCATTTGAATTTCGCTGCAGGCGGAGAAGCAAGTTGCCTCTTCATTTGATTTCTTGACAGAGCCAAAATCCAGTACTGGAGAAGGAAAAGTTGTCACAGATTTCAAGCAGGCAATATATGACTCACTTAGCACAACTTTACTTGTTTATTTTAATCATACTTTAGATTGGATAGGTTTTCCATTAATCTTGAAATGGATGAACTTTTGGCCTGTGGCCAACATTGCATTACATGGTCAAAACTGCTTTCTTGCCCAGTACCCAAAAAGAGCATCATTTTCAGCAGGCTATTTGGTTTTGGAGGTCATATTTTGTTCCTTGATTAGTCAATGCACATCTGCTTGCATTTCAAACTCATTTAACCTGTTTACTATTAATAAGAATCCTAAAAGAAATGGCAGGTCATTTTTATTTGGATCTAGAGCTTCCATTTTGTAAATTTCTTGTCTTGTTTCTATTTTCTTCTTCACTATCATGATCCTTGTAAGCTTGTCCCTTTGTTAGGTGAAGGTTTATTAAAATTATATCATTGTGTCCTATAATAAATCCTTCTCTAGGACAACTTACACCAAATCTCTTTTTTCTTTATGTTCTCACCTGAAGTGGAAAGCTTGCTTAACCACTGATAAAGAAATCCTGTCTGTGCCCTGAACCAAATTCTTGGGTAGAAAATTGATAATTTGTTCTGTTTTTTGCTGGCAGTGTCCTCTTCTTAATATAAGTTACTGTCCTCCATCAGAATCTCTTTTATCTGATGGGAAGAACTTGGTAAGAGTATTGCTCCCTCCTTGCACAAGCATTCCACTTTGAAGATATAAACATCACCTTTCATATTAGTTATTAACATGGCTTCTCTGCTCACTTATAGGTTGTTGTTGCTTACAATCCTCTAGGATGGAATAGAGATGAAGTGATACGAGTTCCAGTAAGTGTTGTGTGTGTACTTCATTTATGGTAGTGAGTTTTGTAGCTCTAGAATCCTGTCACAGGTTATGAATGAAGGTGGCCACTTACACCAAAAATTGCATGATTGGCAGTGATTATTTCATGCAATCAATTGTATTAGACAAGAACAATAGATCTCATGTATCTAGCTATGCGTGTTTTCTTGTTTAAAAAGGGGGTCACTGGTCTGATTGTTACTTATGGAGACAATTTCCCAGCTATGACATTTCCTAAACAGGATAGATTCCTTTTTTGTGTTGCCTTGATCTTTATGACAATTTTTTCCCTTCTTTTCAATTCTGCCATCAAATTTATCAGCTCTTGCTGTTTTGCTTCAAATTTAATTGCATTTTCTTCGCATGTGCATAAAAACTCTCCTTGCCACTGGAAGTGCTTTAAGTCATGTCACTTTCAAGTTGTTGCCAATTACTCAAATGCCTTGTGTCTAGTATACACATTCAGATTTACCATGGGTCAGGATTTGTTGCAAACAAGTGCATGCATTCTGACACACGAGAACCATCCAATCAAGTGATCGTACAGTATGGACACCTGATCAGATAGTTCTCACATTGGACCATTCGGCTCCATATGGTTCTATTCTGAATGAATTATCTATTCTGTCTATTCTTAGTATCTTGGGAGATATAGCTTTAATGACCAACAAGATATTGGACCTCAGGCTCTTAATGGCTCCATTCTAATTGAAGGCACTATTCCATCTAAAGTTATTTTCTAGTTGTAAAGGACAAAATTGCCACACTACTGTGGGGTTGTCATTTGTAGATGGCTGAATTATTTGTTTCAATTTTTATATCCATCTTTATATTGAATTTGCCACAGGTTTCCACTGAAAATGTTATTGTTCAAGATTCTAGCGGGAAACAAATTGAATCTCAGCTTCTACCCATATCAAATGCAGCAATGGGCATAAGAAATAAATACGTCAAAACATATTTAGGAAGATTCTCAAGCAAAACACCCAAATATTGGCTTGCATTTTCAGTATCCCTGCCGCCCCTTGGTTTTAACACCTATATTGTCTCAAGTGCAAAACAGACAGGTCAGCAAAGCTGCTTCTCTAGCTAAATAATAATTGTGAAATGGATGATTATTACATAATATTTCAAAATGATTGATGGAGTGCTATATTTATAATCTGACTCTCTTGGAGGTTCTACTGCAACCATGTCACTAATATACACATCAGAGGAAAGTACAGATAAAACAATTGAAGTTGGCCAAGGAAGTTTGAAGCTACTTTATTCTGCAGACAAAAGGAAAATTATATACTACGTCAATAATAGAAGCATGGTATGGTATACTTTATTTTCCATTTCAAAGTGCAATTGTCTTTCGAAGAAAAAAAGTTTAGATGCCTCCTTAATTATTATTATTATTTTTTAAAAAAAGTGGTTCCTCCTTTTCTACCCCCCAAACCCCCAATTAATGTGATATGTCTCCCATGGTCTTCTTGCCTCATAGTCTTGATCTATGATTGTCTTTGTCTTTTTATAACTCCATGCACCATACTACCGAAATTTCTGACATATTTTGAATTATCAATGCTTCTAATTTTTACTATATAATCATTGATGAAGGTTACTTCATCCTTTGAACAATCATATGGTTACTATACTGGAAATGATGGTTCTGACAAAGATCCACAGGTAACTAAATCTTCAATACTTGTATGTTTTCTAAATTAATGTCTTAATTGGGTGAATTTAGCTCACTTATTAATCAACAAGCATCCTATACTTGGTTACTGTCCTGATACTCTTGTCATATTTTTGAAGGCTTCTGGAGCATACGTTTTCCGACCAAATAAGACATTCTCAATAACACCTGAATATCAGGTAAGTGTGTTGATATGACACTTAAACAGCTATTTATGTTGGCAAACAAAGAGCTGTCATCACAAGTTCACTAGCTAAAAAATTGGGGCTTTGGAAAGCGATTTTAACATGTTTAGTTTGTGGCAGGTTCCTTTAACTTTTGTCAGGGGACCACTGTTGGATGAAGTACATCAGCAGCTGAACCCATGGATAGCTCAGGTGATTTCTTTGTTTGGTATGTCTAACCAACTTTTGTCATGTGACTCTGTTTTGTTCTGAATCTTTGTTAACAAAGATGAGTATGCTGAATTTCATCTCCCGTTTAGGGAGCAAGGTTATATTTATGTTACTACCATATTACTTTAGACATTGTACCTATTTGATGCGGGACAACTATTTACATATTATCACACAGCCAATCTCTTAATACTCCCCATCAAGTTGGAGCATATATTTTGATCATACCCAACTTGTTGCAAAGAACTCCCATCCTAATCCCAGGTACAGACTTCATAACATATCTGCAACTTGTCCCCCTATCTTAATATGAGTAGGTGCAATCAATCCTTGTTGAAGTTCTCTCTAACAAAGTGAAAATTAGCCTCTGTATGCTCACTCTGCTCATGGAAAACTGGACTTGAGGCAACGTGAACAGCAGCCTAATTACCATACCACAATCTCATAGTTGTGTGGTTGTGCTCCTAATTCCAATCTCTTCAAGCATTTCCTCACTCAACACACAAGTAGCTTGGGCCATGTCCCTATATTTTGATTCTGCACTGGAGCTAGAAAATACCTGTCGTTTCTTGCTTTTCAACGAGAAAAGGTTGCCTCCAACAAACACATTTTACAGTACTAGGTTTCTTATCATTGAGGTATCCAACCCAATCAGCATTAGAAAACCCTTCAAATCTAGTGTATCTGTTACCCACACACATAAACTATGCTTTCCCTTCAAGTACTTCCACAACACAACATGCTAATAAGGAACTCTAGGGGAGGACATGAACTGGCTCATTGCACTCAAATCAAGGTCTACATCCATTCTTGTTACTCCAAGATAGTTGAGTTTGTCAACTATTCAACTATTTGCCTATATCCATCTAGATGCACATATAGGTCTCCATCCTCTTCTCCAAGTTTTTCATTTGGATCTGTAGGAGAATCTATCACCGTACTCCTAGCAAATCTGTTTCAGTTGATAAATCTAACACATACTTCCTTTGAATTAAAAGAATACCTTGCACAGACTGAATCACCTCAATGCCCAAAAGGTATCTCAATTGTTCTAAATTCTGGGTCTGAAAATGTGCATGAAGAAACTGCTTCAAAGACTATACCAGCAAAGTCACTTCCAGTTATCATAATATCATCCATAACACTCTGAGAACTATACTGACAAAGAATGTTCTCTATGACAGTGAGCAAGACTAAATTGAGTTACAACCTCACTGAACCTTGCCAAACTGTTTGAGGCCACAAAGAGATTTCTTCAACCTACACCCTCAGCCAACAAACCTTAGTGGTTGCTTCACATATGACTCTTCCTGTATTCAATCTGCCTACACCCTTGGACCAACAAACCTCAGTGGTTGCTTCACCTATAACTCTTCGTGTAAATCACGGAGTAAATTACATTTTTCACCTTGAGATAACATAGAGCCCAAGGATGGCCTCCCAATTAGGGAGTAAGGTTATATTTATATTACCATTATATTGCTTTAGGCATTCTACATATTCAATATGGGAGACCTATTTACATATTAACACACAACCAACCACCTAATTATCTTGTTCCTAATATTGAATTTGACATCCTTATTCCTAAAGAATGATTCTTTGCATCTTCCTGAGAATGTTTTGGTATCTTTACACACGCCTAGAGCTAATCCATCTGATCCATAAGTTTCAATGATAGAAGACAACCTATTAATTGTTGAATGGCAAACTTTTGACTGAGATAAGGAAATTGGAATCTTGGCCTTTTGTTTCCCAAAGAGACTACAGCTTTCACTTACAGGTTGCATATTAATCAACAGGTTACCAGGGTCTACAAAGCAAAGGAGCATGTTGAAGTTGAGTTCATTGTAGGTTATTCTCTTTTGCAATATCCTTTAAGAGCTAACATCCCTTTCAGTTGTGTTGGTACTCACAACCAGAAGGACTTATAGGTTTTGCTAAATTTCTATGCAAATTATATCAGGTTGGGCCGATACCAATTGATGATGGGATTGGGAAAGAAATCACAACTCAAATTACCACCACCATGAAGACCAACAGAACATTCTACACAGACTCTAATGGACGTGACTTCATTAAGCGGGTATAGTATGTGACTAAATGGGTATAGTGATACTTGATAGTTGTTGAATGCTATTTTTACAGAACGTTTTAAGCCATTAAAATCCAGGTTTTTGCATTGTTTGGTATTTGCCTGCAATACATTATTAAATGTCCAATTCCATTCTACCTTTTCTTTTAATGTCCTAATTTATTGGTATTTTTAGTGTATCTATTACTCTGGATAAGCATACGAATTACATTTTTGTAAGAGGAAAATGAAGCCTTATTTGGGCTCCTATGGTTTGCAGATTCGAGATTTTAGGACAGACTGGGACCTTCAAGTGAACCAACCTGTTGCTGGAAACTACTACCCTGTATGTCTCTTACTGCATAGCATAGTGTTTTTTTTTTTTTCCTAACATCTTTTTGGTTAACACCAGGATGTAGTTAGTCTGCTAGAATGCTTAAGTCTTGGATAGTAACTTTTCTCTGCATTCTGGATCTGGTAATATATAACTCCATTTGTTTATAGCTGACCCCTTCAATTTGATGCCTCAAAAACAGCTCTAGAATGTTTGATGGCAAGTAGTCACAGAGATCTATCAAAACAATTGTACTTTAATCCATGTAATTTTTTGATTCATTTAATTTATATTGCAATTTCTTTGTGACTATTTCCCTCTGAGAAATTAGTTGGTCAAACTGGTTAAACAACTAATCTACTACTCAGTATGTTAAGTGGGCTTGCTTCATTTCCTGTAGGTTGAACCTGCTTCAAGGGAGGTAGGTCTCCTTTGAGACAAAACAGTGCTTCTTGAAACACCAATCTTCATTTCAATTTGTTTATGCCCATTAGTTTTACTCTTTGATCTCAGTTTTTTGAATTTCCTTGTCCAAATATTTCCGTCTTCTCATCCACTATTTACTTATATGGATTTTCTACTCCACTTTATTAGATAAATCTTGGAATTTATGTGGAAGGCGATAGCAACGAGCTCTCAGTTTTGGTGGACCGATCAGTGGGGGGATCTAGCTTAGTGGATGGTCAAATAGAGTTGATGCTACATAGGTTTGATGCACTTATACTTCCATATGTTCTAATGTTATAAGCTTCCATCTTGTTTGGTTCTGTTCTCTTGTTGAATATGGTTTACTTGTATTATAGTGATTTCTAACAGCTGTTTTTCTTCTTGTTTTTTTTTTTTGTTTAATTTGTAGGAGGTTGCTGCATGATGATGCGAGAGGTGTTGGTGAAGTGTTGAATGAGACTGTTTGTCTTCTGGATGGATGTGAAGGTTTAACTGTAAGTGTACATTATCAGCTTATATTAACTTACAATCTCCATTGAACAGAATGCTCTTTTCTCATGCGCTTGTAGTTAGTAGCTTTGAAATCCTTCTACTAATGTGCGACTTTTGTAGATCCAAGGAAAGTTTTTTCTCAGAATGGATCATTTGGGAGAAGGTGCAAAATGGCGACGCACATTTGGGCAAGAGATCTATTCTCCAGTTCTCCTGGCCTTCACAGAACAGGTGAGACAACAGTTGAAGTTGACTCAATCACATGAGGCTGAAGTGCTTAAATGATCAACTTGTTTTTTGCAGGATGGAAGCAATTGGCTAAACTCCCATGTACTGACCTTTTCAGGAATTGATCCATCATACTCTTTGCCTAATAATGTCGCTGTAATAACTCTTCAGGTTAGTGAGAAAATGTTCTTGTAAACATCTATCACATCTGCATTTTACCCCCTTTGAAATAATGGATCTGTATGGTGCTCACTACCACTGGTCCTGGGGCAAAGAAAGAATCTGCAAGAAAAAAGGTTGGGAGTGTGCTCTAGCATCTGGGATTATGACTTTGATTCTTTAGTCTATTTGGGTGAAAAACATTCAGTAGCTAAAAGAGTAAATGAATGGCACGGTGGGACTTTCCTGCCCAGGCAGGTGCATCAAATGAAATTCTCTTTTTTCTAGCTGCTAGTCTCCAGCAGTCACAAGGGTTTGGGCCTATCAGCACGGTGGTCAATTTCCTAGGTTAGAATTGCCCCCATTACTTCGTGGCCAAGACTCCAGGGAGATGAATGAGCACAGGTGCTGAATGGGTTTGCCCAAGGATCAGTTGTTCGGTGGTTGGCCTCAGGTTTCTATCATCTTTTGCCAAACTTTTGGAGGGTATCCAGTATTTAAGATGGGTGGTCAGTCCTTGGGTTGTGCATCTTGTCCTGTCCCTGGGGCTCCTTGACCTCAGCTTCTCACTTAGGAATGACAACTTCAGGTGAACCTGGTCCAATCACATCTCACATCTGACATGCCCCCTTTGTTGCATTTAATGAACTTCACTCATAGCCCTTGAAGAATAATGGAATGAAGCTTTACAATTTATCGTTATTTTATTAGTCTGGAAGAAATAATGATCTGTTCTTTTTCTTGGCATTTCAGGAACTTGAGAATGGAAAAGTACTCCTGCGATTGGCCCACTTATATGAGGTCTCAACTTGTCTCTTGAATTTCTTAACTACTCATCTGCTTTTTTTCTCGTTTGATGAATGCAAACATAGTTATTTGTGGACCATCTTTTCACCACAAATTTGAAACAATAATACAATTGTAGTAAAGTCCCCTTGAATGGTTCTCACAATCTGTCCTACGAAACATATTTAGGAAATAAAGTGATGAGAGAGAACATGAATGAAAAGGCTATTGGAACACAAAAATATGTTTCTACCCACAAGATACAATGCTTAATAAGAACAAGGGTGGCTGCAATCCATACTTGTTTTAACGACTAGAACCAACAGGAACATTGAATTTATGTAACAGTAGTATTGGAAAAGAGGAACATTGAAGATGAATTCTGAATTCTGTCTGGTCTTTGATATGGATAGGTTATCAAATCCATTTGGTTTGAAATGCCTTTCACCAAACTAATGGTCCAATGGTTAAAAACTTAAAATTGCATCTCTAGCAAACATGGTCACCGCAAGCCACTACTTTTGCCTATTAATTTTAAAAAGTGATCAATATTACTATCATCGTCATTATCTGGAGATAGAGGATATTATCAGTAGACAATACAATCCTAGTAATACAACAGCACTTCTCAGCTGTCAGTGTTGGTGTGATGTAATCATTTTACGTATTGTTGTAGCACTAACAGCCTTCATTATACATCTTTGGAAAAGAAACTTTGTTACGTTTTTCCAGCTTCATCACTTGAGCATGAATTTTACATCTCTGATTTATTGCTTTATTGCCTTACTTTTCTTTGCAGTTCCTTCTCTTTTTTCCTTTTTTGTTGGATAATACTTTTCTTTGCAGTTTCTTCTCATGTTTTCATTTTTTGTTGGATAATGGCACGAGGTATTCTAGAGGACTTAGTTTTAGGAGTAACAGTAGCAATGCTGTTTATGTACAGTTTATATGCTGTGACAGGCTTTCTCAAGCCTCTTTTTGAATTTTTTTTCTCCATGATGATGGTACTATTGTCTGTATTAGGATGTTTGCCTCGACAACCACATTTGAGACTTGATTCATAACCTTCCGCAAGTTTTCTTTTATTCTTTCTCGGTGGGCATCTTTTCACCCCATCTCAGCTAGCCCGTGGTACAAGTCTCATATAAAATGAAAACACTTCTTTGTTACGAACATTATCAAGCAACGAGGTTATATTATTTGTTTAAACATTCTCTTGATGCAGCCATTTGAATGTCACCAGATTTTTTTTATTTAATCTGACCTGATTTTGTGCTCTCTAATAGTCCTTCACCCGGTTTTCATTTTATACTGCACACATACCAATGCAATGTCATCCAAACTATATTCTAAATTCTTGCTTTTATGTCTACATTTAATTTTGCATGCCTAGACTGGGGAGGACAAGGATTACTCCGTGGTGGCAACTGTGGAATTGAAACGGCTTTTTCCGAACAAAAAGGTAAGAGAAATAGTCATTAGCGTTCTCTTTTGTTTGATGGAGAAGTCAGCAGTATCCATTTATTACAATGTTTAAAATAATAAAAACATTAAAAAAAAAAAAAAAAAAAACTTCCCAGATAAGCAGGGTGACGGAGTTGAGTTTATCTGCAAACCAAGAAAGAGCTAGCATGGAGAAGAAAAGATTAGTTTGGAAAGTGGCAGATGCTGCTGAAGAAGGGTCCAAGGTGGTGAGGGGAGGACCTGTTGATCCAGCCAAGCTAGTGGTGGAGCTTGCTCCAATGGAAATCCGTACTTTCTTTGTAGACTTCGATTATCTGCAAATATTTGGTCAATGAGAGGAGAAAGATTTGGCCATTGCCCCGGTTTGTGGAACGTAGTTCAGCTGGTGCTCAGTGGGTTGTTACCCGATCCTCTTGTATGAGCGCTGCTTGTGCTATATTGACCAATACATGCGTGAGCGTAAAAGGCTGTTTTGATAGAAGTTCGCTTGTGCATTACAGAACTTGAGCATGATCGGTTAGGTTTTCATTTTCATGTATTGCTTTATAACCAACAACAACAATATAATAACGATAATAATAATTACTCCAGAAGCACCAAAGCATTTGCATGAATAATCGATTGGCACAAAGCTGTGATGCCGTTAATTGTCTAGTGCCAAAGCCAATGGTAAGATTGTTAGCTCTACAGAATTTTACATTTAGTATCTTCTTTTAAGAAATACTTTAATAATAATTATTATTATTTTTCGATCTTGAGTTCTAATTTCTGAAAGTGTAGTAGTATGTGATTAATGAAAATATAATTATTATTTTTACTGTGTTATAATAGGCTTTTTAATGTCCAAAAAAAAAAAAAAAAAAACCAAAGAGTTGTGCAGTTGGTAGAATGATGGTAAAGAGCTCAACCGAGGCCCTGTCCTAATAATTAAGCTTGGAGCGGCAGGCAATGGAAGAAAAAGTGAAACAGACAAAAAATAAAAGGGAGGAGAAAAGTAAAACGGTGGGAGTTGGCAAAGAGTGGTTGGTGCGTGTCATCTGTGCCGTGTACTCGCGGAAGCTAAGTCGTTAAGTCAGCGAGTCATCAATCATGCCTCGAAGAGCAAGGCTTTTAATGTCTAGAAACGCACGTTACTGTCACATCACCAGTTAGATAGACACTCTACTTATACTAAACATATATTTAATGTATTGGATGAAGTTTTATGTTTTTATTTTATT
>CM034054.1:1207102-1358242 GCA_019804595.1 Bruguiera parviflora | reverse complement strand
TTTTTTTTTTTTCTTGTTAACTAGGGTAGGTAAAATTTGGAAAATTTATATTATATTCTGTACATTATTTTAATTAGGTAGCGATAACGAGGTGACAAACCATATATTTTAAAATGTTACAAACAAAAACCATACTAACACTTCACAAACATGTTAATAACCATATATTTTAGGGAACAAAACGCTCGCAATGGCGGTTGGGTTGTTTACTTTAGCAATGAAGGGTTTGATGAAATGGGAAAAAGTGAAT
Source organism: Bruguiera parviflora (assembly GCA_019804595.1). Classification (NCBI taxonomy): domain Eukaryota; kingdom Viridiplantae; phylum Streptophyta; class Magnoliopsida; order Malpighiales; family Rhizophoraceae; genus Bruguiera; species Bruguiera parviflora. The sequence goes on along the minus strand of CM034054.1, from coordinate 1,357,992 downwards.
ATTGGAAAAAAAAAAAAAAAAAAAAAAGAAGGTTCTTGGCCACTTGTCATTGGGAGTTTGGGGGTTATGTACGTGTCCACGGGACGAGACAACCGATCCGTCAGGTCCACGGGACCCTTCGAGTTGTTCATTAACAAATTATATTGCATTCTGAGTGAACAAAATTAATTTTAAATTTACTACATTCCAACGTGTGGAATACAATCAATTGGCACATTGCCAATTATTTCAGGCAATAAAATAACCATATTCCATTTTATTTCATAGATCCAAGCATAAACACAAACGAGATGTTGGGTAGTAGGAAGGCAATGTGACAACTTGAATTACCACCATCAATGCGTTTATGTATTTTACTGTTCGATCTTTTGGCTTATTTCTTGTTTGGCTCCTTCCACTGCCTTCCCTTCTGCAATAATAACCAAAAAAAAAAAAAAAAAATGAGCCCTCTTTAGACTTATGTATGCCCTTTTCTCTTTTTTTTTTAATAATAATAAAAAAAATTCAAATCCATTGGACACTTAAATTTAGAGTAGTTAAATTTTAATCCGCAATTCAAGAGTGCAATTCGAATATAAGATTAAACGAAGGATTTTAGAGTTAAAATAAATATGAATATCTGTGTTATTATACATTAACAAAACCGATTTGATGAAGAATAAGAAAAAGAACCTTCGGGCGGACACATCTTGTGGCACTGCTGAACACATTGGGTCGCAGGACCTCGAAAGTCGAAGCAACCTGTTACGCAATCATTGAAGCACTGAGAGCTTTGGGCAGTAGCTGTGGATAGCACGAGCACGATTGCAAACGCTAGCATAAGCCTCTGTTTTCCAATTCCAACCGCCATGACTACCCAACGCTTGCTTTTGTTCGTTTTCACTTTGTTTTTTGTTTTTTTTTCTCTCTCTTTTCTTTACTTTTGTTTTTTTTTTTGGTCTCTTTTATAGTGCTAAAACCCTCACTTAATTTGTTAGTGCGAAGGAAGAAACACGGAAGACATCTTTCTTTTTAGTGCAAATTAAATTAGAAGAATCATTTTATTAAGGTATCATAATCTAATTATGGTTATTTCAAATGAAGGAATAATTCAATTCTAATTAATAATTTGAAAATTTTTATAAAAAATTCTTTATTTGATTTTCATTAAGAAGATTGTTTTACATATTAATAGAAAATTTGCTAATAAGGCTCCCTAATTCGATTGCGAATCCCTTAATTAGAAGATTTGTGATTTGATATCCATAAAAAACGATTGTCTTAGGACCAAAAATTGATCATTCTAATTAGAATTAAATTATTTAAAAACCTAAGCCTTCAAAGGTTCGAAACCATTAGAGTGTCTCTAACGAGCTTTATTACGTTTGACCAAAAAATCTACGACATATTGCTCTATATTTGATGTACATGCTGCCACAGATTCAGAACCTAATGCAGCAGTTAAAAGCGTCGTTGGTTGTTGCGTTGTCACAATTATTCATTCGGGATGCTCCAAATCATTTCATTTGAGGCAATAACAGACATAAAATCCAGACATCTGCCAAAACTAAAGAAGGATAATTGCTCATTTGTCATATGTTGAGTTTACCTCTTTTTTTGTCTTAAATAAAAGTCATATATATATAAAGAAAAAAAATAAAAGAGACAATTCTATATCTTTTTTCTTTTTTCAGTACAAAATTTATATACCGGTTATTTGAGATAGTTTGTTTTAATCAAAAGATATTTGATTGCTCTTCGCAACAAATTTTTTTTTTTATTTTAAAATGGAGAAAACATTACGCAAGAGGCACTACCCTTGGAGGTTAAAGTTTGGGGCTGTTTATACGACCACAGGACAAGACAAGTGATTCATTATCATTCCGATGGCACCCTTCAGAATGAATAAAATTGTTGATTTCCTTTAGAATAAAATTAATTTCAATTTTAGCACGGTCTTGTGTATTGTGGAATATGGAAGTTGAACGATAAAATACACAAAACAACCAATTGGGACATTGCCAATTATTTCGGGCGACAAAATGGCCGAATAGCCTTCCTTTCTATTTCATAGCTCAGAGTATAATGAACACAGGGGAGGGGCAGAGTAACGGGAAGAAAATGCGACAACTTGCATTGCAACCATCAGTAAATCTATCAACTTACTGTTTAATCTTTTGGCTTATTGGTTGCTTGTCCCCTTCCACCTCATTTCGTTCTGCAACAACCCCCCAAAATAAATAAATAAATAAATATATATATATATATATATATATATATATATATACTTTTTTCTTCTTTGTTATAACAGTCAAAAGATTTGAATAGATAAAATCTATTTGATTGGAGTAGTCGAATTTTAGTCCATAAATCGAGAGTATAAAAAGAAAACAAGATTGATAGAACTATTTTTTTAGGACGAAATTAGTATGATATGTGTGGTGTAATACTTTAATAAAAAAAATTAAATTGTCGTGATATCGAAATAAAATTTTTAGAACAACCACCATTTGACGAAGAAGACTAAAAGAACCTATAATACTTCGATAAACGGTGCCCCCGGCGGGGGGACTGGGCATTTTTTGAAGCAGTGAGGATCTTGGGCGGTATGTAACGGGTTGCGGTCATCACACTCTCATATCGTAAAAAAAAAGGGGAAACTTGAGTAAATATACAGAGTGATAACAGAACCTATTCCAACAGGCTACCTTTTGAAAGAAGATAATGACCCTGTCACAGAGTGGTATCAGAACCTACTTCTCCTGCCGTGAGACCTTAACTTGGTATCAAAACTTACTCCTCCTGTCGTGGAATCTTAACTTGGCGCGGAATGTCAAAAACCCCCGGTTTCACCAACTCGGTGTATGTCCAAAAATATCGACAAATACGCCAATAAATTCGGTGTGTGAAAAAATAACGAATCGCAGTGATCTACTCTCATACCGTCAAGAAAAAGAGAGAATTTGGAACTTATAAATGAGTCTACTATACGTGCTAACAGGATACCTAGGACCCCATCACAGCTAACTGTTAATAGCATGAGCACAGTTTCAAAAGCTAGTATAAATCTCTTTGTTTCCATTCTGGCCGCCGTAGACTACTCGATGTTGCTTTAGTTCGTTTTCACCTTTTCTCTTCTTTTTTTTAGTGTTGAATCTTTATTAAAAAAAAAAATTAAATTGTTTTTTCAGACCAACCACGAACGAGCAAAGTGTGGTGGTTTGCCAAACCAAACCCCGTCACCATCCACCATTGGTTCTATGGAGGAATGAATTAGACGAACTTCAAAATCTATATGCGAAATGTGGCGTGTAGAGATCAGTTATCAGATCAACTGTCCGCAGATATGACAGGGATTCATGTTCTACCTTATTAGTGGGAGCTATAGCACCGGAAAGAAATAAAAAAGACAAAGACCCCAAAGGTTTTCTTTCTTTGATAATTAAACCCAAATGTTCAAGTCGTAACCGCGTGAGGAATCAGAGATCCTGCCTCAGTTTGGGGACTCTTCGGGCAGGCAGACGAAGCAATTCTCAGCTGGAAATATACACGACGGTGCTATAATGCGCAGTTTTGTGGAACTTCACTTTCCCATATGATTAAATAGCGCGTAATTAACGAAAACTGGGATGCCTTAACCAACCAGACGAAGAGACCTTCTCGATGACGAGTGGAAATGCTGCACCTCATCAATAACAGTATACCAAAAAGTGCTGGACTCTTACTTCTCAATAGAATTACTCCTGTCAGGAAAGCTTAGTCATCTCCCCCAACAACTAATCGAATGGACAAAACATTTATATTTACAATACCAGGATGATAAGACCCAAGAACAGATACTGGCAGTGTCAGGCAGCAGGACCCTAGGACATCAGAGCTACTACACCTAGCATGCATGATATCAGCTCCCACCTACATCAGGTACATACACTAGATGGAAGCCACAGCTAAAAACCTGCCAAGATTTATCCCGCACACTTCATCATAAACATTTGCGTATTGCTAAATTCAATTGTTTTGAGAGTTATTGCAATGGTTGGTGCATGTTTCCGGCCAAAGAAGTTGTCTATTTAGCAATTCCTGAAACGAATCCATACCAAGCACATCCAGCAATGCAATTACCTCTACGCAATATATATCAGTTACCTCTAATTTGACCAGAGTGCACAACCAGTTGGGAAGCAGTAGATGCTGGATTGTTATTGGCAAGGGGAATAGGTGTCAGTGGCGGAGATTCAACTTCCTTGGCCTTATCCAAGACTTTTGGAGGCACCAAAAATTTAGAAACATGTACTGTCATTGCTCTTTGACTGCTAGAGGGTATTGAGAAACTCCGAGAAACCAATGGTGGAGTTGGAAGTCGAGAGGCCACATTTGTTGCCCCAGAAGGAACCTTGTGTGTTCCAGAAGGCTCAGGATTTCTGACCAATGGTGCTGAGTGAACAATTGATGCTGAAGATTTTGCTGCTTTGGTGATTAAATTTCCGGGCGGCCTAGGAAGCTCATGGAGCTCACTTATTCTGGGTGAAGAAGCAAATGGAGGCGAAGCACTAGGGGATACTTTTGGAGATGTAGTAGGCTGAGGAACTTGGGTTTGGGAAAGCACTGCAGAAGCCTGATGAGAAGGTTCAGTAGAAGAAATGGGACCACTCGCAGAAAAAGCAGGCTTGGTTGCATTGGATTTAACAAGTATTGGACAAGAGAGAGACTGTCTCTTCATTTTTTTATGATCAGATGTACTATTTGTGTCAACTTGAGGAACTAAAACTCCCTCAAGTCGAGGAGGAGGTAATGGAGTTGAGGTACTGTTGCTGTAGCTGTCTTTCTGTCCTGCACTTGGTTTAACTATACTGAACTCCTGCAGTTGATAGTCACTCAAGTCTTTCTCATATTTTTTCTGTTCCAATGGTGAAGAATGTGACAAATTATGAGTGTGTCCACTAAGTTCTGTCGGCCTTGTGAAGGGAACCGAACTGCCTGTTCTTGACGAGATTGCACCTTTTGCATCATGAGGTGTTGGCAGCACATAAGCATTGGAGTTCCTTGTTGTTGGTTGCTGCATTTGCCTGAATCTCTCTACTGGGTCAGACTTTCTTTCAGGAAGAATTGGGGCAGAATGGCTACCGCCTTTGGGTTCTCTGCTTGATACCTGGATTCCTCCATTTTTCTCTAGGTTCAACTGCAGAGAGGGAGGAATTCTCATGCCAATTATCTAATGCATTTGACGATCAGAGGTAACCATAAATGAGTAATAAAAACTCATAAACAAACTCATTATAATTATTGCACATCAATAGCATGTCCAAGAAACATCAATCATAAATTGAAAAAAACATAACAAATCCCAGTGAAATAAATGAATTGATATGAGTGCATCAGATTCATGGAAGGGTTTATTGTCCCTAGTGATTAACAAAAACCATAAGAGTCCTCACTCTGTATCTGACAGCAAAAAGCAATGCCAACGTTACCTCTGCATTTTCTGCTGTTGAAGTTTGGGGGAATGAAAGGTCCACTTCATCCACCTGGAGACCAGCAACCACATCATAAGCACAAACATAAGGCAATGCACTCTTTCACAAAAATACTCTAGACTACCATAAGGAGAAGAGTCCACCTTTTTATATATACAATGCATAGGGTAACAACGAAAAAATAATCTTCTTATTCATGCTATACATGGCAGCTATGTGGAGTGCCTAAACATTCAAAGTGTAAGCCAATGAGGAGAAGACTTATCTGAACGACAATTCCCCTCTTCAAAAAAGGTGCTTCTAAACCTATAGTGGCAATAGTCGATGCTTCTCAATAAAAAATATCCCTCCATGCTATAATTCTATTGTTTCCTACATCTAGAAAAGTTCATTTGCTTGTAGAATCCCAATGCAAAAGAGTCCAAGATTGCACATGGAGACAGTCTCCATTACAAGACAAGTCTCCATCTTCCAGAAAGGCCTCATATTAATAATTACAAGAAAAAGAAACACGACACTAGTTTAAGACCAAATTCGAAAGGAATCCACTCCTTTAAACCAGATGAGTCAAAAATTTTAAGAAATTCCTTCACACCTAGAAGAGATGCAACACCATCATCAGACAAATAAGCCCTATTCAGGAAGAATTGCACTGTTCCACGCAAAAACACAATTCTACCATATTCAGCCACATGACGACTTGTGACATTATTACTCCACATCATGGTTGCAATCTATCTCATATGAACCGGCATACTTTCCAGACAGTATGCTGATTTCCAGATTTTAAATTATTAGAGATAATTGCATTTTCAATCCAATTCAATACTTTATAATAAAGAAACTTATTTAAATTTTTCAGTACTTAAAACTGTAAATTGTGACAGCAACAAATAAATGAATGACACAGAAATGATAATCAGATGCAGAGATTTAACAAGAGGATTATGGTCTCAACCTTCCAATTCATTCAAGCAGAAGGTCATGTTTTTCCAATAAAGCATGCATAAGGCAAATTGTGATTCCCCAAGCCAATTCCAACATCAAATCAAACTCAACCATGAAGGGAAAATAAACTAAGTTCCCTTGTCACATTTACACATGTTCTGAATGTGACATTCATCTCCATTGGCAAACAGAATGGAAAATGAAGAGAAAATTCATCAATCATCACATTAAATTTACTTTAAACAAATCAGGGACTCAATGGAGGCACAGTTTCACATTTGTGAGGAGCTACTGTAAGCGTTGGTCATGTTTTTCTTCCATAAAGCACACTTCGATTCAATGTGTGTTACCCCAAGGTAAAAATGCATAGATTATTTGGAAAACTGGCAATATGTGATTACTTTAGTCAAAGGGCCATGGTATTCTCCAATGATCTGAATTCACCCATTAAGTAAAAAAGGGCATAAGGTGGTACCCCAAACAGGTTTAAAACGTTATAATATTACATAATAAACCGAATAACAGTTCTTATAAACACAAAACTTATACCCTCACCTCCATTGAATTCCTTGATGCAGAAACAGCATCTTGCCCCTGCTTATTTGTCCTGTAGTCAAAACTCAATTCCCTGCTTTCATTTGTATCATTTCCATCTCCACCATCTTCCTTACCATTATCTTCAAGTCCGCTGAATTGGTAGTTAATATGTTGCTGGTCTGTGACCACCCTTACATAGGGCTCAACTGCCTCAAGTGACTTCAATGCCTTCCGAAAGAAATTCAACTGCACATAAAGTGTAAGGACTAACAAAACGTCACCCAACTTATTAAAATGAGAAGAGGATTTGGCATTCAAAATCTGAAGGAAACAGATACATAAAAAAGAAACCTGAGCTGCATGGTGACGAGCAGCCTGTGTTAGAAGACTTCGGGACTGCCCTTGCTTGATGGATCTCAAACGGAAAATGCACAAGGTAGCTTCTTCATCATATTCACTGCGAGCAGATTGCAACTGTTGCAATATGAAACTTCCACCTTTCCCACCCTTCGACCTTCCTTTTTCTTTCTGTTGTGCCACCATGTACTCATATATGCTTCTGAGCATCAATTTACAGAATCAGATGAATTCCATTCAATCAAATCAAAGAATAATAAAAAAAGAACATGACAGACCTTTTATCATCACATTGTCTCTTCATATCCTGCATCAGGGAAATGAGGCCAGTAAGCAAGATTGATGGCTAGTTGTTTTGGCACTTGTCTGTGATATATGAAAGCCGCAAGCAACAAATAGCAATGAACTGAAAAGAGTGAGTCTTTTTAAATTCCTAACCCTATAACTTCTGGTTAAGGCTTTTACTGAATGTCTAACATATTGATGAACACCAAACCTTAGAATTGTGTGTTCTAGTACTAATAATCACACAAATATTTGTTTACAAGGAATAATGGAAAACTACAAGATCACTAAAGGCATCCCAGTGCATGAGACTATCACTTTGTGGAGTTTGGGGAAGGGCAAAATATACACAGCCATACCCTTGTCTTCATAAAAAGGCTATTTCTGCAAACTACAGAATTACTACCAACAAAAAACATTCAATCTGTAAAAGAAAACTGGACGGAATCTCAAAAATAAAATATCTACAGTATAAGTGGATCATCAATGGATTAATGAAAGAACTTGAACATTCCATCTCATAGTGAACAAGCAACTTAAGTGCAAAAATAAGAGCTGACTTCGATGCAAGGATGAAGGAGCAGAGTCAAGAGAAACTTGACTACTATTGTAAAGGTAAATTGCTGCCCATTTAGGTACAGTTCACAGTCACCTGCTACTATTGTAAAGGAAAACTTTTGCTCATTGTCCATTAACACATTAAGAAAACAAGCACAAATGATATTACCTTAGGTGGCAATTACAAAGAGAGAAACAAGGTATTTCTTTTGTGGGTTCCCATACCACATTAGTGCACTAAGATTCACAAAGCCATAATATTTTAGCCCACAAATGTAGAAAAACAAGTAGTTTTTCAGACATTTTATGTGCATACTTATATAGTTATACAGACAGCAGGCATAACAATATAATTCCATTTAAATAACAGCATATCATAACAAGTCTATGAGGTATGTCAATGACTGCAATGGCAATGCCAACAATACTAGCAACAAGGGTGTGTGAAGGGCATAGAGTGGCAGGGGCAGCCATGTGATGCGATGTCACAACTATCAAAGAACACGTTATAAGATGACAACTAAAACAGAGGTATGGGCACAAACCTCAACCGTTCGAAGTTCATTCAGAAGTGACTCCGATGGATGTGTGAGAGTGTCAAATATATGAGACCGCTGTAGTAAAATACACAGTAGGTTAATAATATGTTCACTTCATGAATTTATTCCATGATCATAGCAAAAGTATACTGGAAATGAAATTAAAACAATGTGAACTCACATAGCTATCAACAAGTTTTTGTAATTCAAACTGCACATTCCCCAGCATTGATAAAATTTTACCTGCAGAAAAATGTATCATAATTGTAGCACATCCAACATGCAGCTCATAAATGCACATTGACATTACACTCCTAACAATAAACTCTCACCCCCACCTGTAGGGGCCAAAAATAAGAAATGCCCCCCCCTTCCCATCCCAACCAAGAGAAGGAAAGACGAGCAAAGTGATACGGTGCAGAAGAATGAGAAAAAACAATAAAATAAAAGGGCAAGGTAGACTTTAATGACATGTGCAGAGATAGATATACAAACATGCTTGGAGAGATATACATAACATGTTATTAGGTGCTATTTCTCTTGGAATTTTGAGCATGGCATTAAAAATTTTGTGGATTTCACCATAAATAAATTTTGGAAATTCTGTCCAGGAAATCTGAATGCTCATGCCAGCATTGGAGAAAAGATATACTTAAATGAAGAAGTATTCATGGATAATTAGTGTTATAGATAATGGTAGAACAAAGAAACAGTTAAAACAATCATTGGCACTTCTTGTCATGCATTTCAGTCTGTGTTTTGTTTCCATGTGTGCATGTGTGTGTTGAAAGAGCAGTATAAACTCAACTTGATTATTGAAAGGGTATGAAGTTTCATAAATAGATGCCACTGCTCAACTTCCAGGAACAATCCTAGAAAGCAAACTACAATCCTCATATATGTTTTAGAAACTGCTGGGCCAACAAGTAACTTGATAATCTTGTTTTCATAATTTACTTACTTGTTTCTTTATCATCAAGTAACGAAGCTTTCTCCTGGAGACAAGAACCCATTTCCTGCAGTGACTCTGAGAATTCTGATAGTACGAGTCAAATAACAAAACTTCAAATACAGCACGAGGCAGCCTTAAGATTTTGTACATGGAATGCTACAATGTATGCATGGCACCAAACATGTGCACAGGATAGTCTACACTTAAAAACAGCTGGAGCAGCTTATCAATTTTGAAATAATGTACAAGTAGCAAATGACAATATCTAGGCAACCACTACATTAGAAATTCGACTTAATTCTAAAACTTTTCTGACGGATGTGACTTTTCATATAAAAAAGGCCTCTAGAAGGTAAGTTATTGTAGTTTGATAATGACTTAGTGCTGCATCTCGTATTAGTATTACACAATTCCAGGAAAAAAAAAACTAAAAAACTTCATTATAGGAAAGAATTCATATATATAGATGCATTACAATAATGCCACAAACACCATTTAGATCAGTAAGAGTGAAGATATTTATTATGGTTTCAAGCCCATCAACAATTTGGGGGTATCCAAAAGGGCAACTATAAACCATAGGCAAAAATGGAAGCTATCATTGAAAAACAGAACATACCAGAAAGCTTAAAATGAGAACAACCAAGATCCAGCACCATAACAAAAGAAGAAAAACGGAAAGCCATTTACCATAAGCACTGTTTGCTGTTGCAGCAGCGGCAGAAAGTAAGCTATCATAGCAATTTCTCATGTCTTGCATGTCCTGAGGGAAAAGAAGAAATCATAGCACACATAAATTTAAAAAAAGAAAGAAAAAAGTAAAAAAGTGAAAACTAGGTGGCATATGCAATAACCAAGTAAAAGGACAAGAAGCCGCTTCGCGACTGCAGAACTAACTTCGTAAAAATCCTTATCAGCCTGAAGTTGGAGCTTCCTCATTACCAAATTGTTCAATTTATTATCTCCATCACACCAACAGAGTGTACATCATACACCGTTACATCATACCAAACATATAGTGTTGACATGAATACCGCGTCTGAGGATTTGAAAAACAAAGAAAAAAAAAAAAAAAGACACACGAATGTTTTCTTCCAAATTTTCTTTCGATATTTCTTATTTAACATCCTTATCGACTTAGCCAAAAATTTATAAATAAAAAATAAAAAATAAAAATCCAAAAGCATTCAATTCAAAAAATTTTATACTATACTCCACAGCTTGATTTAACTAACTCAAGGGCGTGAATGCTTCGGATCGGAAGGAACTAATTCTTCAATGTAATTTGATCTCATCCAAATCGGAGCCAGAAAACAGAATCTTCAGAGAAAAGACGAAAGCACCCAATTGTCCAATTAAGAAGGTTACAAACACCGTCGGGAAGCCAAAACCACAACAGTTACTATCGAAATGGAGATAAAAAAAATTAACCAAAAAGAAGGAGATGAAGAAGAAGGAGAAGAAGAAGAAGAAGAAGAAGAAGAGAGAGAGAGAGAGAGAGAGAGAGAAATTAAATGCTTCCCTAATATTCAAGCAAGTGTGGTGGCAACAGTAGCACCAATCAGGAAAATGATAATACTACGAAGAAAAATGAAGAAAAAGAACGAGGCGCAGCACCTGAGAAGCTTGAACGAGTTCGTCCAACTGAGCCGAAGGTAGAAAGTCTCTTTTGTCCCTGGCATCGCCTCTGTGTAGCTTAAATTTAAGCTTGTGCAGGGGCGATTTCATTTCTCTCAAGCCCTAACTCACACCAATTACCCCTCCCCTCCCCGCCCCACAATTCTCCACCCAAATACACCCGCGCGCGCACCGAGAACCGCAAAGCGAATCGGAGCAGGTGTGCTACTTTGCTGTTGTTGTTGTTGCTGTTCCTGGCTGGTTAGCGTTCTTCCGATTTATTCTACTAATTTTATTTAATTAAAACTGGGATTTGAAATCTGATGCTTGGGATTGGATTAGAGAAAGCGAGTTTTTTTTTTTTTTTTTGTTGGTATTTGGCCGAGATTGAAAATTAGAAACAGAAGAGTGGGATTCAATTGAACAATTTCAAAGAAATTACAGAAGAAAAGGAAGATGAAAATCGGGGCGATAAAATAAACAACCGCAACAAACCACAAGGGAGACGAGAGAGCAAATGAACGAGACGGGAGGGTTGGGGGGCGGGGCGTGGCGTGGGAGGCTTGGCTATTAAGCTTGTTTTTGCCGTCGGGTCAAAAAATACGACTCGTAACAGATCCAAGAAAACGCAAATTAAACCGGCTGCTCAGAAAAAGTGATTTATATAATTTGCGTCAAAATAAAAAATAGAGATTGGAATTTTATGAAAAAGGGTATTAAAAAAAAAAAACAAAAACAAAAAAAGAAAAATTGAAAGCCGGGAGACAAGAGAGAGGAGGCAATTCGGTTGAAAGTGAGCGGCAGCGTCCCACGGCCGCTCGACACGTGTTATGCGAGGGTAATTTGGTAATTGCAATAGATACGGGAGTATGACGTGGCAGCCGGTGGTGGTTGTGGGCGAGTGACGCGTGGATAGACTTTGTGGGGGGGGTGGGGTTGGTCAAAGTCACAGACATTGTTGGTGTACTGAAAAGGGAGAGAGAGAGAGAGAGAGAGACAGAGGGAGAGTGGGTTTCCAGAAAACGCCCCCCCTCCAGAACCGAACACCAAACTCGCTGTCTCAACTTTGAGCAGCCTGTAGGGAGTAGTTTTGTCCATTGTCTATTTGATGTTGCGGGCAGTCAAAGGTCATATTATCGTTGTTGTTGTTGTTGGTGAGTACATCTTATTTTTCGTTGCTTACTCGGTTTTGTTTCCAAATAATAATAATATTAATAATAATAATTGTTGTTGCAATCGTAATCGAGTTGAATTTCTATCTCAATCGGTGCCACAAAAAAGTCGTTCATTCTTTTATTATCAATAAATTCCCGTCAAAGTCGATTAAAAAAAATGATGTTTCTTTTGTCTATTTAATTTTTATAAAATACTAATATTCAAATTATTTAATAAAAAATATAACGACTTTTTTCAGTATCATATTGTATTGAATTCATAAAATTTAGTATACTAAATTTGATCTAATAAAGATATATATATATATATATATGTATACATATAAAAGATTAATTTGATCTATCTAACTCTTTTTTTTCTTTTTCTTTGTTGTTGTTGTTGTTGTTGTTGTTGTGGGAGCTCTTGTCTCCTTTTGTTGTCACGACTATAATAGTGGAAATCATTCTATTTTTGGAAAAATCAAACTGATGATGGGATAAGCCAGCAGAAGCAGCAATTGCTTGGCAAGCAGAGACTTGTCTGCGATTGGACAGAGGCTTGTGTTGTGCATTGTTGTTTTTTTTTCTTTCTCTCTTTTTTTATATTTTATTTTTATTATGAGAATTATTGGAGCGAAAGTTATGTAACTAAAATAATTCACCCTATTTTTATAAAATTACAATTTTTTTTTATTAAGATTAGACTTAAAAGCTTTTAATATAAAATTTTAAAATATTAATTATTAATTTATTTTGACGGAGACTTCTTGCTTTCTTGGATGGGAAGTTTAAGCTATATCGCAGAAGGTGTAAAGTCTACAAATTCAGGTTAAAAAGTTTTTTAAGGCCCTTCTACATTCCACGATATTACGTTTCCAAAATAAAAACAAAAACTGCCCAAAGAGAAAAAAAAAAAAAAAAAGAAGTGCAAATATACATCGCACGTGTATAATTTAACGCTCATATATTTTTAGAATTTTATACTCTTCATACGATGTGGGCTTACAAACGTTTAGCTTTGAACCTGAATCAACTTAATGATAATTAGCCTTGGATTTAATATGAGAGTAGAGGATTCCAAAATCACTTCCAAGAAATTGATAACTCGAATTTCACCATCGTTGCTTAGAAATTGGCATATCTACGTCATGCGACCTCATTCCCAGAATACCTCATGCTTTGTTACTGAAATAGTTGCCGTGGATCTCTCTAAATCTCCATCGTGGATATAGGTATAATGTTTCGTGCCCAGGCATAAGGTGGCCTATCTATCTCACATTATACGTACAATAAAAGGAACAACTTGAAGGGTAATAAATAAGCAGTCGTGTTATTTGCAACTTAAAATAACAAATTGGATGTTAAAATTAGATATATATATATATATATATAAAAAAATTGTGGAGACTTAGACTTTATTTGTAAACACAATTATCAAAAGAAGAAGAAGAAGATCGAAATAGAATAAAAGAATAAAAAGAAAATCTCATAAAAAGCATCGCATCTTTATTTTTGTTTTTATTTGTATTTTAATTTTTTTGTAAAAAAAAAATATTAGACTTTACTTTAATTGAATTTGTTAAAATATTTAAGATTTTAAATAATTACGTTCATTAAAATTATATTCCTCAAATTATTTCATTTGATATGATGTTTTCTAAAATTTAAGAATTAAATTAAATTCTCGTATATAAATATATATCTGTATACCACTATTCATTGGGCAGAACGAGAATAAGATTGCACTGTCAATGGTGTTAATTCTGTATCCAATAGGGCTCCCGGCCACCATTGCCTGCTGCTGCATCATATGGCCCTCCTGTAGTTGTTGGGAGCTCCGCTACTTCCCTCGATGCGGTGTCCTTGTTTGCTCGGGGTGGTCCTGCGGCTGGTCCCGTCGGATTACCTTGCCTGTTTGAATAAATGTTCTGAACCTTGACTCTTTGGCTTGCTTGTGATCTCTTTCTTTTTTCTTTTTCCTTTTAAAAAAAATTTATAAAAAAAAAAGAGTATATTAGTATTGTAATTATAAATTAAAGTTAATATTTTCATTCAATTTTGTGCATATAAAAAAAAAGAGAGACTCGTCACTTAAATATCATTAAATCTTTCACATTTATTTTTAATATTAATAAATTTTAAATTTAATATTATACTTTCTATATGAATCTCTTTTTATTATTAAAGCGTGAATCACAGTAAAAAGGCTCGACCCGGGAAAATGCAAATAAGAGTGCATCGGATCACTCTCTGTGGCAGCCCTTTGCTGTATTGTTAATGCTGCTATATATTTCATGCTTTTGTTGTTGGTTTTTTTTTTTTTTTTTAAAGTTATCATTTTTTGTTTTTTATTTTGTGGGTCTGCTGGTCTGGGTACGGCGACGACTAAGGGAGGATGATTTTCTCGGTTCAACTTTGTGGAGGCGGTACAATTTTGTTGGCTCCTCCTCTGCTTTCTAGAGGGCTGACATGTTTTTGTTTTATTGGTGTAATGTGTCATTGGACTCTTCTTGTGACTGCTTTTATAATGAATATGCTACTTTGATTCGTCAAAAAGTTCTCCTTAATTTTCATTTTCTGTTTATTATTCTTTTTAGTTGCTAATTCAGAGGCTGACGATCACATGTTGGGGGATAGAGAGTTCCCGGTCTATTGCTTTTGTTAGTACTTTTCGGAACTCCTTTTCCCTGTATGACTTTGTCAAGATTTCTTGTACTAACTAGGCACCGTCGTGGCAATTCTAGCGTCAATTTTGAGCAATAAAAGAAAATGACATTCCGAAAACAAAAATTTTAGTGTGCCCGTTATATAGTTTGGGTATTATCCTCTCACACACGAATCATTTTCATCTCATCACAAGGTTTTCAAACAAAAACAAAAAACAAAAAATCATAGTTTGGACGATGCCTCATTCCCCCTCCAACAGATACATATAAGATCGCATCGTCAAAATCGATAGCCTTTAATTGATAGCTAGGTCGCTGTGGTACATCACCTCAGTGCGTACTGCCCTCACTTTCGCTCCAACAGAGAGGTTTAGCCCTTCTCTGTAATTTCTGCTACTACCCACTAATGATATTACTTCGCTCGTCAAAAATATTGATGGCGATTTAGCTGTTAAAAATTTATCAATCTAACATTTGATTTACCGCAAGGTATGAAGACGGCCTGTCAAAATAAAAGTTGACAGATGAAAAAAGAAATTAGTTACAACTAATTTATACCAAGACCGTACAACAAAATAGCAACAATATATATTTATCTACACACCCACACAAAAAACAAAAAAAAAAAAAAGGGGGGTAAGTAGTCTTTTAGATGTACTACAGTAAAAAGAAAGGGAAAATAAAAACAAACTTCTTTATTAATTTTCTTCTTCTTCTTCTCCTCCCGTCACCTCAATTTTGCTTTTTCCTCTTTTGTTGCTCATTTTCCAAGCAAATTATGGGAAGCTAAAATAACAAGAAAAAGGGATTCAGAACCAGAATAATTGGCAGTTTTTGCTTAGAGGCGCACTAATCGTTGGTGCTCTAATGAGAAGTAGAAGAGTTTTGGCTTCTGCCCGAGATGTTGAGGAAATTCTTCATTCCTACTGATCCACCCCTTTGTATTACGCTCCTAAATTCCCTGGTCTTTCTCCATATTTTCACCCGCTGACTCTCTGATCCCTGCTTGAAAGGAAAGGATTCATGCACGACTGCTTACACGAATTACTAGCTGGAAAGAGAGAGAGCGAGAGAGTAGAGACTACGAGTTGTTGTATTCTCACATTAAGCTCGTAAAGGAACATGCACAATTATCGATTATTATACACACTAGGACGGTGATTCAGTGTAAGAGCAAACATAAGATATGATAGCATCCAATTGGTTGGAGCCTACTTGTTTTCCAATTGTACACAAAATCACCATTTCCTATAGATTTACCGAAAGTGCAATAACAGCCCTCTTCGATCGAGAGGAGGGAGGGGGGGGAAGGGGGGAACATTAGTGCACGGGTGGATTAATTCATCAACGCGTAGTTAAAAAATAAAAAAAGAAAATCCAATTCAGCAGTGAATATTTTTGGCTGCATGAAAATAAATGAACCTAAGAACTTTTTATAAAAAAAAAAAAAAAATTCAACATCAGAAAAGACATAAATGGAATGTAATAGAGTTCAAGTATTCCAATTAAGAATTAAGATGTAGACATTAATTAGTCGCAAAAATATGGTAGCAATATTTTTGGTAATGATTGAGCTTTGTGTGCATCTACGTACCTTCTTCCTAATTCCATTCGGTGCCTTGTTCTCCTTTTCTTCCTGATTTTTTGGTAAGTCCTTTTTCTCCCCAGTTCTATCTGCACAGAAAATAAAGAGCAGACAATGTTCATGAACCATATTATTGGTTATATTACCTGTAGATAAACTATTTCGAAGAAGGTCAACCCCAGTTTGAATCAAATTCAAGGTAACAATTTTTCGCAATTTTATCGGCCTGTTCACCTTGATCATCACGAAATTGGCTCTTCAGTGACTCATTATCATGGAGACAATAAACCCTGAAACTGGGACTGGGAGATGCCGGCCGAGAAGATGACAAAATGCTGTCTTCCCTTCCATTTTCTTCTCCATTATTCTTTTCCTTTAAAACCTCCTCCTCCTCCACCACCTCCTTATTACAAGCATCCACCCTCTTCGTCGCACATGAACCCCTGGCCATTTCCATTGAAAAGCTCTTACGGCGGCCACCGCGGCTCCTCGAAGAATTTCTCTTCGATTCCTCCCTGTAGCCATCTCTATTGGTAGTGCACTCAAGAGGGGCGGTCTTGTCGTTTCTTTGCCCGGCGGTCTCCTCCGGTGAGGTCATATTTGAAGTGCCACAAGCCATGAAGAAACGCAGATTCGAAAAAGTCATGGCTAATTATAAAAGGACACATGAAAGAGTCATCAGGTCACAATTATATATATATACACACACAAATTCAGTGTGTGTCTGTTAATGGAAATGCAACTAATAATAATAATAATAATCATAAAAAGAGTGTTTTTCGTTTCTATAATATTTTAAAGCGCTGTGGTGTCTTGCCCAAAATAGCAAGTAGACCTCCTCTTTCCACTGCTAACCACTAACCACACTAACTGGACCGTCACAAAAAGCAAAAAGCAAAACAGAGAATGGGAGATCCCAACGACTGTTACGGGGGTTTGGTGTGACTGAAGCTGGTAGGTGCAACTTTCTCAGCCATTGATGTTCCATTGTATTACTTGGCTTCAAATTTGAAGCCGCAAGTCGTTGATTTTTTCCTTTTTGCCTAATATGAAGCGATAACGATTAACAAGATGATTAACAGTTGGTTAATATGGAGATACCACGTGTTATGGAAGTCATTTCTCAAAAAAAACAAAAAAAAAAAAAAAACCATCGAGTTTATTATCATAATTTTATAATTTGTTGCTCATATAACTACATTACCAACAATTAGGTACATGTTACTAAGTTTAAAATTTGAGCTGCAACCACAAGTTTGAATCTCAAACCTTATTAATAGCTAAATACCCTCTCCCAATCTAATCGAATGAAATATACATATATATATATATATATATATATATATATATATATAAAAAGATATAGATTTATTGTACAATACCCATTTTTCATTAGGAAAATCTTGGCCTTAAATTTGGGCCACAATTAGGCCCAGTCAACTAGTTTCGATGCTTTGCTGCTGCCAGCTTAAATTGTTGTCCCTTTCAACACCCCCCCCCAAAAGTAAAAAAGTTTTCCCTCCGTTCTTTAAGAGATATTTTAATTGTTAAAAATTAAAATTTTTATTTGAGATTTTTGAATTTTTATTGATATAGCTCACAGTCCAAGAAGAAAAAAAAAAAAAAAGAAGAAAATGTTGTCTCATGTATTAGTTATTATGCTAAAAATAAAAACTCTTTTGGTCCTATTAAATATGAAAGTTTAATTACACTAGAAAAAGGTTTATTCCGGCAATAACTGTTTTCGGTGGACTACAGTACTCGGTAGAAAAACGTGAAATAATGAAAGTAGAGTAAACAAGTTAAATCTAGATACTAGATCTTATTAATATTGGACTACCTAGATATTAGACCTTATTAGCATAGGACTAAAGATGAAATTGAACCATTAAAAAAGAGTCAAATTGTTTAATAACTGAGTATTGATAAAAAGAATGAATCGAATTTCAATACTATATTAAATAATTTTTTGAAATCTCAAATTTACTTAAATATTTAATTTTATAAATCAAATAAATTATAATTTTTATATTTTAGTGACATTAAATTTTATTCTCTTTAATATAATATATATATATATATATATATATATATAAAAAGAAATTGTACCATTTGAAAAACTCTGACTCAAATAAACAAAGAGAAGTTCAAAATTTTCACGTATTTTTTCCATTTACAAGCTGCCATGTAGAAAATATAAGATATTATAAGATTGACCAAAGATATGCGAGGAAATGGCGCGGATCGTTACTATGGCTGACCCACCGAGTACTCTGACAAATAAATTAGAACCTACGCCACAAAAGTCAGGACTCCACGCCCATTTGATTTTCTGACTTTTTTTGGCTTTGCTGTTGGTGACGTGCAGAAATTATGTTTAGGTTGCTCTCGTAAAATCCTGGGAAAATATTCTAAAACCTTACAATAAAATAGTTTTTTTTGTTACCAAGTTAAGTTTCGTGTGTACTAACTAGTAAGAAATTTAATTAATTTGTTAAACGGGTCGGATATAAAGTATCCACGTAACAACCTGCTCGGCAGTTTTCACCATCTGCCAACTTCGGTTCCACCCAACAACACATGGGACACAAACCAACATCTTTCGACTCTCGTTAATTTGCCACCCGTGGCCAATTTGACTAAGAGTGGCGGACACGTTGTGACAAAAAATATCGTGAGAAACATCGATATTAGCAGCTATTTGAACAATAGACCTTCCTGGAAATTTATGAAATTTTAAAAACGAACGTTTTAAGCCAACAGGCATCTGGCCTGCTAGTAGCCACTCTTCTCCAAGCCTCGTTAACAGCGTAGTTGGTCAAATGCAGGAAATGTAGTGTTCGATGTACTTCTTGGTCCTCGCTTTTTAATTGGGGACGCGTGTGTGTGTGTGTGTGTGTGTGTGTGTGTGTGTGTGTGGTCTCTCAACAATGTCTGTCTTCCCCTCCCAACCGATAAGCAATGACTAACGGCTAATGGCTACAGGAAAGCACTTTGTCGACACACTTATTCATATATACTTATTATACACAATTAACAAAGTAATTATTTTATTGATAACAAAAATACGTATAATAATGTATAATATAAAATATTACTGTTTTAATCCTTGTTTTTTTGGGGGGGGGTTGTGTGTTTTTATTTATTAATTATGTATAATGTGTATAGAGTATACTAAAAGATGTGTCCAATTAATATGCTGTCAAAAATTAATCTAATCGAATATCCTCTTTAGATTGGATTGAAGCGTTGCACAACACAATGACAACATTTTAACTCCGAAGTCTAGAAAGGATTCATTTAAGACTAATGTACGTAACCATCGCCTATCTGGTCCCTACATTTTCTTCGTAAGGCACACAACGGGTTATCGTAAATTTTGATGTTGAATTCATTATCCTATTAGTATTAGTATTGACACTGTAAAAAAAAAAAGAAAAAGGTATTAATATTGACATTACCATTAATAATTTGCTACAAATGAAGGGTAAAATAAATCACATTAATGAGGAAATATACACGACAAAGAAAATGAAAAAGATGGATATTTCCCATCGGATGACATCATTTTGGGGGTAACGTTTTACCTTTGCGGTAAAACTCTTTTTCAATGGAGAAAAAAGTTAATTTCATCCCATTGACTTAAGCTTTCTTTTTATAATTTTTATATATATATAAAAAAAGGCAAATCAAGTTTTATCAACTAGACAAGAGTTACAACACAAAAATCAAGTTCAGGGAAATCAGTACTAAAATTAGATAATGAGATTAAATTATCTAACAATACTTTATTTCACTGAGACATATTTATTTCTTTTATAACAAGATTTTCCCTCATTTTTACAATTAGGTTAATATCATGAGATAGCACTTACATTGCACCAAGTTTATTCTGGTAGAAGCAAATAGCTCACATTAAAATAAAATGATTGACGGCAAATTACCCCCTCGTTATGACTCGACATCAAGAATCAATTCACAAAAGTTAAATATTTTGCTCACTTAATTTAATGTCTACTCGTATTCATTGGCTGACAGAAGGATTCTTATTCCCATTACCCATCAGAGGTTGCGTTATCCAAGCGCATTACACACAGGCCAAAAAAAAAAAAAAAAAAACACTTTTACGCCTTGTTTCACTTCCCAACACAACCAGAACCATTCTTTTTAGTTTTGTATGCGATGTGAAACCATATAAAATAGATCATGTCATGAAAGATCTCATTAGTGGGAATCATAGAATAAGAGGGCATTAAATTCTTCTCAAGTTGCAATATGGGCAGGAATTTGGAACCCACTTTGCAAATGCTATTTCCAACCATTACCATTTATTAGGGATCTACTTTCCATAAAAAGTTATTGGATAACACAGAACCTCTTCCCTTCTTTCTTTGGATGCCTTACATTTGCATCTACTTTGCATTGCTTTTTGTTAGATATGTCCCAAATCTGTTCCTCATTTTTATTCTCATATGACATGTTATTATTCTGTTCTAAAGCAATCATGGAAAAGGACCAACAAAGCAATAGAGTCAAGTACAATCATGAATTTGCCTAATTGTCAAGCACAAGAGATGAAAGAAGGAACAAATTGATTGATTGATTGTCATCTCTATCCAATTTAGCTCATCGCGTTAATTTGCTGCATGATACCTGAACGAGACAACGCAATATCTCCAAGCATGAAAGTTTCTGAGTCAAAATTTTCAATCTGAATAAGAGCTCTTAATGGAGAGACTAATCTCTTCATGATCTGACCCGTTAGAAGAGACCTCAGTGATTCCGCTGCAACATGGTGAGGAAGGTTGAGGAGGGCGTCCAGCGGTGAAGCTCTCTTGTTTCACCATAAAGCCCACCAAATTTGGTCTAATTATCCTTTGAGTCACGTTCACGTTTGAGGAATTAGACACAACTCCAAGTTTTCTTGGTCTCCTTTTCCTTTGGAATATCCGGTACACAAACCAATTTTCTAACTCGGTCTTGAGAATCTGTACATGAAGTTGTCCAAAATACAACCATTCCGCAGTATTTTAGCAAGAAATCAGGAATGTTACAACTGGGATGGCATAAAATAGCCGGAGCTTCATTGTTATAAAGTTATGTACCTGGGTTGTGTTGGAGATAACAGCCCAGCTTCTTGCAAGGCGATACTCATGCATAACCCATTGAGTTTTGGTCTTGTTAGAACGTTTTGTATCGTAGAAAATAAGGGTTTTCCTCATCCCAATTGCTTGGTTGCTTGCAGAGGCCACAATTTGCTTTTCTTTGCCTATGATCTTCCAATAACCATAATTATAACTAACTCTCTTGCCTTTGCTTTCACCCTGGTTGCCCTCCACTTTGCTAAAGAAGTATCTTTGCTCCGTCACATCTCCTACAATCAGAAAACATGGTTAGGAGAATTAATAGTCTTGCTTATCTCCAAACTTCAATTATCATCGAGAGTTATTTTTGTTAAAAAAAAAAAAAAAACACAACAGTAGACCAAGCAATGTAATTGCTAAACGTATCCTCAGTTGTTTTAAAGATGAAGTTTCACAAACCTGGTAAGCTCCAGGGATCAGTTTTGAATACACTGAACTCAGGAATGACAGAAGCAGGCAATGGAAGGCCCAGGACCTTACGTTTCAAGTAATGAACAAGAAGCTCTTCATCAGTTGGATGAAATCTGAACCCAATAGGCAATTTGAGCCCTCTATTGGGTATTTTCTCCATTTCCCTCAAATCTTCAAAGGCTAAGAATACTGGGAAATGTACGCAAGGGAAACAAAATTATATAGGGAAGGACCAAGAGAGACCCAAATTGAAAGGCAAATAAGGAAGAAGAGCCTGTGGTGGCCTTAAATCAGCCTAAGTGGGATAGCGGGAAATGGAAAAACAACGTTCATATATATATATATATATGTATACATATAGGGGGCATCGAACTTCCAAAGCTGTTTCCAATTCATAATCTTGAGTCTCGACGCCCCATTTCCTCCATTCGCATGGGGAGGACGTTTTTTTGGTACCCTTTGCTCGGATAGAGAAAAGAAGTATTTTAATCAGAGTCAAATAACCATTTGCCTACCTCGAGTCGGTGGGGTACTTGTAAATGTCCAGTACAGGCAGTTACCAGTGTCCAAAAACAAAAATCTTTTGAAGCAATCACAAAAAATATGAAGTTTGAGCCTTTTAGCCCCATTGAATGTTGGCATATCTCATCCATGGTATCTAAATGACTCGCATGTCTCCATTTCAGACGGTCGTATCAACTCTCTGACGTATTACCCTACTTCAAACAGATAGCCGAAAAACAAAAAAAGACGATTGAAGAAGTAATTTTTGTAGTTGAAATTTTGTTAATAAGATGGGGGCATATCAACTTTGTCAATTAGACTAAAGGGTGCTCGAAATTTAGAGATTAGCTTTTCAAAATTTATTGTTAGTTATTTTTTACTCAATGTTATTAATTTTGTAAATGATCGAATATATCAAAATTTCGTACCAATCACCAACTATCAATTATAAGTTCTATATTCACTACGTATTATTAGCCACCTAAACCTAGTAAAATTAATTCCATATGAAAAGCTGTTAAGCATGATTTCTAATATAATTAACAGTGATGTGATTTGCTGTGTCATATTAACATCTCAGCCAGTAAATTTAGAGACAAATCATTATATGAAAATAAGAATTAATGATTGACGTCATTAATACGCCAATTACTAAAAAAATATTAATACAAAGTGTCCTTGCCATTATCTTTTTCGTTTTTTTTTAAGGGGTTTATTTGAGGTTCCAAACCTCACAAAACACGAAAAAAAAAAAAAGCAAAAACAAAAAAAAGAACAAGAACAAGAACAAAACCGTTCTCATATCAGTATTCTTATCATTATTAAAACCATACATCGCCTTTGCTTTGAAGTTAACTGGACGACCCGAAAAAAGGCCAAGGTTTCGGTCTAGAAGCAAACGCGTTCGTGTACTGTTTTCCCATTTCAAACCCGCGTTCGCAACGTTTTTAGTGTGCTTCTAATACATAGTCAAAGATTCTGATCAAGTCAATTAGAGTGGCGTCTTGTCATACTTTTTAACAACAACAACAAAAAAAAAAAAAAATCTGTTACACATATTTATCATTTTTGTTGTGTTTTGGAAGAGACAATTTTAGGGAGAAATTTTGAAATTTAAAATTTTATTTTTTCTAAGTATGTCGGGCTTGAAGATGACGTTACTGTGGCAAGTCTATGGTCAGATTTTATGGCTACAGAGACTTCTACCGTTTCAACAAAACCCAGGCGTGCACTTGACGACTTAGCTCAAAAATAATTTCATATGTGTCGGAAAAAAAAAAATAATCAACATATCCTTGGAAAATAGATGAATTTAAGTAAACTGATTTCTTTTGTACTTCTCTTGGTATTACTCGCATATTTTGCTGTTCAGTTGCCAACAGAGCCAAGGTGATAAAAGGATATATATATATAGAAGAAAGAAGTCCTCATGCTGTTACTTAAATGGGCATGGGAATGAGATCGATATTTTCTAAGACATAATTCCCATAGACTCAAAATTCTGGTCATTCGTCGTTTAATCAATAATTGTAAAAGCAATTAACAAGATAAAACGTTAGTGCAAAAATTTAAAAATTCTAAATAAATAAATATTAAATTTATAAATTATTGTTATTTATATATTATTTATTTAATTTTTTAGTATAAAATTTTTAAATCCCACAATTCACACTTAAAAATCAAGAATTTCTATATATATATATATTTTTTTTTTATTTTTTTTTTCACGCAGGTGGTTACCGCCAAATGACAATGCATAAAACATTAAGCCATTGTAGCAAAATCCAACCTTGCCGAAAATGTAGACGTCCAATGTCACCCGCAGTAAGCTTCTTCTTTTAAAAAAATATAATTTTTGCCCTTTCGAGATTGGTAGCGGTCCTTTTTATCACTACCTCTGGCTTTATGTCTTTTGTTGAGTCAATTTCTTTGATTCTTGGAGATCAATCGAAGGGAATTGGTTCCACCAGGACCTTTCTTGGAAAAAGCATTAGGGCTAGTCCAAAATCGGCATTGGATAAGGATGAAATGCATAATCAAGCATCTTGTCATTAATTTCTTGGCATAATCAATGCCTGAGATTGCGCTAAAAACGCTAAGAATTATGTACAGAGGATCCAGCCAAAAAAAAAAAAAAAACCAAAATTGTAAAACTTTTGCATCAATCTAATATAAAGTCATCGTGCTATTGGCCTATCAACTCTGGAATCAACTTCAACAAGAAGGAAAGCTCCTTCTGTGAGAACTTGGGCTTTGATTTCAGCTCCATCTCGCTATTTTCTACTGCCAAATCATCCTCCTCCATCATCTCTGATGGCTTTATCATGTCAGATACCGCGGCTGTAATCTCCTGAACCAAATCCATTATAACTCCATCTATGCCCATCAAATATTGCATGTAGACAGCTTCTGGCACATTACTGCAAAACATAAACCGACAATCAGCATCTCAGAACATTAGGCAACTTCCACGATAATTTGGGGCATGATGACAGCGCAGAGAATCGAAGAATGCAAGTCGAGAGCTTACTTCAATTCTCCGTATGTTAGGAGAGAGAGCTTCGCATCCTTGATCTTGGTCACTGCTCCAGGATTTCTGAAAATCCCCTTGACCTCAGATACAATCCCTTCCAAGCCACCCTCTAAGCACACCTTTATAGCCTCCTCTAAGGAGTTTCTCCTCACATCATAAAAAATATGAGATCCTCCATCTGTCAAAAAGAAAACCTGCACAGCAACCATAGAGAAAAACAATCATCAATTGAAAATTCCGAATGAAAGAGCAGAAATGAAGTTTGACGTCGTTAGAGTAGAACTAACAGGATAGGCACTTTGCAGTCTTTTAACAAGCAGAGCAGCATCGGGTTGAAAGGATGAGAAAATAATGGGTCTATCATTGGCATATTCAAAAACCACCTGGACCACCAAGTGCAAAACAATTAACAGCTAATTCATAGATAAACTGGCTCATGTATACCATACAGCTTCAAGAACAAAAGCTTGAATGAAAAATAACATGGTTTTATACCTTCAAGACCGCGTGTAGCACACGGGTGAGATGGTCTTGTTGGTAGACAATGTGATCATCAAACTTTAACTCAATGTTGAAGCCCTGAGAAGGCTCAACCTGTTGAAAGGCATCTTGCAGGGTGCAGAGAGAATCATCCTGCTCAACATTCCATCCCACAATTTTCCCATCTTTGGTTTTTCTCAACATAGATTTTCCCATCTTTCCTTCTTCTCTTTGAGGACCATAGCTTAGAAACTCTGCCAGGCTCAGCTCTGTCACCCTTTTCTCAAAAATAATACCCTAAAAATTATCAAATATACCCATGTCTTAAATTTTGCCCAGAAGTTAACTTACCAAAGGAAGGGAAAAAAAAAAAAAAAAGGCAAAGGAAACACAGCTAAAGAAAGAAAGTAGTGAGGGAACTTACATTATCCTGAGACAGGATGAAGTCATCGTGGAAAATGACAGGGCACTCATCTCTTGTCACCTACAAAAACGACATTTCGATTCCTTTAATTTTAACTTGTCATTGTGTTACTGTTGTCTCATTCATGAGCTGGCTCCACAAATATATTTCAGGGCCTGTTATTCTCTATTTCCCTTGATTGAACAACAAGAAAATACAAATAAAAAGGCCCAAAGAAACATCAGTTCGACCTCAACTAAATAAGAAGCTAACGGAAAAAAGGAACCAACCAAATAAAAGAGAGTGGAAAACCAAAGAAACTGTTTGTCAAAACTACACCTCATTCCAGCTTAGCTTTTTGACCTTAACTTTTGTTTGTTGACATTTAGATTAAAACAATATTTACTGTAAAAGCACGAGTAATGTACAACTAAGATGACTAATTTTTTGTTAATCACGTACATATGAAGACATGCTTCTTCTTTTTTTATTTTATAAATAATAAAAGAAAAAAGAGTTTTCTCAAAATATTAGTGAATGGGCACGAGAAAGATCATGCAAGTAGTCGCCACGTGTAGATTTAGTAACGTGTAGACCCACTTCTGTCTCTCAATTCATTCTCGTCCATAGATTAAGTTCTAACAGGAAAATAAATAAATAAATACTAGTGGTATGCGGCGACGGACACCGACAGGCATGATGTACTACAAAACATCCGCCTTTCATCCCACCAAAAAAATTTAAAAAAAAAAAAAAACAAAAACACTACAAACAGAAACATCGGCAACGACGCCAGGAGGAGAAAAAAAAAAAGAACAAGAAAGGCCAACTAACTTAAATTACCTGAACGTCAAATTCAAGGAAATCAAGAGGCAACTTAGCGGCGGCATTGAAGGACAAGATGGAGTTCTCTTTAATGGCTTTCATTCTCCGATCCACCGATTGCAGCGAGTTCATTCCATGTCCCCTGTGACCCACCAACAAGAACTTCGGTATACTATACTGCACCCTATTCGATTCCACTCCTAATAAAAACAGAACACAGAAAAACAGACATTAATTAACATCGTCACCATAATCACCATAATAAAAAACGCCCCAGAAACAGAAAATAAAGCAATTGTGTGCGTATATATATATATATATATATAAATTACCCCGGGAGAAGCGAGTGGCATAGAGAGAAAGAGAAGGGTTTTCCGGGACCTGATCGAGGTTAGGCACATCGGAAACATGGACAGCTTTAAGTGCCATTCCTGCTTTATTTTGGAGGAGAAGGAGATATATGGAGGTGGGGGTTTCTCAAGAATCAAGATTGTATTTGCTATCTGAAGAACCAAGAATGCGTGTATATATATGCGTGTGTGTGTGTGTAAATACATATACATATATATATATATACATACATACAAATTGATGAACCGAAGACAAGTAGAACGAGCCCAACAATAAAGAAAAAAAGGATCTTCCCGTAGAATATTCCTCTCCGCCGTTGCAGAAACAATGAGATATGCTTTCGGATATTCGTTTGAATTCGGTGCGGAAGGTTCCGTTGAGTTGTTTGCGTGTCACGTAACGGAGTTAGCGGGTTCCCGTCTTCGGAGAGATTTATATAATATACAAAATATTTTTATAATTGTACATTATTTTGATACACATTTGTTATATATCGTGTAAAATATTATTTATATAATATGAAATGCATTAAATTTATGTATCTTTACAAAATTATGTTTGTCAGGAACTTTCTTAAGATGAAAAGAAAAGGAGACGTTCTTTCTAGAAGACGCGGAAATAGACTTTTTTTCTTTTTTATCTTCTCGGGATGACCCTCCAACAGAGTAGACGTGTAATCGTTTAGGACATGATGGTGTCCTCCACAATTATGGACTGCTCAATCAAAATTTATTTTTTGGAAGATAAACTAAATGATGGGTATTGATCGTGATTCGTAATTCAATTCTGCGAGGTAAAAAAAGGGTTTTATATAATAATTTTTTCCAAGATATAATAATTGATGCCGATATGGGACAAATTTTCAACAGACTTCTATAGGAGGAAGGGAAGATAATATTTTTGAGCAAGAGAAAAGATAATCTTAATTTTTGAAACATAAAAAATAAAATAAAATTAAGAATAATTGCTTTACTACAAAGAAGAGAAAAGAAAGAAAGAAAAAAAAGAGAGTCCATATTTGTGTAGGACAAGATAATCCTAAACATATGAATTGACGACTGTACAATGAATCGGTGCTGACTCTGAATATTAAATTTAAAAAAAAAAACATAAAAGAAAATAAAAACCGAGTTGGTGAACCCAACGCAAAAGCTGGCATGATAAAAAAATAATAAAAATAATAATTTAAAAAAAAAGGATCTGGGCAATCGTCATCGGAATGGGTACAATTTTCTTTGCATTCAAATATTGACCGATAATTTAGGCCTGATCTCAGTGTTGAATGCGTTTGACCAATCAACTCGCAGCATTATCGATTCAGAATATAGATTCAAATAATTACACGAAACCTTTATTGATGTGAAAATTTCAAGTTATTAACTAAAATTTAGAATTTCAAGTCATAAAAAATTTGATATTATGTTAATAAATTATTTTACTTAAAAATTAGAATTAATAACTACAATTTCAAATATGATTTATATATTATATTTTAATATTCTTTTGTATAATAAATTTAACTCATAATTTAAATTCTTAAATAAAGTGTATAAATATTTATAATTTTCATAAACCCCCATGCCATGTCACATGGGACCTTGTTTTGGCCTTTAGTAGGAGCAGTCTCAGCAACGTAAAAGAGGAACAATGAGACGCTGCTGAGGGAAATTCAAACTCTTGCCGATGGAGGTGCCTCTGGCCACCCAAACAAGCTCGGTTCTCTGCCATACGGGGGGCCATGGGCTTAACTGCGGAGATGTTAGTGCAGCGGGGTCGGATATAAAAATAGAAATCGGGCGATTTATTTATGTGGGCTGGCCCGAAATGTTTGTGTAGACTCGATGTTGTTGTCTGGTACAAGTGAATATAGTATATAGTATGATTTATATCCCATATATATATATTTTAAGATAGTATTTGATATAGCGATAATGGAGTTCTATAAAAATATAAACAATTTTTATGTAAAATTTATATGGTATAAATCACAAGGTATTCATCAGTGTTCACCAGATCGTGTTGTGGGGTACGAGAATAAAGCAATCAAGAGAGAGAAAATCATCCACCCTAAAGCCATGCAGGGCCATCAAATCCTTCAACCTACAGCCTCCCTCTCTGTCTCTCCCTCTGGCTGGATTGCCCTGCTGTCATTCTGTCCTCTCTCTCATTGTCTCCCCCACCACAGGGGGAATGCCTTCGTTTTGCTCATGCTTCCTTGGTATTGGTTTTCCTGGTTTCCAGTTTTTCCTCTAGTGATCGAGGCAAAAAGCCAATAGGAGGGCTGCAGCTTTCTGGGCCATTTTCTGGCCGGCTGGCAGCCCTCAGCTATCTTTTGGTGTTGGGGCGGCTTTTATTTTCCTTGTAAGTTCTCCTTTTTTGTTTTCCTTTTTATTCTCTCTGCGTGTGTATGTCGATATATATATATATATATATATATATAGCGTGCTTATGCAATCTCTTGCATGAACCGTGATTGCCTTGTCAACAGTGAAGATGATGGACAACTTGTTACAATTAACGCATTGGTATTTCGATCAAATGAACACATTACACGGAATTACACAGCCGGTATACAAATGTTGTTAATTCATCAACACGACACCCCAACGAATCCAAATCTTCAAGAAATGCACTTATAATTTCTCCCATATTTTCCTATTCATACATCAGTTTCAGCATATAAATTAGTCCGTGCACGTTTTTTTTTTTTGGTTATTTGTTGGTCTGTACAAAATAATCAACAATTAAGATACTAGTTCAGCCTCCCCTCCATCACAAGTACTCCATGGTGTGCAATGAATGACGAGGCTGAAGCCGTCTAGGTGTCTTCGAAATTGAGGCCGTGCTCATGGCCTCCATCGCCCTTATTTGAAGTTGAGGTATCGATTGATCAATGCGGGACATGGTATACATTCTAAAAAGTACCGTATGATTGTGTTATATATTTTACTTCAGCAGGGGACTTTTCAAGCTTGATTTTAATCTGAATTTAACTCTATTAATATTGCTAATGACTAATGGTTGGATAGTTAAACTGTAAAAGCACGCAATCTGTTAGAGTCTTGGAGCTGCTAGATCCCTTGGGTGAAATTTTTTCATAGGTGTGAAAAGATGGAAAGTGCCTTTGTAATTGGAGTGCCAGTGTTGTGAATTGTGGGATTTAGCTAATTCCCATATGCCAGAATTGCTCTGAAAATGAGAATCCTCAGCCTATAAGCTGTTGGGCGCTGAGGGTTTATTTTTTGGTGCACGTTGAGGGATTAATAGATATAAAAGGTTTAGTTTCAAGGTCAAGGATCGCTTTGACATTCACTCTAAACCGAAATGGAATCCTTTCTTTCATATATTATGCAGTATGAGCTGCTGTCTGTGGCATTAGGTGGCAATGGAACCTCTAGAACATGAAGCAAAAATGGCATCTCCAGTTATGGAACCTGGACATGGGAGTGAAGCTAGGAATGCATTGATTCATCCTTCAACAACTGTTAGTGAAGAGCTTGAAGGCAAAAAGTTAAGCTCCCCATCCTCCTCCTCTTCGTCTTCTTCTTCATCTGCGGACTCATTTGATCGTGACACCAATGAAACGAGTGAATCTAAGACCAACCCAGGTGATATGACCAATCCTGCTGAGCACGATGATGAGGACATTCCAGTCAGCTCTATGCCTCTGCATGATCAAGAACATCATAATGTTCCTAGTCAAAACGTGCCAATATTAGACTCGAACAATGAGCCTGCAGCCACAACACAATCTCCTCCAAAACAGCTCATGGATCTACCCGAAACTGATCAAACAACTCCTTGCGTGTATAGGATCCCGTCTCATGTATTCGCTAGAACTAAATCTTCGGCCCCCAATGATTGGAGTGTGGCTTCCAATGAGTCTCTCTTCAGCATCCAAGAGGACAACATAAGCTTCATAAGAGACCGATTAACGTGGCTGGGAAAATCTGGAGAGCTAGGCCTGCCAGTAGAGATTTCCATCATGTCCAGCCCCCCCTCCAATGCCATGGACTCTGGCCAACTAGTTGAATTACAAGGCGACGAACCCCTGAGTAATCAGCCACCAGTGGCTGAAATTGGCCTGCAGAATACTCATGTCAATGAAAGCTTGCCAGGAGAGATTTCCATCATGTCTGGCCCCCTCTCCATTGCCAAGCACTCTGGTCCTCTAGTTGAATTACAAAGAGACCAACCCCCGAGTAATCAACCACCGATTACTAAGCCGGCTGAAATTGACCAACAAAATACTCACACTGACGAGCGCTTTGGTGTAACCGAATCAAATGCTTCTGAAACAGTTGGAGAACTTATCAAGGGGAATGAAGAAGAACTTAATCGAGAAAAGGCTCATGCCTGCGGATCGGTTCATTCTGCTAATTCTGCTAGCCTTTCTTGTCGTAATTCTGATGCAAGTGGATCCAGCGTGAAATCTTTTGCATTTCCAATGTAAGTTCTACATACATAGTGCCAAGATATTGTAGAAAATCTCAACTTATATTTGTGTAAAACATAAGATGGATCAATTGCTTACGAAGGGTAATCATCTGCAGCCTGTCAATGGATGATAAAAACGATTCACTATCTTCAAAGGGGCATCCATTTCCTCGGCAGCAGTCACGGTCGCGGTCTCCCAAAGTTGTCCGGCTCCATCATGGACAGTCTCATGCTCAGGAGCCACACCCGCAAAACCTTAAGCAAGAAAGAACCCCAAGAGTAACTCTAAATGCAGTGACTCTTTTCAGGTGGTGCTCTTGCGTTTCCCGTTGCCGTTTCCGGTTCTGTTGTTGTTGTTGATAGGGGACGAGATTGGCTGATCCGAAGCTTTATCTTTTGGCCCTTCCGCAGCAAGCTGTCCATATATGTTGCAACTGATATCCTCGTGAAATTAGTGCTAGAGTCTCTATATGCAGCAAAGGGTTTACCAAAGATATACTGAAAGTGGACTTTAATTCATGTCCTAGCTTTGCAGTTTCAGGATGATCGTCTTGGTTGTTTTAGACTCAAAATGGAGATTCGGATAGCAGTTTCACTAGTTATGTATCAGTATGTCTCTAGAATTGAAAGTCTCTGCTGATCGTGAATCATGTTTGTTTACAAGCTTTGGGTACCTTCATCCTTCCTAGTCAATTTCATACGGTAGAAGCATTTGGCTTTGTAACAGTGAAGGTTCCTTGCATTCAAAACAATCCCCCGAGTCGAGATGCACTTGTTCCCGAATACAATTATCTTGATCGCACCCGGTCAGCCATATGTGTTCCTTCCTTACCTTCCTTCTATATGTGCAAAGACAAAAAGGAAAGGCAAATTAAGGCTGGGCTAATTAAGAAAATTCAAGCACTTACAAAATCCAAATTAGCACAAAATATATGACAGCACTGCAGATATGATTTGGTGCCTGTTGAAAAATTAAAAAAAGAAAAATGTTAGGGGGCCTGAGAATTAGTCTTCAAATTATTTTTTATTATATAAGGAAACAATTGAATACAATGATAATTGAATAATTTGTTTTTTTTTTTTTTTTTGGGTAATATTGACATTCATGAGTTTTCAACTTTAAAAGTTTGAACACCTACCCCAGCCGAACCACACGAATAAAACTACCTAATTCGCTAAGAAAAGGCTTGCAGGTTATTAGACTTACTGCTAAATACCTTTCCCTTGTTTGATAATTGTCAGTATCATTCTGGAGTCAATGTAAAAGGTAATTTGTTAATGGGACAAAACTCACCGAATGTTTCAGGGCCCCGAATTGGGGTGGACCGTCGAGGACCCTTTCCTTCCTAAATAACACTGATCCATACGTGGGGTTGATGTGAGTGTGACCATCCATTGTTAATACATATTACTCATTATGCAAGCATTTTTCTTTTTATCATAAAAAGGCGATTTGTGGAAAAAAAAATTAGTTATTATTTTTATAAATTTAAGTTGAAAGTTAATCGTTGCAATCCTTGATTGAGAACTTATTATTTTCTTAATAATAATTTTAAATACAATTTTTTATTTTTAATTCTATATATATATATATATATTTAAAAGAAAAAGATGCTGTATCAAAATAAAGAGTAACATGTCAGATTGCCATTTACCTCAAGTGGTATTGTCCTCGCATTCTAACTAGAGAACTTTGCTTACAATATAATGTGGAAGTAAGTAAGATTTGCTGATTATCGCCATAAAAAAGAGAAATAAATAAATAATTTTTTTAAAAAAAAAAAGAAAAGAAAAAGAGTTTATCCCAATAATGGGCTTCGCGTCAATTTGATTAGAACTTGTAGATGAAAAGATTCCATTCAAAATCATCAACGCAAAAAAAAAAAAAAAAAAAAAAAAAGCTCACCAAAAAGGCCCAACAATAGTCCCCCACCCAAAACAGGCTTTAAAGGAGCCCATGATCCAACGGAAAGAGAGAGACTGAACTCTGAAATCCGTCCGTCGAATTCCTTCCCGGGAAAAAAAAAACCAAACAACAAAAACAAAACAGGCGCGGGCGCGCGAGTCTCAAATTTTTTTTCAGTTCTTTCTTTTTAAAAAACCGAACGTTTTGAAAAGCGCCAAAATGGGAAAAATTACAGGCGCCAAAATCATAAGAATAGCACTTTTATTATTATTATTATTATTATTATTATTATAGAAATCTTCCCTTCAATTAAAAACCTAAACTCAAATCAAAAGCTCAGTCTCATCTCTACTCTGCTGTCTGTCAACCGTAGAAGAAGAAGAAGGAGAAGAAGAGAGAAATGGGGAAAGCAGTGACTGAAAATGGAATCGAGACATTGATTTCGATGCCCAAACCGGATTCTCCTTCCGGTCTCCCGGAGATCGTTGTCCAAGTCACCAATCTTGAGCCCAAAGGCAAATCTTACGGGTACATCTTACTGCTGATTGTCTGTCAGAACTTCCACTGGATTTCCGACTTTTGTTTTGTTTTTTTTTTTTTTTTTTTGGTTTGATTGAAGGATTTTAGGGTCCACTTATGCGTGGATTCAGAAATTGAATTTATGTTTCTGAACCCATTTTCTAGATTGCTTTCAGGTTTTCGTCATTTATGTATTTCGTTTGTTTTGCAGGTTTGATGCCACCGACGGGAAATTGAAGCTAAAGGCGATTTTCAGCTCTCGTCTCTCCCCAGAGATCATCTCCGGGAATATTCAAAACCTGGGTCTGATTCGTGTTCTTGATTACACAGTTAACGAAATTCCCAGCAAATCTGAGAAGTTAATATCTTTTCTTTCTTTTTTTCCCCTCCTTTTTGTTTGATATAATATCCTTTTTATATAATAATAATAATAATAATAATAATAATTTAAGTGTTAATTCATTGTGGGGTTTCTTTGTTTTCTTGTTTTTAATTGGTTTTCTTTTTTTTTTTTTTTCTTTGGGCATGTTTTGATTATTGTAGGTATCTGATTATTACAAAGTGTGAGGTTGTTGCTCCTGCACTAGAAATGGAGGTTAAGGCTGAGGTGAAACAGGAAGATGCAGGCATAATATTGAAGCCAAAGCAAGAAAATGAGATCAAGAGTGAGTTCGGAGGAACGAAATCCACTGGGCTTCTTTTGAAGCCAAAGGAACAAATTGTTACCAAGTCTGCCGCCCAAATAGTACACGAACAGCGGGGAAAGTGAGTTTTTCTTATACTGTTTTGACTGGTTTTCTAATGTTCGTTGGTGTTGTTTCATCACGTATGTGCGTCGTTGTGAAATTTTGGGTAATGTGTATTTATGTCTTGTTTATGTTCAAATAACAGTATGGCTCCGACTGCTAGAATGGCCATGACGCGGAGAGTACATCCTCTTGCTTCCTTGAATCCATACCAAGGGAATTGGACGATTAAGGTCCGCGTTACAAGCAAAGGAAAT
The DNA here is from genome assembly GCA_019804595.1 of Bruguiera parviflora. NCBI lineage: Eukaryota > Viridiplantae > Streptophyta > Magnoliopsida > Malpighiales > Rhizophoraceae > Bruguiera > Bruguiera parviflora. The sequence continues at coordinate 1,322,825 of CM034054.1, read as the reverse complement.
ATGCGCACCTACAAGAATGCGAGAGGAGAAGGATGTGTCTTCAATGTGGAGTTAACAGATGAAGATGTTAGTTGCATTTAGTTCTTTACATGCGACTTTGAATGCTTGATTGGATATGGGTGCTTTCTCTAGTTGTATATTTTTTTCTTTTAACATGTAAGGAGTGATGAAGTGGGAATGTTTTTAATTTGCAGGGTACCCAGATACAAGCAACAATGTTCAATGAGGCTGCAAGGAAATTCTTTGACAAGTTTGAGTTAGGCAAGGTTTATTACGTATCAAAAGGGACTCTGAAAGTTGCTAATAAGCAATTTAAGACAGTGCAGAATGACTATGAGATGACTTTAAATGAGAATTCTGAAGTGGAAGAGGCCAGTAATGAAGCAGCTTTTATTCCTGAAACAAGATTCAATTTTGTTCCAATTGATCAATTAGGTCCATATGTTAATTCAAAGGAGCTGGTTGGTAAGAATTTTCTTAGAGCTTGATTTTGATTATCTCACTTGTCTTTCCGTTATACCTCCTGTAATTATGTTTTTTTTTTTTTGGTTTATTTATTTATTTATTTATTTATGTTGTGATCAGATGTTATTGGAATCGTTCAGAGTGTTTCACCAACAATGAGTATTCGAAGAAAGAGCAACAATGAGACCATTCCAAAACGTGATATTGCCATTGCAGATGAGACGTGAGTGTAATCTTTTGTTTTGCTGATTGTCTTCGTTATTCTTTTTGTTTATTGAAAGAAATACACTCTTACAACACAGAAAGAAGACTGTTGTGGTGTCATTGTGGAATGAGCTTGCAACCAATGCGGGGCAGCTGTTGCTTGACATTGCTGATAAGTCACCTATAGTTGCCATAAAATCCCTTAGAGTTGGAGACTTTCAAGGTATCTTCATGCCATCATAATGTGGTCGTGGGAGTTTGGCTTTGACTTTGACTTTTTTATCGGGAAATAGGGTGGTACTCATCTGCACTGTTTTATGAATTTTTTAAGGTGTGTCTTTATCTACGGTAGTCAGAAGCATAGTGCAAGTTGACCCAGATATCCCCGAGTCAAAGAAGCTGAGAAGCTGGTATTTTTTTTGGTCCATCATATTGCCATGCAAGCAACTGTGTTTTGGTTTCAGACTTTCTTGCAACTGATCTGTCGAAAATAAAATTACATTTGAATTTCTTTTAAGGTATGATTCTGAAGGTAAAGAGACATCAATGGTGTCTGTTGCCTCTGGTTTGAGCCCATCAACCAAGACTGGAGTGAGATCCATGTATTCTGATAGAGTCTCCATCTCTCACATAACAAGCAACCCATCCTTGGGTGGTGACAAGGTATAGAAATTTTCAATCCTTGACAATAAAAGAAAAAGTCTATATAGGCTTCTCTCATGGCCATTTAACTTTTTCAGATCATAGATGTTTAGCATTCAAGCAATAGCCTTTGTTCAAATTTGTTGAAGCTGCTTCACTTTGTGTTAAATAGAATTTTAATTAATGTACGAAAAGGACGAAGGAACTTGCAATTATTCTTATTGTGTCTTTGCCTTGTGCAGCCCATGTTCTTCAGTATGAGAGCATATATAAGCTTTGTCAAGCCTGACCAGACTATGTGGTATCGGGCTTGCAAGACATGCAACAAGAAAGTGACTGATGCTGTCGGAGGTGGATATTGGTGTGAAGGATGCCAGAAGAATGATACGGAATGCAGTTTGAGGTAGGAGCAACCAAGGGAAATGAGTTACTAGAATTTGTGCACTTTTATGGCAAGTTGATGTGATTTGGTGTGTTGAGTCTTATATTTTCCTCTGCTTTTAGGTATATTCTGGTAGCTAAAGTCTCAGATTCAAGTGGTGAAGGCTGGGTTTCTTCATTTAACGAAGAAGCGGAGAAGATCATTGGTTATTCTGCAGAGGAACTTGATAGGTTGAAATCAGAGGTAAATGTGAGCCCAATGCCAAATGAGTAAAAGATCATATTACCTTGCCGTGTGAAATTATGTAAAGCAATTTCTAATACCCTTTTCCTTATTGTCTTTTTCAGGAAGAAGGGAACTCTTACCAACTGAAACTGAAACAAGCCACTTGGAAACCTCATCTATTTAGGGTTGCTGTTTCTCAGAATGAGTACAACAATGAGAAGAGGCAACGGATAACAGTTAAGGCTGTTACTCCAGTTGATTATGCTGCCGAATCTAGACTCTTGCTGGAAGACATCTCGAAGATGGGAGGCTCTCATTAGGACAGATAGTTCCATTTTTTTTGCAATGGTTGTCAATATACCTCCACTTCCTAGTGCAAATTGTGGTTACAGCTAGTTCTCTTAAAGGAGGCTAAATGTAGTTTAGTGTTGGCTTTCAAGCTGTTATCTGTAGTATGTGTTTAGAAATCCTGTGCTGTTAGTTCTGATAAATTTAATCTGCTCAACTTCTAACATATTGCCTCTTTAGCTCTTTGCTTTTGGGGGGGGGTTGAACTTCACATTCTTGACGTTTGTATCATCTGGGAAAATCGATGCGTGCTTGTTTTGCTAATTGCAGCAGTGATCAAGTACATTGCTTTCAAGTGTGGGGAGCCCTGAATATGACAGGAACTTAATGCTTGACCCCCATGGAAATTAGAGATAATTGGTCAACTTGAAGTACAAATTATGATTATATATTTTCTTTATAGATACAGGTACAATTATTAAGTAATTTCAAGAAAATTTGGTATCTGAGGTACAAATAGATTTCTTGGTAGAACTACTGCACGTCATTCTTCAGTTTTAGCTGTTTGTGGACAGGATTTGCAGCAGGCCTGTTTTCATCCTTGTATAATTATGACAATAAAATGTATTGTAAAATATTAGCTTTTATATATAAGCTCAATAAACGATACTAGTTCGCCAAAAATTATGAGAATGCTGAAAATGCTTGTCCATATAAATTAAATCCGAATATGCCTCTGTAAAAAATAAAAATAATAATTAAAAAAAAGAGCTAAATAGTGGCACAGAGACTGTTACTTAAAATTTCTCTACTATGTAGTGTCCTTAAGCTTGAATATGCGAAAGGCTAATTACACCACCTAGCTAGCCGCACATATGGGCATAAATGCACGGTTGAATTCCTAATTAAGCATTGCACTTTAAAATCTTGATAGTTGACACGTCATGAAACATATCTTGCTTTCAATAACAAGATCATGGTACATAATTAATAATGCATTCGTGGTTCCATTCTTACATGGAAATATGTGCTGGATACCACATGTTTGTAGGATGTATTTGTGGAAGCTGTTTCCATGCACAGCAGTTTCCAACTGTGGTGCATCGGCCAAACTTGAGTTCTCAACAAGATTGTTTGGTTAGCACATTGATTACCCATACAAAAGAAACGTCCCACAGTTTAGTGAAATTGTGAAATTATTTAGGCGTTTTTCTTGTAGCCACATGAGCAATAGCTAGTGATTGACAACAATAGCACACCTGACGATTGGCTGTTAAAATTTGCATCCAATAAGCTAATGTTACTTGCTGAAAAGTAAATTGAATAACTTGTGATTCTAACAAAACACACTTTTTTAAGGTGTGAAGAAAGAAAAATGGAAAACATGTTATGTAAATAGTATCAACTACACTCACCAAGTAGTAACAGATTGATGCATGTCCATGAAAACCAAACCTAGTTGCCACGGAGGCTAGGCATGTCTAATTGATTCCTTAAGGGGTCAAATGTTCAAGGGTCGGTGATGGAGAACATGAAACTAAACAACAATCCAAAAAGAAAGGGGAAGTTACAGAATAGACCATTTCAGAACCCAAGATCAAAAGGATCTCCTCTGCAAGAAAACTCCCCAGAGCATAACTGTATCGTCCAGAAGAAGATTCCAGCATAACAACATACACTTATTTGTAAGTAACCCTATCCTGAACAGTGATTATAAAGATGATGTAAAGGACCCTTATGAACAAATCAATATTATGTTGATATCATCGAAAGATAATGATACATAAAAGTTCCTTATCTCATCCATTTTTATATGAAGAGATCAGCAATGAAATTTGTTCCAGTAGCTTGGATGCCCTGTTATTGTCACCACCATTTTTAGTGAGAGGTGAAGTCCACTCCTGAAAGTTATGCAGGCTGCCAGTGAAATCAGTGAAGAGCCCATCGATCCCTATCTTGTTGATCCAGTAATCATATTCTGCATATGGGTCCTGATGGAAGTTGTAGTGTAAGAACATGTTCTCATTCCGATAAGTGTAAGGATGCACCTGTATCCAGATAAGAATGACAAGTTGAAATTCAGTATATAGATTTACGAATGAAAATCAACCATACTTCTAAACAAAAATAGTAAGATTGTCCACTCAAACAAGAAGAAGAAGAAGAAGAAGAAGAAGATAGCTTTAAACAGAAAAGTTTACCTGCAGGTCATGGGAATGTGCTTTGGCAACAAGATCTGTAGGTGTTTGCAAATAATTATGCACCACTGGAACTACTGTATCCTTCCAAGGTCCAATGCCTACCACATAATCCTTTATGTAGTCAAGATAAGCATTTGAAGTGATTTCCCAGTATGACTGCAAAGCAGAAATACTGTCATCCTCCAAAAATTCAAAACTCAAATATTTATGATGAAGGTTCAAATCATAAAGATTTAATCAGACATTTGAGAAAGCAAATCACATGTTTAACCATCATCAACAGGCCAGATAGCTCGTGGACCTATGATAAGTCCAGTTGAATGCATCCCTTTTTCAGTAGCTCAAACTAACACATAGCAGAACAAACCAACTTGTCACCTCAGTGTTGAGGGAAAATAAACAATTTGCAGTTACAGGGAAATTTGTTGTTGTAGAGGTTATTGTGTCTGACTATAGCATTAAGTAAAATAGGTCATTTCCTTGTAATGTCAACTCCTGAAATTAGGAGAATTTCTTGAGTTCCAGCGCTTTTGAGAACTATTATACAGAGAAGCAACTTGAGTACATGATTTTAGAGCATCATGCCAAGAAGTTACAGATCAACGGAGTATACACTGCATAGGTAGATTGCACCCAGATGGAGCACATACCTGATTAGTGTCCTGAGTTGGGATGGTAATGTCATCTATCAACAAGATTTTTGGTGAGTCTGTCAGATTTGATATGTACACCAGTGAAGTTGGGGCGAAAGACTGGATAAATACAGGCTGTTTCAGCCAATGCTTGGACATATAAGAACCTTTGTATTCATACTTCTTTAGTGTCTCCACAAACTTGTCCTCAAATCGCTTACCACCAGGCCACTTGATCTGTCAGTGAACAGTTCAAACATTAGAGGCTTCAAAAGTATTTTCTATAAAGATATATGAAAAATTCACCAATTTATAAACCATACATGGAAATAGAAACTTCCACATCACACATTAAATCTTCTTAGATACCAAATGCTCATATTTTTTCTGTTCTGATGGAAAGTGGAAACAATGCAGCAAGAGAATAAGAATTGTTGCATGCTTTGCAGAAAACTTCTATCCTATATGTCCAATGCTACAAGGACCTACAAAAAGCAGTGATGCTATGGGAAAAATTTATTCAGATGTCAACTGGATTTATTCATATAAACCAAGAAGAATTTCCTTACGTGCTGATTAATAAATACAGGATTTTTAATTTCTGGATATATTCCAACAACTCTTGTTGCATCCAGTGCAATTGATATGAACTCTTCAAAAGTTATAATAGGAAATTTTCCTGATGAACACACAACAAGAGAATAATCAGTTTTAAATTTTCCTGATGAACACACAACAAGAGAATAATCAGTTTTTGCTGTTAATCTGCCCCACAGAGTAATAGTTTTTTCATGTAATCACTGATAGAGCATAACTTGTTATTGTAGAACTTGTAACAGTAAAAAGACCTTTCATATGGGAATTATTTAAGCAAATAGTGGAACCGCAAAGATTTACACATTGAAAATTTTTGTCCCAACATACAGTGAGGCTACTAGTAACCACCAAAGAAGTAAACTTTCCAAAATGGTAAATTGATGTACCATGTCTCTAATGAGTCATGACTTGACAAAATAAAACTATTATAACCAATTAGAAGCTCCACAATTTATTTTTTGTCAAATGAAAAGAAAAAACAGGAAGTGAGTTTCTAAAGCAGCAAATCAACTAGACATATCGACCATAACCACTTAGGCATCTTGTTTTAACAACACAGCTTCTTGTTATGCTGTTTCCTTCCATATCATCTGTTCATTCCCTCTCCACAAGTCACTTTGGAATTAAAGCTTAATAAGTCATTATGCCATCAATGTCATAGGAAAACAATGTGGGGATTCATATTTCTCCCAAGACTTCCTAATGGGCAAGCACAGAAGGCTTCTCCCTTAAGGACCAGGGTAAAGCTGACAAAAGTGAGTTCTTAAAAGAAAAGGCATTTATGACACATAACAACAGCACTCATGTAGTTATAGAGAGAAGAATTATGGTGCCAGATCCACACTGGAATTATGTTTAAGTTGTTAGCTACAATCATAATCAATGAGATTTCTATTGATTTTTGGTGGACAGAGCAGAAATATGATTACTTGTGCCATCATATTCTTAACAACTATGAAGATGATGTAGTTTAAAATATCTCTGAATTGAAACTGCAGAACAATACAACCAAGGGAGCAATGTGAATGCCAATGCATTTAACTGACAAGAGAAACTAACCATTATATTGTTGATCCCGGAAGCTCCACCGCTGCTTAACCCTCAACTGCTTAAGTTCTTTCAGGGTAAAATCAACTGCATGTAGTAGGAAAAAACTTTCAGGTTCATTTCCGCATTTAAAACTTAGTAATATTAACAAGCTTGTAGAAGGGCCTGCAGGACATAACTGATATCTAGAAAATTTGTAGGTCATATAAGCAGCTCAGAATGGTCATCAATTAGTTCAAGGGGAGTAGAGTCTGTACCTGTGAAAAAGCCAGTGGTGTTTTCCCCCTGGACTTCATAGGTTCTCTTACGATCTGCAAATTCCTTGTGGTCTGCTATGTTGGTCGTGGCATCCAGCGTAACATCATGGAAGCATATGAGGACACCATCTTTAGATGATAAGATATCAGTTTCTATGAAGTCTGTTCCCTCTTCAATGGCTCTCTGAAAATTATAGAAGGAACAAAATCCAATAAATCACCGCCTGACATCCAATAATGTGAATAAAAATGTTCCAAGCAAAAGAATAGAAATCCGAATGACATATACGTGAAAATTCTTCTTTTGAATGAAACAAGAAAAAATTCAGGATCCAGCTAAAAAATAAACTGTGCAAATATGCAAATAACCACTCAACCAAAAATCACGCTCCCCCTTTTTTTTTTTCTTGTCCTTAATTAGTACAGTTCGCATAATTGACTGACCAATGGGATTGAACAGACTCTTATTATGAATCTGAAAACATTCAATTAACTGATTTGTTTTCTTGCAATCCATCACCAATAATTCACCAGCTTCAAAACCAAAACTTACGAACATGAAGGGGAAGGCACAAATAAACTAGCCATAACTTGCATGCCCATTCTTACCATGTAGGCAGCAGTAGTTTCTTCAGGAATCTCTCCATTGGATCCTCGATGGGCGATGTTATATGGGCGGGTAGTCTGCAGAGGTTGCCTATTGGCATGGCTTACTTTACTAGGCAGAGGATAGAACGGCCTTGCAGCACACACAGCTACAAGCGATAGACATATGATTGCAACAAAATCTGTCCATTCATCACAAATCAGAAAATAATTTGTCAGCTCATCTATCTATATTCATTTATTACAATAGAAGACAATCACAAGCAAGGCATGCAAGGATATTCAGGCTCCTATTTCCCACTATGTTACGATTCTAATTACAAGACCTGAAACTTAGTCGCACGTCGAAAATATGAGATTTCAAGGTGAAACTTATATTGGATTTGGGCTCTCTTTTCTCAATAATTCGCTTCTGGGGTGTGGTTTCCAAGGTTCATATCACACCAATGAAAAAAAAAAAGAAAAAAAAACACCCACCAACATTCTGTAAAGAATGTAAAGCAACAAGCCTGATATGATTATCAACGTGAATGCCATATCATTGCTGTTGATCTGAGAAAAGATTCCACGAACATGAATGCAAGTGAAAAGGGAAATGAAAAATAAAGAAACTCAACCAGGATCACACTCAACCAAAAACCAAACAACCCCAGAAACTGAAATTTCCGGCAAGTCAATTACTGTTAGAGACAAGGTTTGGATACTTACGAGGTAAACCCATATCGATCAGCGTGGCTAACTTCTCTATGTCCCTCTCTTTCCGTGTGTTACGGTGAACGTAGACAGAAATGAAGGTGTCTATACTTATAATAATGTCAGCATTCCAAACTGTGCTTTGTGCTTCTATGTTCATATGGGTTGGCTTCTCTCTCTCGGTCTTGTCCCCGCAAATTGCAACTGTAAGTCAAATCTTTGGTAGTCCTGCGATGACGCCTGGAGGATTCGTAGCCGTGGATCCTTCTGAAAATCTGAGAATATTCTGTAGAGATATTCTTTTTTTTTTTTTTCAAAAATTTTAGTAAAAACCGTATAAATATTCTCGTACCTCGTAGATTCGTGTTGGTCTTTTGATTGTACTAAATAGCCACTGGGGTCAACGCATGTGACGTGTAGACAATGGTTAATGTTGAAAATTTTGAACCAAAAAAAAAAAAAAAAAAAAAAAAAATGATTAACGTTGAAGATAAGAAATGCCCATTTCCTGGAAATTTCTAAGTCCACGCATCGAGAGATGGGAATTTTTTGGGGTTCTTATCAAATATAAACTAAATAAAAAAATCATTTATTTTTAGGATATACAAATTGGCGTTAATTGCAATCCAATAATTGGATAATTTATTTGTATCATAAATATCATAAATTTAAATTTTTCTCGTAACCTTAAGTATATGTTTAATTTATGTAATTTTAAAAATAATTAATAATATTTACTAAATATTATAGAATTTACATTTTCATAAATTGGGCGTAACGAACTGATATCATTATATATTGCATCGGTTATCTTGTTTAGTGTGACTTCGGGTGCAATCACTAATTACTTTCAACTCCGAAAAAGTGACCATTTCCGCACTAAGACACACAAGACTAGTATATATAAGTTAACACTTAAGATGGTAAATGCTTTGAAAAATAAGAAAATATAGTTGCACAAGGCGCTCTTGTAAAATACACCAATTAATAATTTGTTATTTCTTACTTTATTATTATTATTATTATTATTATTATTATTATTTTATCAAAAAAAAAAAAAAAGTCTTCCTCGTTTCTTTAACCTTATTTGCTGAAGTCTGCCAATTCACTAATTATGACCACACTGACTTTGGATTCTACTAAAATTAAAAAAATAATAATAATTAAAAAATAAAAAAAACAGGAATAAAGTCTTCGAATTCAAAAGTCCAGCCCCTTTTGTCTTTTTATTCTAAAAGTATAAAACATCACGAGAACATTTTCTTTTGGAATAACAAAATAGGTTGGCTGGTCGTGGGTTGTTGGTACATCTACATAACTGGGAAGATACCGATCGTTGACCGACGCCGTACTCCTTGAGTCTTTTTATTATTATTATTTTTTTATTTTAAGTCAAGGAGAAACAGCCTGGTAGATTAGCTGAATTTTAAAAATAAATTACTTTATTATTGGTTATATATTGTGAAATATAATAGAATCCACGACCACTTGGTTGACTTTTCCGTTCAAGTAAAGTGTGCATGTGCACATGAGCTTGTGTAATCACAGAAAGAACATAGAGCTTAACGGTAATTTTTGTTAGTATCGTGTACCCAATCAGGGTTCTAACTTCCTTAAGTGCTTTAATTCCTCTAAGTTACGAGAAGAACTTGATAGTGTCATAAGATGATAATGTTCGATATTGTTTTGATTGTCTTGGTAGCCTTTTTCTTTATCTAAGACATTTCCACAGCGTTGATTCCAACGTTGACCGGATCAAGTTGACGGAAGAGACCGAAAATCCAGTATTCCAAAGGGGAAACGAGTCCAAGTTGGCTCCTCTAAATATCAATGAAAGCCAGCAGACTGAAATCTCTGTATTGTGTTGTGGGGCTGATCTCATGTACCATACATATAACTATCGGAAAGAAACCTCTCCTGCTGTCTACTGGGAAACCCCACGTCCCAGCTTGCTATACTTTGGTCATGTCACATGCATCCTGCTGTTGAGGCAGTAATGCAACAAACATGGGCTCACAGCCTCTCCATTTGCGTCTACAGGTTTGATCACAATGCACAGCATTAACTTTTTCGAATAGGCAAGAAAAACATATGAATCAATGTAGATTTTTCTTGCAAAGTGGCGAGATATTGAGGAACTTGACGCCTTTAATATTTCTCCACTTCTTTGCTAGATAATTGAAGTGGAGAAATATTAGGTAGATTTAGTGTCATCGAAGCATAATGTGACGGACGGGTATATGAGACCTACCTGACACATCGGATAAGAAGAAAGGAATATTGAGGCATATAAATGTGGGTACTGCATACCTTAAAAAGGTTGTCTTTTGGGGAGAGAATAATGACTCCATGACAAGTGGTATCAGAGCTAATCTCGACTCTTATTCTGATGTCTCCTCCTAAGCATTTCGTGTGGAAGGAATAGGCAAGAGGAGGTCCCAATTCTCGACGAGGACGTCGATGAAAATAATAGAAGAGAGTATGACGGACGAGTGTATGAGACCTGTCTACTACATCGGATAGGAAGAAAGGATTCCATAAAACATGAACAAAATTGAAGAAATGAGCCGTTTCTCCCATTCATTACGTTTTGTTTTCACACCTAGTTTCTAAACTGCCAATGATTGGTGATTCAACATAGCCAGTAAAAGAGAAAAACAGGGCAGAAGAAAGGGAGCCGGGCCAAGAAGAAGCAGAAACCGTTTCAGGGTACGTCGGAAAGAGTCAAAATTGATCCCATGTTGAAGAAATTTCTTCGTAAGAAAGCGCGTGACTACAACTCTGATTCTGATGACGAAAGGGATGCTCATGAATCCATTTTTTCAATTGGATATCCTCAGCACTCTGACAACGCAAGCCCTGAAAATTTTGACACTATCTTATCTGGTGACTCCCTCTGTCAAAATGGGTTGGCCAGAGTGGATGGTAGTAAGGATCAACAAGTGAGCCCGACCCGTGAGTGCCAAAAAAATGACTTCATTTTTTAAATTGGAGATCTCCAGTGCTCTGACAAGGCAAGCCCTGTGAACCTGATCTCTTTTGACGTCGTAGCAACTGTGTTTGTTTTTTTTTTATTATTCCGTCTTTTTGTGAAATGAAATGGTGGGACCCATGTATCAGAAAAAGGTTTCTGGCTCTCTAATAGGTGTGCTGCACATTCTAAAAAGATTGTCTTTTAGGTCTTTTGGAAAAAGAGTAATGTGTGTCTTTTGGGTCTTTTGGGGAAAGAGCGATGATTCGTGACAATAAGCACTTACACCAAGTGCCATACTTGGCATCAAGTTAAAACCACGGTGCCTATGTGCAGGAAATTGTGCAATGCAAACAAATGTGCAATAGAAACAGTCAACAAATATCCATCCACCAATTCATAGCAATTACTATGAGGTAACTGAACACCAAGGCAATTAACTTGTATAAGCTTTATTTGACTCTCCAAAGGCTAATGGAAACACAAGTTTTTATTCAACAGCCACCAAACCGATGAGAATTTTCAATTTTCCACAGATAAATGACATCCAAAGGGTGAGACCCATAAATCTAAAACTCTCCTTTCAAAATAAAGGGAAGAAAACCTAAGGATTGCTAATTTGATGGTAATTGGGGCCTCCATATTTTAGGGCCATCATAAAACCTTCAGACTGCCACAACATCACCATAATTCTGCATCAAGACTATGGATCCCATCACCATAATTCTGCATCAAGACTATGGATCCCATGAACAATCCAGCAGCACGCAGCAGTTTCTGCAATAAAGAGGAAAAGAATTGTTACCATAGAGCAACTAAAATTCTCCACATGCCGCTCCATGTAACAATAGATGACAAGACATAATGCACCATAACTGTATGAATGTTAACTATATACATCCAATAAAGATTCCTGAAATTCCAAACTCCTATAAGTTCTTTGAATAAATCACATTGGAATAAACAGGGTTCCACTCCATTTATGTGTTTCACGTATTGTTTTTGAGAATAACTGCAACCCCTTATGCTTATGGGTTTATTTTGTTGGTTCTGAGTCAAGTTCTACATTTGTTTTGAAAAATAGAATACTTAAAAAATGAGTATGAAGTAGTAATGCAACTTGATTCCATTTCCCAATGAACCAAACCAAGCAACTGTTATCCTCATAGGCTTCTTGGAATCCTACAAAAGCAGGTTACCATCTTGGAAAACAAAAATTTACAAGGTAACCTGTAACTCAAACCTCTATATGCTAAAACAAAGGAAAATATATATAGGAGGAGCCTATCTTCAAGAATTTCCCAGATGTATTATGTGGACAACCCTAACCTCATCAAGAATTTCTCATTTGCTGCCATATAGACATTACAATAAGAAATCTAGCCTCTTCATTGAGAATTGCCATCATTTGATAAGTGAAAGTAGCTGTCAGGGACAACCTCAGTCATAGATGCTGGACAAAGCTCTGGTTGAAAAATGCTAATCTGTAACATTGATTACAATTTTCAAAAACTTGATTATTGATATTAGTTTAGTAATGTGAAATCCATGTTGTTTTTTCTTTTGGGTTTTCTTTTAAATGGAACAAATGTGAGTGCAGACAAGCAAACCCTGGGAATGATTTCTTCTTTTACCATTTAACAACCAAGACAAACAAAATGCTTGAACATCTGTTCTGTGTCTTTGGAAAAAGATACTCCTCTAATGTCTTTTTGTGCATTCAGGAGCACATCTCGCTCTTAACAGATAGAGCTTTTTTCTGCACATCTAGCTTATCCACTTCAATTGCCAAAGCCTTCAGTTTCAGTCAATTACAGTAGAAGGCATTTAGGAACCACCACAAAGCCAATAACCTAAATTTCCCAGTAATGGCATACATGCAAGTTACTAACAAGAGAACTATTCATTTTAGCTACTCAATACATGAGCTTCCATCAAAAGCACCTACCACTCCAAGTGCATCATGAACCTTAAACTCTTCTTAGAACTCCAATTTTCTGAGGTCAACAATTCTTGCAGGTCAATTACTATCTACGATTTCTCCCTCTTTAACTCTCATAAGTCGCACCATTCCAAATTTTCTCAATCCTTTTATTCGATCAACATCAGCACATGACTATCATTCAACTAATCCAAGTGCCGGAGTGATACAAGACTTCTGGTTCTGGGGTATTTCAACTAATCCAAGTCCCCTTCTTTTTTGTTTTACAAAAACAGAAGGAAAACCCCACATCACAATTTCTAATCACTGCACAGAATGAAACATATCTCCCCCCCCCAAAAAAAAAAATCAAAGTATCTCCTCTTTCAAGCCAAGTAGTCCATTAAGCCCATAGAGATATGCATAAATAGAGAAAAACACGTGCACAAGCATAGGTTTCAAGAGAATAACTAAATGAACAGTAGCTCAGTCAGACGAATGACCTAAAATACAAAAGTAGAATAAAAACCTTAGATCTTTAAAAAGATTTACCAAATCAAAGAACAAATTTTAAATTGAAGAGCTTAGTGTATGTGAGAGAGAGAGAGAGAGAGAGACCATATTGAGGGCCCATTTCTCCTCATCGTGAACCTGAGAGTGCCAGAAAGCCTTGACCTTGTCAAGAGAAACCAGAGTGTCTGCCATGGATGGATGCACCCAAGAGAGGTCACAGATTGCCCAATTTCAGAATCAGGGTTTTTGGGGTTTAGTGGCACGGCTTTCTTTTTGTTAGCATTTCTGGATTTGAGCACCGACTTGAATTTTTGATAGATTAGTTGCCTAATAAATATTGGTGATGCATACAATATCATAATCTTATGATTTATATAATAAAATTTTTTAAACATTTATATAAACCATATAAAATATTAATTAAAAAGTATATTTTTTATTTACATTTTATTTCAATAAAAATTAAAAATTTAAATTATAAATAATTTTTAAAAAAAAGTAAATTTAGAGTATTTTCTTTAAAAAATAAAAAAATTAAATTATAATTATTTCTATTTTTTAAAAAATAAATTTAAAAATATATTTTTTTCTTTCTAAAAAAACAAAATGAAGAATTTAAAATTTTTTAGAAATTATTTTTTAATTTTTTTAATTACAAATGTTTGAATTATGCACATATATTAAAAAATTATTAATATAAAAATATAATTAAATTAATTATATATATGTTAAAATTTTAATTTTATTAAAATATTACAAATTTATAAATTAATTATTAAATTAATATTAATATTATAAATTATAAAAACTTATCAAAAATTATTTATACTTATTTATTAAATAATTCAAATATGATAAGGTTAAATACATTTGATCTCTTTGTTTTTTTTTTTTTTTTGATATTTTACTTTTTTAACATTTTGATTTACACTATAAGCCCTATATAATTTTTAATTTTGATAATTAAAGCCGTTTGATATGATTTTATTAATTTTAAACTATTATTTAATTTTAAAAATATTTATAAAATTTAAATATTATGAAATTTAATTTTTTAAGTTATCAGAATTGTATTTTCTATTTTCAAAAATTTTTAGAATCTATTTTTTCAAATTTTTATAGTTTTAAAAAAATTAAACTCATTAAAATTTACAAAATTATAAATTCTAAAAATTTTTCAGAAAAAAAATCATAATAACTAAACAAAATGAAATTTCATAATATTCAAATTTTATAATATATATATATATATATATATATATATATATATATATTTACAATTTAAAAGAAATTTTAAAATTAATGAATTTTTTAAAAAAAGTCTAAAAGCCAAAATTAGAAACACAAAAGATTATATAGTATAAATTGAAACTATAGGAAAATTAAATGCAAAAAAGATAACCTAGGTAGACTTAAATGCATTTAGCTCAATATCATATGTTATGTCCTTATATTATATTTCATACTTTTGTTTCACAAAATTATCAAATATAATACTTTATAAATGAATATTATATGATATAATTCCAATAACAATATAAATATTTAATATTATTCTTGCTTTACACGAATAAAAGTTACCTAAATATAAAAATTTTATATTTAAATTATAAGAAAAAGTATGAAATTTATAAAATAAATAATTTAATAATTATTATAATTAAAAATATAATAATTATAGATAAAAATTATTATATTTTAATTGTTATAAGACTCTCGTACATAAACATATTATTAGGTGAATACAAATAGGTAAAATATAATTTATATGATATAAAATTATATTTAGTATTATATAAATTTTATATAAAAATTTATTTTATTTTTATATAATTATATTGCGTAATATTAAAAATTATTTATTTAGTATAATTACATTATGTCTAATTTCACTAACTGAATAATATAAAATATGTCTACGTACTATTTTCCACACTCGTGATATAGATAAAAGAGCGTTGACGTACCAATGAATGATTGGACATGGTATGGAGTGGCCAAGCACATGGTGCCACGTGGAGACGATGGCAGCCAAAATCCAATCTACGAAGATGATCTACTTTACTCTGTTCATCGGGCAGTTCGCTGGGCTGGAAGGCGCTGTTGAGGCCGCAAAAACGGATTCAAGCAGACGCAGTGACAGAGAAAGAGAGAATTAAAAATGGAGGCGACAGCATTTTGTGGCAACAGAGGATTTCCATTAACTTCATCCTCGTCTTCTTCTACTAAAAGGGTGAAAACTGTGCACGGTAGGTCTTCCCTTCTGATAAAGTCCATGGCTTCTCAGAAACCATTGCCATCGGTCGCTAGGACTGGTAGCTCCAAGAAGGTCAGTCGGTTTCTGCTCTTTTTCATTAAACCCATGTTTGGAGATTCATCTTCTTTTGTTTCCTTTTTTTCTGTTTTGTGTTTGTTTTGCGGTTGAGTTTTTGACAGGTATCGGTTTTTTTTAATGGTTTTCATTTGATCATCACATATGCATATTCTACATTTCATCTCAGCTCTTTTTTCTTTTTTTTTTTTATAAATTTTTTCATTTTCAATTTTTAAGCTTATAAGATGATAAATTATACAATAAGATAATTTAAAAAAAAATGTTTACTTTTCTTAATTAGAACTTGAATTCAGGTAAATAACAGTCTAAATTCTTAACCATAAAAATGTCTCCTTCAACCATTAAAGTGTCTCCTGAGCCTCAATCACTTGGCCAGCAGGGGCCAAGGAGCAGCCAATTGGTGACCTCACCACCGATTAAGCTCCTGACAAGGGTGGAGCAACTGAAGCTGCTTACCAAAGCTGAGAAAGCTGGCCTCCTATCGGCAGCAGAGAAGTTTGGCCTTTCTCTGACAACAATAGAGAAACTGGGTCTCCTCTCAAAGGCTGAGGAATTAGGAATCCTATCATCGGCAACCAATCCCGGCACTCCTGGGGCTTTGTTCAGCCTTAGCCTGGGATTATTGCTTTTGGGTCCCTCTTGTGTCTATCTTGTGCCCGAGGATCACCTTTGGCAGGTTGTTCTGCAGGTTGTAGTTGCTCTGCTCTCTATATTTGGTGGCTCTGCAGCCTTTGCTGCATCAAATTTTGTTTCCAACTTGCAGAAATCAAGCTGAGGTTGAATTTTGCTACAGCCAAAGTTTCTATACATGAACAGACTTCTATAATGCAGCCGCTGTTAATGATTAATGACTTGCCTGTAACATGGTAATAAAATGTAATGAAGATATAAAACTTTAAGAAAATTAATTCATTGCATGATCTCTGACCCCTTTTTATTACATTTTACCAAACAGAAGCCTAATGTCAAAGTTTTTTGGGCTGCAGCGAAGAAGCAAGTTAAACATTCAAACTCTGTTTTGACGCCTGCTGTCCATGTCATCATGTTGAGACCTGAGAGCAGCAGCACAAAGAATGTTATTGCTTGATGATATGAAACATTTAAACCACGTTCGTGGATCAGTTGGTGGCATATGATGCATTTGTTTATTTGCATGGTTTCTAAGAGACCATAAAGCTGCTAAGATGGCATTCACATCAAAATTCAACTCAATAAACCCAGGGCCATCTAAAGGAGCTGCTAATAAGCATCTCCCACAAAAGCCACACATCAAGTGTGTGTGTGTGTGTGTGTGTGTGTGTGTGTGTGTGGGCGCAGGCACCTTAGAGAGAGGAGATTTTAAGAAATTCTACAGCTTTGATTTTCAAAAACACATTTCATGTAGTGTAAGTTTATGAAATGCCCCGCAACAAGGAGGCCAAAACAATGACTCACACTGACATTATTAAAAGCAGCTGCAAATGCGAATATCGGAAACCTGATCTCTGATGCCTTGATATCCCTCATTTGTACCATCAAAAACTGACCTGCCCACCTGATATTGTCTTGCATTCAAGTAGAAACAGAGCCAGCTTTTCCTCCACCTCGAGGCCCTTCCCTTCTGCTATCGTTCTGATTGCCCTGCTGATAATCCACCCGACTGCGTCCACTGGAACCCCTGGGTCGACCTGAAAACCTAGACTGATCTCTGAATTCGTTCCTGCCATAACCCCGACCACTGCCCGTGTTCCCGCGACTTCTGAGGCTTTCATTTCGAAACCCACTTCTTCTCAGAGAAGACTTCCCTCTCCCACCGATGCTAACCGCAAAATCAGCATTCTCAATAATTTCAAATTTCAGTTAGAATGCTACAGGTAGACATAAGGAAGCAACAACTTGAAACAAAAAATTGCTAAGAGATAACTATTGTATACAGAAAATAAGCTTACCTCGATTGTTGGTTCTCTTCTCCTCGACAACAGCTTGGTGATCCCCTATATTTATGGCTGAAGCCTGGAATTGGATTTAAAACAACCAAATTAATGGCACAAACAACCAGACTGATACTCTAATTAGCTGCATAATTCTCGAGATGAAATTAATACTCACTTTTAGACAAATTGAATCAATATTCCACTTTAAAACAAAGGAAAACAGCAGTAAGCCGGAAACTTGCTTGCATACATGCATGAAGTTGTGTGCACAAGCGCTTCCATGTGTGTGTGTGTGTGTGTGTGAGAGAGAGAGAGAGAGAGAGAGAGATCCACAAACCCATGTGTCCTTCCATTAAGCAGTGCAATCTAAACCGAATCTGTGGCCAACCATCTAATGAGTGTGAAAATCATCGGGGTCATGTAAAACCAATAAAGGGGTCATCAGCTTTCAGTGTGGATTTTCGGGCATGTTAGTCTACTTTGTATCACCTAATGATGGGATAAAATTTAACAATTGAACAGAAAGATGAGGAAATAAGCAATGTTCCAGTAAGACCTATTTACTTTGGGAGTCAGCACCAAATAAAAATTGGCAGGTAAGAACCAACTCTATTGCACCAAACGAAATAACCTGTCACAAACAGCATACATGCAGATACAAGCATTCAAAGATCAACATCTGATCGCAAATGAACTGAAGTATCCTTGAGAAGTAACCACCAGACTGTATCAAGCACGGAGGTAAACTACTGAAAGCTCTTAAAATAATCTGGCAGGACCGGATGATGCAGACCATATCCAAGAATTAGATTTCAAGTAAGAGTGTACTCCTAATCAATAGTTAAAATCACAGGCATGACAGTGTCCTCAATCTCACTTGAATGAGAACACTGAAAAGTACTAACATTGGCTAAAAAAAATGCTTCCCCAAAACACAAAAGAGAAAAAATGTGCGAGGGAAGTTTAAAGAGAGTAATAAGAGTAATAATATAGCCAACAAGCAATATGATTGGAATTGGTGACAAGCAAATCAAAGAATCATGATCTGATTTGCCATTGAACTAAACTACTGGCTTATCATACCCAACACATCTCAAGCTTGGTTGGAAACGGATTCTCAAGGGTCATCTGTGGTCTCTAAAGGAAAAATTAAGCCAGCGGCTGTTAAACATTTCAATAGTTGGGCATAGTTAATATTGGACAACATTATGAAAAGATTTAGCTTCAAAACCACATTCTTTTATGATTGAAATTAACTTCTTAAGAAAAGTTTCATTCCCCTAGGAGAAAAAAAAAAGGTTCAGCAATATCAATTCAGTGTGGGAATTTTCTGTAGTCCAGGTTTACAGGACAGAGTCACAGATATGAACATAGTTGGAAAATGAGACAGAATTTCATTGAGGCTTATAGGAGAAAAAAACCAAAACACAAGTCAAAAAGGGAAACCAGTCCCATTAGCAAAGCAAAACATTGACTGTGAATAAGAGAACACAAAATAGCCTGCAACAAGTGAAGAAAATGAGGCAGTACCTCAATTGCACTATGCATGGAACTTAATGTTTCGAATTCAACAAAGCCATAACAGAACCCTTGCTGCAGAAAAACAAATGGTATGTAAAGTCACACTGACAACTGCTTAGTGGTAAAGACAACAAATAAATTCACCCCAGACCTTGCTACTTACGACTTGGATACCATCGTTCTTAATTGGCCCAAATTTTTTAAACACCTCATCAAGATGTGCAACAGTTGCATTGTAAGGCAAATTCCGTACATGTATGGAGTGACCTTCAGCTGTAACATGCATAATGTAAAAAACTTACAGAACTAAGAAGCATTATGAACATACACACAACAGATGTAAGAACTATCAACCCCGCCAGATCTTCTTCTGCTATCTCCACAGCCCAATGCACAAAAAAGAGCAACCGTCTTCAAAACTCCCTGGTCTTGATCCTCTATAACCCCTTAACCTACTACAACACCACATCACCAATTACCACGGTTTAAACCTTGATAAATGATCTTTCATTATGGTTTTAATAATCACATTTAAATGTCTATCATCTTAAAATTGCAATGCCTAGGGTTAAGCAATCTAGGAAGTTGTAAACACCTTCTTCGTTAACACCAGTACTCTCAGTTGCACTGCCACTAGCAGGAGCCAAAGCCTCTGGTGGAGAAGCAGGTCTTGGAGAGTTGATTGACAGCTGTTCAAAGCTTGCAGGTGCCACCATCACACTATTGGTAGGATCATAGACTGGGGTAGATGCTTTACTACCTTCCATAACTTTCAGCTGCATAAATTATGGCAGTGTTATTTCCAATAACAGGTCAAAACAAAAAGGACTAAAACAGGCAATATAACAGCACTGACTCACAAGTGATGCATAAGATTTTTTTGGAACATCCTTCACAGCTGCAGGAACTATATCAACACTGGCAATGATTTCATTCTGAGTTGGATTAGCTGGAAATTCTTCATCAATGACAGAACCTTCCTCCACATCAGAAGGATCATAAACTTCAGGCCTATCATTAAGATCTTCATCTTCCTCCCCCAAGGAGGTAGGATCTCTGGCAGCATGATCAGCAGCCTGACTGGGGCCTGGATAAACTAAAAAGCGATTATACTCTTTGTAACCTCACCAAAAATATTCAAAAGGCGGGATACAGGGCAACAAAGTACAAAAATATGCCAATCTGGCTCAAAGTCTTCTTAACCTGGTTCTGGTATTAAGGCAGCAGGTGGAGCATTTTCATGGATGCCATTAATTGGGACATCACTGATTGGCAATGTTTCTGTTTCCTCAACAAACCTAAACGCATCATTTAGCACAAAGTAGCCTTTGTCTTGTGGGGGCAAGAAAGAATGTCTGAGTAAATCTCTTTTCCACGTTGTCTTTTCCAATTAAACACCGAGTTACAAGCACAATCACCCCTTTCTCATAAGACTCCCGAGCATCTGCAGTTTTTATCTCTGCTGTGTAGCCTTCATAGTTCATGGAAAGGATCCGGTCACTGATTGCCTGCCCCAAGGCTAACAACAACGAAAACCAATCCATCAACCCCCATGAAATTACAGTCATGATTTAAAACTAACAATAACTTGAAATGAATATCAAAAGTCCAAAATTCCCAGAAAACTAATAGAGAAACACCCCATTACAGTACTTTTGTAAGGCTACTAGAAAGAAGAATCCACTGCAAGACAATCAAATTCCCCAAGCAATTTATGAAAGCATTTAAATCCAACTGAAATTCCAACCTCCTTTTTTAAGCAATGGGTATAATTGATGGCAACATTCTCCATATTTAGTCCATTTAACCTTTCACCAGTTTTGAGCACATGCACAGTTTGCCTAACAAAGGGGAGATCAATGAACATTGAACACACAAAGCACATAAAACTGAAAGAAAGGATCCCAGATTTGCATGTATGAGTATACAAAGTGATGCAGTTGGAAAAGCCACTCGAGGGTTATGGTCATATAACACAATCACCTTTAAATTTAACAACCCACACGGCAACTTCATAATCAGTAAAACTTGTCCCTCATTTTTAGAGAAAAAGAAAAGCAAATGTATTTTGATGGAGCTGACTGGTGGCAAGCTAACTAGTGTCTTTGTTTAGATGATAATGCTCACAGAATAATTCACTTCCATAAAAAAAGGCTCAAGGATTGATAGCCCATGTTTTCCAATGGCCATAAAACTAACCAAAAAACTTTCACGATATTGGCACCTGATTTGCTGACAAATTACAGCCAAAGCATTCATATGAGTCTGCTGATAGCCACACCGTTTCTCGATCTAATAGAGATTGTTGGTGCCCAATTAATTGGTTATCGTATGCTCAACCTAGCCAATATGTGCAAACATCACGGGGCAGTACAGCAAAAGATCCAGTGACCAAGAAAATTTGCCATATGCCATGATACTAAGGTGAAGCTTATTGTATCTGCAACTCAAAGTTCTCCAACAAACTTACTTGCATGGCAGTCACAGTCGTCATGCCACCATCTGATTTTGGGCGGCTTAGCAAACTTGAATCCTGATAAAATCGATGCACCAATTCTGGGGAGTGGTGTAGTATAAGGTAATATTGCTGCACAAAGGCATTGCCAACAACTTCAGCACTAGGACCAGGGGCAGGAGCTGTTTCCTGCATTGCCATCCATGATAAAAATCAATGCTGGGAGCTGGCATTATTGAAGGTGAAAGAAAGAATTGAACTTACTAGACAAACCAGACAGACCCCATCAATAGAACTAATTTAAGAAGCATGAGCACAATACATACATACGTAATGTTACAAGGACAACACATACAAGCACACACACGTGGATTGGGGGGATGGAGGGAGACAGAGAGAGAGAATCGCACCAATGTAAGCTAAATATTCCCAAGCTCAATCCATTAACAATTTACAAGTACACCCAAAAACCGAACTACGGCCAAACGACCAGATAGCACAGTAAATAGATTGAGCCCGAAATTACAAATTACAGAATTTTCTGTTTGGTTTCGGGTCTCTATAAAGCAACTGTCATGGCTCCAAGGAAGACTATATATATATATATTATTTACAGTAGATTAAAAATAGCTACAAAAATCTACTCTAATAAAATTAATTAATTAAAAAAATAAATATTTAATTTTAGTATAAACTTAACAAAAATTATTCTTATGACAATAAAAAAGGGTTTTTTTTAATTATCATATAAATAAACTTTCAAATGGGTTGCTCACAAAATTGAACGAGTGAAATTTGTGTAAATTACAAATTGTGCCGAGCCAAGACTTGCTGTTAAGTCCCCCCCAACTCTTAAGGGGACGACCCATGATGAGTCCATGTCTAGACACGCGGCCTGTTTTGGGAACAGGCCCATTTTGGGTTCTCTTTTGGAAAACTTGGTCCTTGTGAAATAGTGAGGGGTTGGGTCTCTGATCCAAGATGAAATGATTAGAGTTTTAATTTATTACTGAAATTATTATACGTGTGTGTGTGTACGTGTGTATTTATAAAAAAAAAAATAATTTTTTATTAGTTATTTTTTAAAAAAATATTTTAATGATTAATAATTTATATTTATACTCTTAATTTCTTAGATTTTAATTCTAAAAAGAGAGTATAAGATTTTTAAAAATAAAAAATTATTTTTATTATATTATTTATAATCTAATAATCATATTAATAGAGAAATTTTTTATTAATTACATAATTAATAAATTTCAAATTTCATATAAAAATTTTTGTTTATATTTTTGTTATTAAATATGAAAATTTTATATTTATAATTTATTTTAAATCTCAAATTTAACAATAAATCTCGAGTTTTTTTTTATCCTCTAATAAAATTGTATTTTTATTTTTATGTACTTAATATCATCACACTTTTTTTTTATAATTTTAAGATATAAAAAGCAATTGTTATTGTTTTTAGACATCATAGCTTGACACAAGAAGAAGTGAGCAAAATAATTTGCATTGACATGACACGAGTTAGACACAAAAACTAGTCTAAGCACCATAAAAGGATGATTGACGCAAATACATTACATCACAAGCCTACAATGCTTAAGTTTACTTAAGCAGGACACTATGGCTATATGACACTATCGGGTTGTTAAAGAAAAAAAAAAAAAGAAGGTAAACTTAAGCAGGACACTATGGCTATATGACACTATCGGGTTGTTAAAGAAAAAAAAAAAAGAAGGTTAAGTTATATATCTAAAATTGAGTATTACTTGTTTATGTAAGTAAGTAAACTTTTATCAAGATCAATCATCAAACTCTTAATAAATGTATCAATTTTTTTTAACTGTTTTCAAACCTAAATTTTACAGACGAAAGTTTTAACCTTAATTTTGTTGATATAAAACACTTGTTACATTATAAATATATTGAAAATGTGGCACATTTTAAATTCGTAATGCAAATGTAATATATTTTGAGTTTCACAAAAAAAAAAAAAAGGGGTATTGCATCAGCTAAAAGCAAATTAGATGAAATATGGTTGCGTAAAAATGCCGTAATCTTTGAATTTCTTTCTTTTTTTTTTTTTGTTTTGAAAAAGGCCGAAGTAGTCTTGTAGACAAACCGTGTGCCCGCGCATTTCACCGTGCCCATCACATCGCTCATTCAGACCCGGTCCGCGCGCGCCCACCCGGCATACCGGTCCGCATTGCCCGGCGGCCTCGGGGCACCCATAAAACGCACCGTATTGAAGAAAGCCGACGTGAGGAAGATGACCCGGGAGAAGACCTTCGATGTTGACCGTTGCTTTTTTTTTTTTAATTATCGAAATTTTAAATATGAGTTATATAATTATAACATTTTATATTAAAAATAAAAAATATATAAAATATATAAATTGAAAACAATAATAAATTTAATATTTTGAAATTTTGTGTTTGCATCTTTCATTATTCCAAAAAAAAAAAAAAAAGAAAAAAAAAAACAACAACAAAAGAGAGAATAGGGCATGTTGCTACTGCACCTAAAGATGCTTTGTGGCTGACAAAAATAAGGATATTTGACTGGAATTACATTTCATCTATTATTGTTTTCTACGTTCATGTATTGTTGATATAATTCAAGTGCAATGAGGTGGTGATGGATGATTCAAGTGATCCCACAAGTTCGTTAGATTTTTTGTGATTTTTTAAACATAGCCTTTCCATCTTCTATTAACATGCCTACTGCAATTAACGGAACACGTTAAACTTTCTTGCCAACTGGGAATTGGAAAGGGACTTGGAAGTGGTTGTAGTGTTCTTTTTTCTTATTCCGATCCTCCTTGATGTCGAACCGTTATTTTCACGGAACAAACTGTGGAACCAATTTTCAGTGATGACTAGTATTTCTAATGGTTGGAGAACCTCCGCGAGTGGTTGTAGAAGAAACGTAGATGGTTTATATGGTGTATAAAGAGTCGCGTGAGAGAACAAGTCACATGAAAATCTGGACGTGTTGAATTGACATCAGGACTCTTATGTATTGGTGTAGTATCATTTGGAAGGAGAGCAACATGGTGGAGTTTTCTTGTTCTGTCGCTGCACTCGGAGATGTCGGTCTGTTATGATTATAAAGTATAGTAAGTTGTGGCAAGAACCGAAGGGTGGGGCAGAGAGTGGGGCGTTACTGTTTTTTTCGTAGCTGGATCCTACGAATCACGGGAATCCTTACCCCCTATGGAGGTAGGAAAATCATGGTCAGACCCAAACTTATGGAAAATAGAATGACTTTACTTTTTTTTTTTTTCCTTAAAACTATTATTAGGGAAATGTGTCAGTTTACAGGAAACAATAACAGTTTAAATTGATGCTTACCAGAGAATTAGAATTATTAGATTGTCTTCCAGAGCAGACTTGTTCCTAGATTTCGGACCGAACCGACTTTGACAATGTCAACTTTTTTAGCACAGTTCTATAATAGAATTTATGCCCACAGTGGATTGTACACACACACACAATATATATATATATATATACATATATATATATATGTATGTATGTATGTATGTATGTATGTATATAACAAGAAATCCTTCGCTAATCTTACAACATTGCCATCATAGGAATGTAAAGGAAATGTCCCTAGTCATCAGACGTCGACATGCTATGGGATGCTAGTGTCATCTTTGGTAGGAAATTGACATGGCAAATTTCATGGGAATGAGAGAAAATCTTGGTGTTTCAATTAACTGCAACTGTTATTATAATAGTAATAAAGTATGATTGGATTTACCTGAGAAAAACTCTCAACTGAAAGATCAACAAAGGCTGGTGACACTCAATGCGATCAAGAGCTCGAATATTATAACTCGGGTTCCATGATCGTGCGCCTGCTCTATTGCGTAACAAACCAGAGTTGAAAAACCATAAAAAAAAAAAAAAATTCGTAACGCATAACACGAGTGAACACATTTTCAATCCAATGCAGCACAATATCAAACAAAAACACCTCAACCAAGAGTTGGGTACCTACGAAGCAATCTATGAAAACCATGTTTTTCGACTCCCGGAATCAAAAAATGGAAAAGCAATTAAGATAAACGCTGGTTTATCTGGATCTGTGTGGTTAGACAAGGACAACACAATAAACTAAAGACGAGGAAAGCTTTTTTTTTTTTAATTTTATTTTTTTTACTTTTGTTTATTAGGAGGCTCGATAGGATATGAGATGCACACTTACATGGCAAATGATAATTCTTGTCTTCTTGTCTATCACAAAAGTGATTCAAAATTAACAACTCAAAAATTAATTACTAACTTGATTACCATTGGCCCTCATGTGCATGTAATTTTTGTTACGGCATAAAGGTTTCTAAAGTAGAGCACAGTTATGTGGAGAAGGCGGGAGAGACGGATCAAATGGAGCCTGGGAGTCCCAAGGTTTCTATAAAGTTATTTTTTTTTATTTGAAAAATATAAAATGTGTAAATAAATAAAACAGAATGTAGAAACATATATCATACAATGTGCAATTAGTATATTTTGATAATAAATTGAAAATTGTAAAATACTTAGTTACACATTTTATCTGATATATTTATCCATTATTTTAAAAAAATAAAAAAATCTTTTGAAATGTGAAGCGGGCGGGATGCCTCACCCCGCATCCCCATCGATGTCCTGCTAACTTTTACCCCTGAAGTAAATTGTTGCACTCCAGTCGGTGGCTCTTTTTTTTTTTTTTTTTTTTGTAATGCTTGGACCATAGCTTTCGGGTCTATATAATTAATGAGAAAGGGCTTTTATGAGTAGTGTTTTTTTACTGTGCCATCTTTCAATTATTATTATTGAGGCTGAAGGCCGCGGAGGACAAATTGAGAAAATGGGACAAATCAACGTTCATTCTTTATCTTGCTTGCTTGAAATGATCGAGGAATAAAAATCTTCCCACCATTAGATCAAATAAATTAAAGAACAAATAAAATAGCAGCAAAAGCGAGGTTAATTCTCAGGTGACTGCTTGAATTGGCAATAAATATGCAAATAAAAGGATAAAATACTAATGCGCATATGTAAATAAAATAATAATAAAGTTAAAAAATATTAAACATTAAACGTGGTTGCAGTAGAAGATTAGAATTATGTTTCTGTGCATCAAATCCATGGTCTAAATTTAATACTCTCATTTTACATCTTTTCTTCTTTCTCAAGAAAAATTGTTGCAAGATTAATTTCATCAGTCTTAAAATTTTCAAATTGTTTGCATTCATAGAATTTATGGATTCAAATAAAAAAAAATTACAATACATAAACCCTAAGTATATCAGTAGAAATTCTAATTTTATGATCGATGACCTAATAAAATAAAGTATTATTAGACAATTTAATATCATTGTCTAACTTTAGTATTTATTTTCTTAAACTTATTTTTAAAAAAAAAAAAATCCTGGTTGTTTTGAGCAAAATTGACAAGTAGGATAAATAAAGAAGAGCAATAGCATAGTGAATCGGAATGGGGATGTTAGATCACAAGGATCGAGGGGGCGTTGCAGTTAAGCAGAGTTAACTTTCCATGGCGCATTATTGGCACAGCACGCATTTATCTTCATTGCTGTAACTGACCCCTACTTGTAGGGTTTGGCTGTGTCCCTTTCATTGGCGCATCATAATAGAGTAATAACTGCATGGAGCAGAGCAGAGAAAGGGACGTAAAGGTTAAAGGCAAAGAAAAGAGAGATAGAGAGGGAGAGAGGTGGGATCCATGGGTGTTTCCTTAAATTAGCAATAAGCAATCTCTATTGGGTTTTGTAGTTACACGCTTATACATGGGTATTATTAGGTGCTTTCCATGCATATGATTGTTTGTATCATTTGGTTTTGCTATATCTGTGAATATCTAAATCCTTGTCAAGTTAGTATTCTTTCCCATGACGGACAATGAGAACGTGAGTCTCTCTACCTAGTTTCCTCCCTCCTTCAGTACCTTTTCCTTCTTCTCGCCTCTCTCTCTCTCTCTCTCTCTCTCTCTCTCTCTCTCTCTCTCTGTATGTCTCTTTCCCTTGTGTGAGAGAGATACAATAAACTAGGGTTTATAACCACAATGTGAGAGTTTGTATGTAAGTGACCCATGAAAAGAAGGAAACAAAAAGAAAGGCAAACATGAGTGAGTAGCTAGGGAAAGTGGTAGTGGAGATGTGGGGAGAGAAAGAGGGAGAGAGAGTGGAAGAGAAGGGAGTCAAAAGAGTAGGCTATGAAGAGGGAAAAAAAAAAAAAAAGAAAGAAGAGTGAGTGAGTGAGTCTTTTTTAACAATGGAAACGGCCAAAAATTAATATGCAAGTCTTGGATGCTAAAACTAATTAAGAGATAAAAAGCGGCGCAAGAAATCAATCATCAATAAAAAAATATAAAAAAATCAATAAATTATGTTATGGACCAAATACAAAACAATAAAAAAATATATTAAATTTAAATATAAAATAAGTAACGATGCATTAAAATTGTTGATTATAATAAATATGTTTTTTTTAGATAAAATAAACAATGATAATAAACTATATCTATTTCATATTTATTTACAGTGTTTACTGGAGCAGTTTCCGGATCAACAGAAAAAATAGATTCACTAAATTGTGGAGACCTTCCATTTCTCTGAGAAAAGGAGAGATATCTGGACTTATTATTAGCGATTGTTATAATAATTGTTCTGGGCTTTCAAGGGCCACCCAGTCTTTGTTTTTTTTTTTTTTTTTTTGACCATCTGCTGCATTCCAGTCAATGTGGGCACTTGCGTTGCGTTCATGTTAATTTTCATTTATGCCGGTGCGGATTGTGAATTTAGATGGTTATATTCCGCTAGAAATAGTCATTTCCAAAAATACATTTACACATCGCTGCACTAAGCTCGTGGTCATCGCTGATCAATGGACTCCATGGGGTTTCACTATTTGTCTCAACATTATCTTTTTAGGTCTTTCAGTACCAGGAATCGCACTACCCGGTTTGCACTTCTTGATCCAAATTCAAAGCTTGATAATCCTGCTTTCCTTACAAAGAGAAGAACCGAAAGCCTTGATAAAAAATAATAAAAAAAACAAGAAAATCTTGGGTTGAGACTCGAAAAATTGTAAGTAAATTACTATATCTAGTTCACCAATATAAGCGCGGATCAAACTTGTGACTGCCATTGAGAAAAGTCCCGTCTTGCCACATAGTAAATATCAGTTTGAAAAAGATTTATCCAAAGCAATTTAATTTCTTTTATCAAAGGTTGGGTCTCATAATGATTCGCAACCCCCGTTTTAAAATATAACAAATAAAACATATTGACACTGAAGTCCAACAACAGTTAGTCCCTTCAAGAAAATATCTGTTAATAAAAATTTGATATAATTACAAAAATATTATTATAAATGTTTTAGAGTGATTAAATCAATCTTAGCTTATTAAAAAGAATGAAAACAATTTGGGAATGGATTCTGGGGTTGGATTGTTTGTTACCGTTGATATATATATATTATAATGATCATGTTTTTTTGTGAAAATTTGTATCGAAGAAACCCACTTAGATTTGTTTCTTTTTGCAATTGGTTAATTGTTAGAGTGAACCTTTTCAAATATTATAAACTTTATTAAAAGAGAGGGATAATTGTCTGTTTTAACCGTTTCCGTTACATTTGATTGACAATTGTCAGTCATAAAATTTTTTGTTATATTTTAAAATTCAGGTGTAAATAATTATCAAGTCCAAACTAGAGTATATTAAACGAAAATTTTCTTTTGGATTATAATAAGTACAGATTCAAAATGTTACTTTTCAATAGATTCAAAATTATTCTCAATATATTTAAATTATTTAACTTGTTTTTATAGTATCCTAAATACTGTTTAATTATTTAAACTTCATCAGGTATTCTCGGCCGAATTAAATTATGTAAAATTACTACAGTAAATATTATTTTATCTAATTTGTTTCATATTATCGGTTTCGAATTTTGTCTAACTTGTGTTATTTATTATTTTAACGTTACCAGCTTGTTCCTTGATTTACATTCATTTTTATTAGTCCTTTAAATTCCATGTTTTAAACCTCTCAAGGGTACTCCAGTGGAAAGGATTTTTTATAAAAGCAGTTGATGAGACTTGTCCGCCTAAAGTCTTTAATATCTTCCACAGCGATTGCAGCCTGAAATTCCTTCGACCTTTTATCGCCATCAAACGCGGCCACGTTGATTATTCTCGCTCGGGTCTTCTTCTTTTGTTCCCTTGTTCGTTGAAATGGCTGGTCCAGCTTTCTAGATGATTTGAGACTCTCAAATCCCCATTATGCAAAATAAGAAGAAAAAGTAAGGAGGATGCGGAATTGTGAACAGAAGAAACAAGTGCAATTTAGATCGTCAGTACCAATTGATATATCATTGATTATTATAATGAACAAATGCAATCTACCTTCTAAATTGCATCCCATCCATAATTTGCACAGCACTCTATACACAAATCACTTCCTGCCGACTGCATGTCCGTATGCTAAGATATTTTATTATTTGCTTTATGTAGTTACCTTTTAAGTGGAAAAATATATTAAATAATGTTACGAGTACGAAGATTTTACTCAATTTTTTACTAGATAGTGTGACACATGTCACGGTTTAATCTTTTTTTTTTTTTTTTTTTCATTTTGATAAGTGAATCAGTAACAATTTATTGGATAAAAAAGAGTAGAATGTTGCGAGACAAGATTAGAAGTAGGAAGGGAAAGTAAAAGGTCTAGCCCTCCCTCCCAAAAGAAATGAAAAAAGAGCAGCAGGTGAAAGCATTGACGAATGTCCGCGCCCCCCCCCAAAAAAAGGGACCACTGTCAGAAGTGAGAAGATTAAATTAATTCGATGCCTTAACAAACAACAGAGATCGTCTTTTGGATCTGGGACCATTTATTTTTGCAATTTATGTTAAGAAACAGAACAATACTGTGAAACCCTTTCTCGTGATGCCTGTTATCTGGTTGCTCATACAGTCAGGAAGCAGAGACGAACTCATAGATTGCTTAAGAAAATAACATTTCCCCCCCCCCCAACCCCCACCCCTGCTCCATCACTCCTTTCAGATTACTTTCAGAGATAACTTAAGAGTGCAGACCCTTTTTCTTTTTGGACGTACAGACCCTAATCTGCAAACACTTCCAATATAATATATATAATAGTATAATGACACATGGATTCGTTATACATAATAAAGCGTTTTCCTTTTATGCGTCATTAAATTTTATTTAAATCTAAATGCAATGAAGCATATTTATATGCCATTATTTCATCATATTAAAACATAATTGAACACACCAATTTGCAATATTTCGTATCTAACTACATATATTTTGGCACGCGTATTATATTATGGTGTATATTTATACATCTAGAGACACTATATGTGTGCGTCACTAAATAAAGTATAGTTAGATAAATTAATGTCTTTAATTATGTTTTAACAAGAAAAATTAATGAAACGCAAATATGCGTCCCAACCATAAAAAGGACACTAATGGCGTCTGTTGAAGTGGAAGATAACAGATTATCAAAATCCTGATTAGATCTTTGTTAAGGAAATGTCTGTGTCTGTGTGGACGCACACTTAATCCTGAAGGCTTAATTTGGTGCAATTTCTTCCCAGCAATGATCGGCTGGACGCACCAAGAAAAAGAATTGGGGTAGAAGTTCAATTGCGATTCTATGAGTACACTGCATTGTTAGATTTTAATAATTCTAATATTTTTATTAAAATTCCATATTTTAATATAACTATTAAATAAACAATATAAATAAAAAATTTTATTCAATGATTACGTTTATCAATAATATATAATAAATTGATATATTCAAATTTTTATATATTATATCATATCTATTTTAAATTTTATATAAAAATTATATTTTATTTTAATAATAATTTCTAATCTGTTAATTATATCTTCTCCTATGCCTATGATCGTTAGGCTAATGTGCGATGCAACTCTAAAGATGGATAACGCCTGTGGCTCAGTCCTGCAAGAGATCTATAGGAACTACCAATAATCAAGCGATAAATCCTAGCCATATAAAAATGGAATTAAATCAAAAGATTAACTAGCGGCATTGTCCCAAGCTAACAAAATGATTAAAATCCATGGATGTTTTCGAACCCCAAAAAGGTTTGACTCAATAAACTTGAGTCGATGGGAGGGGCAGAACAAGGAAAAGAAAGAATGCTGTAATTTTCTGATTCTTTTTTCTCATTCCTTTTCCAGATTGTACCACACTTATAATTCACCAAAAAAAAAAAAAAAACTATTTGTTTCAGCCATACAAGTGTACAAGCTAATCACCCATAGATCTAACTTAAGTTTGCTTTGCTAGACACAAGTTAAGTTAACAAGAGCTAACATTAATTTTTTATTAACCTCAACGAAGTCTTTTACTATACCGTCGGTTGTTGAGAGTTTGCCTTGTAACAACTTGTCTGTTAAATTTTTTTATTTTTTTATTTTTTAGTACAGTTGAATTGAGGGAGGAGATTTGACTATAATTAAGATTTAGGATTCGAACACTAAATCTCACCTACGAGACTAGGTGACCACTAGGCTTTGATTTCTTAATATTTTGAACGAAAGGGTATTTGGTTATCAAAGAAAAAGCTTAAAATCCTCAAAAGAGCTGCAAACACACAATACCCCACACCCACGGAAGATATGGGTTCATTTGCACAAGGTAAACGGAGGAGGGCACTGGCACATCAGCTATACGGGTTTACTTCGTCGGTTTTCTGCGTGTTCAGATTTTAATTTCCCTTCAAAATTGAGACACGGCTAGATTTTAATTTCATTTTATTTTATTTTTCCAACTCCTAGAGATCAAAAGTAGGCCTCAGACTTTTACTGGTGCAACTGCAACTGCAACTACAAAAGTCTGTGAGACCTAAATAGTTTTGCTGACTGTTAAGGTAACTACTCCAGATGTACCTAAAAAAATTGTTGCCTTATACAATTTCCGGGTCCAGGCTCTCTCTCTCTCTCTTTCTCTCACTCATGGGGTTACGCACACTGACAAACATATCCAGTTTTAGGGCTTGGAATCACCCGTCAGTCGTCATCTCTCTCACACGGATATTTGATGTGCCAAAATGCAGATTTCCTTGAAATGTCACCTTGTCTCTTCTCTGAAATGAGTATTTCACTGGGGTCTAGGGTTTAAATCTTTTGCTCTTGTATTCTTTAGCTCATGAAAGTTATGCTCATTTTGACTTTGACTCTGTTATTAATCAATAAAAAGTTACAAAAATTGGCACAAAAACTTCCCAGGATCAAGGGAGGGATCGGCATATCAATTCATGTGATCCGCGGATAGCAGCAGATTTACGATATCATGAGGAAGCATCATATGTAATTTCATGGAAGTCTCCAACTAGCAAAGACATTCTTTATGGGGCTGCTTAAGTCCCATTTTCTGCTGTGCAAAATCTCTCTGCCATATGTGCTGTGGTCCTAAATTCTCTACTGACCGTGGATGCTTTAAAGAACCTATATATATTGGTCCCTCCTCTACAAGATGTATAGCTAGCTGCCTATCTATCATCTATTCCAACTGATGAAGATTCAGAAGCATACACCACAACTTTTCAAGCCACTTGGCTGTAACTTATCTAATGGAACTCCTCAATAATCTGATTATAATTGAATCCTTATTTTGAATGAGGAAGTAGTCAGTCCCTCACAAATAATTACAACTATATGGAACATAACTCCTTTGAACTTAGTTTATTTACTCCTACGCACGTCGCTGAACTTCATTTTGGAGATAACCTAACCTCGATTAATATCAAAGCTGCTGCCAATTATTGTCGTCAAAAAAAAAAAAAAAAAAAAAAAAAAAACTACATAGCAGAAAGAAAAAGATTGTTTGGCATAATGGTTTCAATGGCATGCTTTCTTTTTACCCGTGCTATTGCTAGGCATGCATTGTAAAGCTATTTGTATAGTTGTTGATAAAGCGGGAGGCCTCTCTTTTTCTAATGAGCTGAATGGTCCCCATGGATATTAAACCATCCCAGCATCTACCTAGTGTACTACATACGTTGACAAAAGAAAACGTAAATTCCACGGATAACCATCAAAGGTTCAATTATTAAGCCAATGAAATTTTCTGCAAATTTGCAATGCATATATGTGATAATTAACAAATTCTTTTCTCAAAAAATTCTCGCCAGTTTGCCTCAATGACGTGTCACAATACGTGAGGAACAGATGGTCAAGCATTTGCCATACCTTTTTCTTTTTCATTCCAAGCAACACGGTGCATTTAAATTCCAGCATCTTTTATTCCCAAAATTTAGTATTATTGATGGTTATGCCTCTCTCATGAACCTGATGTTAACATCAAAGGAATGACCTTCTCCTTCTACCAAAACAAGTCAGCTGAAGTGAATTCCATGATTAAGAAGTACTTCCTTAGTGCTCTTCTGAACTCTGACTGCTACTCTTCTTCCTTTTAGGCCATACCGTGCATTCGAGAATAGAACTTGAGAAGTTGATTGCAAAAGAAGCCTACAATATTCCGTTTCTGCCTGAAGTAAGTTAACCTAACACACATACATGATCTTCTTTATTATTGTAACAGGAATAGGGGTGATAATACATGAAAGCTGAAGGCCTTTTGTTGTACTTCTCCACCTTCGATATTAGTTAAGAACGCACTTTTGCTTCGTTTTTTGGCCAATTAGGTTCTAGATTTCCATTCGATTGACTCTAGAGTCTAGACCCAGTTTAGCCCTAAATTCAACTTTATTAATTCAGCGGTTACAATACAATTTTACTTTCCTTTTACAACTTCTTTAGCTTGAATTCATATTAAAAAGCTTAAAAGATGAACCCCTGATTTTTGCATCTTCGGTTCTTTGTTCGATTTGAACTACTCAGAAGACAGGTGTTCATTAGATTTCACATATTCGAGAATCACTCCTCAGCTTTCATGATCTACGAATTGCTTGCAAGTTGCACTACGTAATTCACTCTATAGTTTTAATTGATAACTAATCGTTTTCGCTAGAAATTAAAGTGCGAATTCAAGTTGTCTCTTCACTTCTCAGCTGAAAGTTTGAATTTTTTATCCTGTTTTAGTTACCATACAATAGTTGGCAACCCAATAATGAGAGCATTAAGATGACTACAAGCACAAGAGATCAAAAAGGTGTTGAAGCTAAGCCGGAGGGAGATGCCGACGATGGCAAGTTCTCCAAGGCGGCAGCATCCACTTCAAGGCAATGGTCAGCATTCAGAAATCCAAGAATTGTACGTGTGTCGCGTAGCTTTGGAGGAAAAGACAGGCATAGCAAGGTATGTACCATAAAGGGATTGAGAGACAGGAGAATTCGGCTTTCAGTGCCCACAGCCATTCAGTTATACGATCTTCAAGATAGACTTGGACTTAGCCAGCCCAGCAAGGTAATAGATTGGTTGCTTGATGCAGCCAAGGACGACGTCGATAGGCTTCCACCACTCCAACTACCACAAGGGTCTGATCAATTCCATCAGCAGATGGTAGCTTCTCATGAATTCAATCCATCTCTGCACTCTTCCCTCGCTCCTTTACCTGATGCAAATTCCATGCTTATCAAGGATGTACATGGAGGGATTCACTCTTTAGGGATGAGGATAAATGGTGGGGTTGATTTAGAGAATCAAAAGGCGAATTCAAAATACTGGGATGGAGCAGAAGCTTCATTGAGAACAAAGACCAAGGAGGTTGAATCTCTAGCTGAGAAAGGCAAGTGGGTCAAAGCAAATGTTGAACAAGGAAATCAAGATGGGGTTTGCAATTACAGTGGAGATACTGGACAACTCTCGGCTCAGAAATTCTTTCCTATGGCCAGTCATTCTTCACTACCTAATTACAGTTTGCTAAACAATTCCATTCCCATTAATTCCTACAATCATTTGGATGCTTCAAATTTGTCTTTGTCTCAATTTGGAAGCCATGGATTTCTATCCCAGCAGACAGAAGATCCTCTCAACAACAATGCTGTTTCATTGCCAATGCCATCATCGCTGGCCCTCTCCTATGGCTCCCAGTTATTTTTCTGTCCACCTCCAACAATGTCTTCACTCTTTCCACCTTTTAGCAATCCTTATGGTAATGCCTCTGCGGGTGACCCAAGAGAAACCAACCATCTCCAGCTACTGGGATCAAGCTCATCGCAACATACTCCGCCTAGTTCTTGTGCAATGAGCTCATCAACGAAGCCCTTTTCACTGAGTGTAAATCCGGGGCTTCTTCCCTTGAGAAGGAATGAAGAAAGCCATCACGGAAAAGTTAACAATACGAACTCTTGAAGGTCTCCATGGCTGGCTTTCGCATGATATGGTTAAAGAATTTCAAGTGGACTGTACGCCCTCACCATGCATTGGGGTAGTGTACAGCGTAATGCACTTGGATTCCACGGTTCAAAGATCAATGAAGTCTGTATGGCGAAAACCAAAGCGGTCACCACTCAATCTACTGATAAAAGAAGTCGAAATTCGAGACGAATTGTTTCTTCTCCATGGATTCTCTGATACAAGTAAGACACATTATACTTCTGTTGCATTACCTTATATATACAACTATCAGCAGCCAGTGATGGGGATTGTGGATGAGGTATAACAGCAAACTAAAGTTTGTGACTATTTAAAATCACTATCTTCCATAATTATTTTACGTTTTTAAGTCTCTATAGCTCAATTGTTACTAATTGGGATTATATATGATGCTCACTTGTTGTCATATTTTGAATTGTATTAGTGTGAAATAGTCTATGAGCAGTTATAAAGTTACCCTCTTACCCAAAAATAAAAAGGTCTATAAGCAGTTACTAATCCACTTTCAAGGTTTGTCTGGTTTGATGTGTACTTACCGTCAATTTTATGCTTCAATGCCTGCATTCATATCTTGTGTAGAGCCAAAAGGCCGTCGCAGGGTCTCGTTGTGCTGATTGCTAACTTGGAACTGATTGAAACCAGGACATCTTTTTACATGTGTGTACGTGCGTTTGTTATCTAAGGTGCAAAATGCTGCTTCCATGCAGCTTTTCTAAAATGTCTCGCTCTCTTTTTTCTTCTGGTAATAAAGCCAAAGAGTAAAATCAAACCTGATACCACAAGACTGCAACTCACAGTTCCCCCCACTTTTTTTTAATTATGAATATTAATATATATATATATATATATATTTAAATGCTAATGTGAATGTGTACAAAAGATAGGACTATTTATAAGTATGGATATACGCTAAGATAGATGGTGTGTAAAATATATATATATATATATATAACGAAAGAAAGATTCAAAATCTAATCACAGACCAAATCCACACATTGATTAATCGTCAATTCTGTAGTAGCAACATCAGTAAGGTTGAAAACTCTTCCCCACAAACACATTAATAGATATTATTCGTTCGACTACTTGGTTGTCATTTGTCGGATGATTCCTGCAACTTCTCCTATTTTTCTCCAGCCATAAATTCTAATATACAAACGTTGGAATCATAAAACGTATGAAATCCCAGCTTAGATGGGACAGAGATAAGACCATCCATGTCAGTAAAAAATCCCATACTTACCCAGTGAAAATAAATTGCCACCAAAAAGAACTTGTGAAAGACATTCCCTATAACTTTAACTTCCTCACGATGAAGCACAAAGATTTCAACCCTACCACCAAACTAGCCTACTCGGTTTGTGATTTTGCATGGCATATTGGAGAATTAAAAGAGTAGACCGTTGAATAAAAAGTTGTATCGTGCGTTTTCAACTTCAGGAATTACTTTCGAGAAGCAATAAGTAATAGCAATATAACAATAAGGTGGTGGCCACAAGGGGGTAGTACTTTATTTCTTTTCTTTACTCTCTCTCTCTCTCTTTTTTTTTTTTAATTTTATTTTAATGATTTAGTGAGTAGTAGTACATGAGTAAATATCTTGCACATTACTGCTAAATTATCGTCAACCACACTTGCCTGCATGTACCTCTGTAAACATTTATGTAGAGAGGTAAGAAAAAGAAATTGAAGAAAACTTTGCCTTACCCGCCACCTCAACTGCGTCTGGACCTGTCTATGTAATAACACCCTACTTTAAAGTGCATTTTTTTTTTCTTTTCTTTTCTTTCCTTTTTTGAAAGCTAAACAGTTAAAAATTTTCCTAATGGTATCTTTTCTATTTTTTCTGTAAAGAATCCATAGACCTACTTTTTATCAGTCTCTTGCTTTCTCCTTCGAAATGAGCAGATTGAAAAACCGGTTTTTCGATTAAGTAAGATAAGTCTTTTTGTACAAGTTTTATGTAGAAATAAAAATGAAAAAAAAAAAGGGAAAACATAAATATAGATTCGAAAATATTGTTGTCCATTTTTATCTCATTACTGTGAGAAAAATGAAACAATGTTTGATTTCATTATTAAAATTGGTATTTTATCCGTATTTTTTCTTTTTAATTAAATTTTGATTAAAATCTTTTCCTCTCATTTTACCATCCTTTCATTGCTTTCTTCATCCAGGAAAACAAGGGAGAAAAGTTTTTTTTTTTTTCCATAATAAGTTTGATTAACCTTTTTTGCTCTCATTTTACCTTTTCGATTGTTTTTACTTATATTTTTTATTAATGAAATTTACTTCGCTTATCCAAAAAAGAAAGAAAAAAAAAAAAGATGAAGTGTTCCACTATTTTGATCCTATGCTGTCTAGAAAGGCACATCTATTTTGACATCACACATTAGATACTCTTAAAAAAGAAGTAAGACACCAAATAAACCATGAAAAAGCTTTCATAAATAATAATAAAAAAAGAGATTCTCATATAAAGAAAAACACCTATACTTGATTAGATCTGCATAAGAAATCTCATCGGGACATACTATAAAAATAGGCAGATCTGAAATTCATTTATTTGAAAAAAGAAAAGAACAAAAAAGTTAAAAAGAAAGCTTAGATTTTATGGACGCCCTAAAATTTAAGAGAGATTTTGGAAGTTGTTGCTTAAAGAGAGGTTAGTGGCAGTCTTCGGTAGGGAAGGATAGGGGAGCATTCTTTGAGAGAAAACCTAGGGATATTTAGTTTGTTTATAGAAAAATATTTTCTTAATTTTTTTAACATCTAGAATACCAGAAGAATGCATTTAATGGAAAGTTTTCATTTGGATGATAGAAAAAATCTTGACAACTTTTTTATTTTTGGGTCTTGAAATCTTAATAATTTCTAGAATATCACATTGTTTGTGGTGAAAGAGACAGACAACTAAAAGAGAAAAAGGAGAGAGCCAAAAAAAAAAAAAAAAAAAGAGATAGTATAAAAGAGAAAAGAGATAGACAAAGAGAAAGGGGACACAGAAACATGTGTGTGTAGAGAGTGAGAGAGAAAGAGAGAAATCTTGGTTGTCTCTAAATGTGCTTAGTAGCACTCAGCTGCAATTGAAAGTATTCTATTTTATATATACTTTAAATACAGAAAAATATTTTCTAGTATCATGATCAAATAAAATAGTCTATTTTCTTAAAAAGTATTCTATTAAAAAAAATACATATATATATATATATATATATATATATATATATATATATTACAAACTAATTACATTTCTACAAATAAACAGAGACAGTGCAAACATGTTTTCCCACACTTTCTAGTTTTTCTTCCCATCATTTTCTTTGCCAACACTTCTCCTTCCCTATGTAATAGCATCAACATGTTTTTTTTTTCTTTTTTTTTTTAACTTTTTTGGCAGAAGCAAAAGCATCAACATGTTAGATGATTACTTAATGGTAGGCCAAAATTAGGATTTGAATTTCGAAATTGTGACTAAGAGATTAACAGCTCTACTACTACATTAAATGGCTATGAGAACGTCACCTTATGTAGCACCCTTATTATCAAAGCTAGGTTAGTGTTCTCTCATTCTTCACCACTTGCAATTGTTCCGGTGTTTACAAAAGGCGATCATAGGGCTCTACAGGCCAAAAAAGGCATTTCTACCCATCCACGATGGAGGGGAACCTTTGGTCCCAAACGTTTAGGGAGGCATACAACTTATACGGCAAGAACCAGATGCCGTCCCTCTCATATCTCGTTATGTAATAGTGGACAAAGATACCAACAAAGAATAAAGAGAAAAAAAAAAAAAATATATATATATATATAGATATAGATATACAGGATTTGTGTATTTCAGCATTTGTAGCCTACCTTTACGAGAGAAGAGGGGAAAAAAATTCAATGAGAAAGGGAAAATAACAAGAGTATGACGATGAAGAAGCCATATAACTCGAAACTCAAGCATGTAATCTCCGAATTACAATGCGATAACTTTACTTCTATACCAACACTAATCTTTCTGATTCATGCACAAAAATGCATCTCACAATTGCTATATATAGCTTCAAGTCTGAAATGATTTCCATTTATAGCATTAAATCATAGCTAAACTCACCGATCAAAACTTGAGAAATTGATGAACTGCTACCACTGACAAAGTTTATGTTCGCCTTAGCTAGAGAACTCTCGAGGACATTAACTTTAAGAAAAATAAAAAATACATTCTCAACACAAGAAACTCTTAATATTGTAAAATTTAAATTAAAAAAAAAATTAAATACACAGTCTTATTTTTCTGCAAAGAAACCAATTTTATATTTAAAAAAGTGAAAAAAACAAAAAATAAAATAAAGAGAGAGCATACACCTATGGTTTCTTTTAGTTTCCTAACCGTATCTATTTTTTGATAAGTAGTTTTATGACCATGTATTAGGATTTTAGATTTGTATATAAGCTTAATATATCATCTAATTGTTTAAATTTTTGAACTGAATAATTTATTAATATATTATCAAAATTTTTATAATAAAAAAAACTAGGAGAATGTCATTCTCTTTCTCTCAATTATTAATTTGTTAAACTTTTCAGTGGAATAACATATATATATATATATAGGTGAATCATTTATCGATCATATTCAATAGTTTAAATTTTTGGTTAAAAGTCTGAATATGTCTGACAACTAATTTTATGCCTCGTCAATGTGGATTCGGTAAACGAAAAAAATAAATGGACGGGTGGAGTAGACGGACGGGAGACAGGTCTGTGGGGTTCATGGGATTTTTTATTTATTATTTTTTAGAATTTTTCTGAAAAAAATAAAAAATAAAAAGGTGCCTCTTTTCCCTAAAAAGAGAGAGAGAGAGAGAGAGAGAGAGAAAAACAATTATTTGGGCGCGGGACTCCTCGTTAAATAATTCTAAACTGGCGTCGCTAAAGGTTTAGTCTAATGGCTGTAAAACACAAAAAGAATGGAAGGAGCTGAGGGACCAAGGAAAGGGCAACAGAGTGTGCCTTTTCCTTTATGAATGGGAAGGAACAGACAACCTGCAAGACAGACTGAAATGAAAGCAGCACTAGATCCAAAGAAACCATTAAAGGACTTTGCAAGATGACTCTTAAAATTGTCTTCTCAAAGCAAAGTTCATGGTGGTCCTCTACTATCCATATACATAATCGAACGTGGGAAAAAGTAGATTATATATATATATATATATATATATATATATATATATATATATATAACGAGATTAATAATTATTAGAAAATATATGAATATTTATTTGCTAGTAAAGACTACAAAACTTTATAACAAGATCTTGATCTACCTAATTTTTTATAACGATGAGTTCTACAACTTGATCAGTGACTTCAGATTTTCAGTTAAATGTGTACAAAGACACACACCGTCAAAACTAGGTCTTGCAATCACCCAATAAAATGTTAAGTAGTGGTCAGTTTTGTTGTTGTTGTTGTTGTAAGTCCAATGACTTTTCCACTAAACCATGCAAGATGATAGTAGTAATTATTAGTTAGATAACCATAATAAAAACAAGTATCTGACCAAATGCAAATTTTCGTAAAACAAGAATGGTACAAGTGAACAAAGACAAGACTACAGCTTCCTTCGAAAAAAATTGTGTCTTCTACGCGGACAACTTAAACCCACTACCAAGAGACTCAAAGTCACACCACAGGGGGGGGTGTCCAGGAAGAAATGGCCGACTCCAAATGGATCACCAAAGAAAGGAAAAAGAAAATTACAAATTCAAACAACAAAAAAATATATTACCCCAATGCATGCATGAGAAAAGCGCGTGGAGGTGAGGAGCTTTTCCCATTAGGATGGCTATTTCTCGCTGCTGTGTATTTATAGGCGTGCTTGCATGTAGGTACTGGTGAGTGAGAATCAAGCAACTTGTGGTCCTCTTCTCTTCTGTGTGCTAATTTCTGCGAAGGGACCATGCATGTTTCCCTTTTTGTCACAGCCAGTACCTAGCCTCCTTAATTCACAATTGTTCTT
The DNA here is from genome assembly GCA_019804595.1 of Bruguiera parviflora. NCBI lineage: Eukaryota > Viridiplantae > Streptophyta > Magnoliopsida > Malpighiales > Rhizophoraceae > Bruguiera > Bruguiera parviflora. The sequence goes on along the minus strand of CM034054.1, from coordinate 1,280,588 downwards.
CTTTTTTTCTCACTTCAATAGATGCGTCATTGTAGATGGCGACCGTACAACTTGTAAAATGGCGGGTCTTCTTCTTCTTATGTAAACATTATTTTTCTTTAATGTTTCAATCAATTGAAATGCAATTAAGGGACGGGTGAAGAAACGAAAGGATGTTTAGTCCGGTTCAGGAACCAAAAACACATAACTCCAAAAAGGGAGGGTTTCAGGGATAGGTCACACTACCCCCCCCCAAAAAAACCCAAAAACAAAATGAAAGGGAATGCCATGAGGCCCAGATCCAATCATTGGACCGATAGTAGAGCAGCGGCCCAAAATGGCCCGCGGTCTAGTTGGACCTGGCCTGAAGTGGCGAGGTATGGGAAGGCAGCCCCCAGCGAGGATCGAACTCGCGACCTTTCGCTTACGAAGCGAACGCACTACCACTATGCTATGGAGGCGTAACGTCTGTTGTGTACCTTAAAATAATTGTCATCCTCTATGAATATTTGTCTAAACTTTTGCGAAATTTTCAAGCGGCTCATCGTAGCCCATGCATACGCGGTTCGTGGTATCATCACTGTTAATCATATTTACTTTAGAATTTATTTGAACTTTCTATTCGTTTTTATTAATGTGATAAACATTTTCCATATAATATTTTCTATAAAATATGAAGTAAAATGTTTAGATACTAAAATTTTAGTGTTAATATAAAATTTATATTATTATTAGTTAAATATAATTATTAATTATATATAAATTTTTATTTAAAATAGTCATATATTAAGTAAAATAATGATATTTTATTTAATTAATAAAGTAAAATTTTATTAATTTGTAATGTTAAATTTTATTAAATTAAAATAATTATCAAATTAAAAGAATGAGAAATTTTATTTTAAAAAAAAATACTAATTAAAAAAAATAATTATAAGATGAATGTGAAAAAGTTGTGCAATTCAAACGTACATAAACAAAAAGTTGCAATTCTTTTAGGGTATTTCTTAACAATGAATATATATATATATATATATATATATATAAATAAAAGTAAACAAATTCAAATGAAGGAAACTTTATTTTACAATTAATACAAATATATTGTACAGGAAAAAACTTTTAGTATAATTGTTCCCTCGAAATATGTGTATAAGATGCAGCAGCAACAAATTATTTTGCTTTAAGGGCTCTAAAGGAAAAGAACAAAAAAAAAAAAAAAAAAAAAAAGGTAAAACACAATTGGGAAAGGAAAGCCAAGAGTTGATAATAAGATTACAAGATGCTAATGTGCTGATATATCTTGTTACTTCTGCAAAGAGAGTGGTCTTTTTTGGTGGGCAGGCAGCATATGCATGCTTATTTGCTTTGCTGATGATATGTTGCTGCTACTTTGCAAAGAGTTGCATGCGCCTGCCTGGATTGGTGCTGAGACCAGTTGGCCTGCCCCTCACAATCTCATCAACTAAATCTTTAAAGATCAAGCGCTCAACATCTAACACTACACCAGAAATCTCGCCATGAAAATCTGTCCAGTTCTCCGACCGTCGCATCACGTCATCCCACAAAACGCGTTTCAGACAAGCTTCCTCATCCTGTAAGCTGCAGGGAGATTTCCTGACTTGGAGTTGCTCTATCTCCAAACACAACTCTTTAAGAAGCTTTTGAGCACTGAGTGTGTTCTTTGCCAACTTGTCGGACTTCAACCATGGCTCGAGAGAGGGCCCGACTGAGGCAAACTTTTCGATAAGAATCTCATTAACCGAATCGAATAGGAGCTTCCGATGAAACTTTTCCGGCTTTTTCTTTGAATGAGCAGCCTTTCCACGGTTGCACTCTTCCCTTGGAAGCAACGTGCTGCCCTTGGTTTGCTCTAGTACAAAGAACAACTCTGGGTTGATGGGGTGGCCTGATGGATGAAGCTGAAGTGTTGTGAGGCCAGAGCCGAGGTCTCTAAGTAGAAGTCCCGAAGCTAACAGTATCTCCGAAATGTATCTGTGGTCCGGATTTGTATTCTCACAGAGTGAAGCTATGTAATCTGTGCTGGCTTCATCATGAGTGGAGTTTAATCTCCTGAGCTTTTCCACCAAATTTTCGATGTGTTGTAATTTCTTGCGATCAATCTCTGAGGTTAGACCACGGCCAGCGTCGCTGCTAGATAAGAAGTTAGCAGCAGGACTGCACATTTCTTCACTGTGTTGATTCTTGGAGTCTTGAGCACTGTCATCTACAGTGAGAATATCAAATGAGAATTGACTAGTGAAGATATGCAACCTCGCCTGGCGCTTGGTCAGGTTATACGAAAACAAGGATGTCTAGCCGCGCAAAGCCTCATATTACATATAATTTATCAAACCTATGTCAAATGAACACATTCATTAAAGGCAATATGTAGTAATAGTGCTTTGCACAGTTACTATTCTCTGTCAGTTGGCCGATAAGTAACAGTATGACCAATAGGGAAAACATGGTTGCATAGAGTCTCGAATCATATTCCCAACAAAGGTGCATCTAGTATAACAGCATAGAAGCCCCCATTTCGTTGTCCTGCAATCTCAACAAAAAGAAAAGAAGGAAGAAGAAGAAGAGCTATGCAGCAATTCCTTCATGAATTTGTGATTAGCGTTTCTCTGAGTTCACAATGTGTTTCAAAGTGTCAAGAGATTAAAATAAAAAGCCAAGGTTGGGACTTTACCTAACACCTTAAGGTTACAGGTTGATAATCCATCTTTGCACCACATTATTACCATTCATATATTCAGTTTTCAAACTCGGTGCACAGAATGATGCAAGGCTCGTGCTTTCTATGAGTTTAGCCTGGACTGGCTCGAACGCGAGAAGGAATTAGTTTAAAATTAGAGCACTATTACAGGTTGGGTGTCCTTTCGATATAACAGGTACCAATACGCGAGCTACTCGTTCCAAGAACTAGTGAAAAAACTAACAAGCAATATTAACTTGCTGTGGCAAAGCCAAGAGGAGGAGCAAGAACAGCTCCATTATTTTGCTTCAGATTGCAGCAAAGTGCCCGGCATCTATTGCCAACAGCATTTAATGTTTTCCTTCTATCAAACGAGCCAAGAGTTTAAATGAACGTTTCTCCTAATTGATACTCAAATCGCTCGCCATAAAACTAGTCTCAGGTCCTTTTCCATGTTATGGTCATTAGATATATCTGATCTCAGCACATACTGAACTGTACCACCTCCAACAGAAAGTTTTTGCAGTTACCTGTGGACACAATTGGTGTTTGCTTTACAGGAGACAACACATCATCTCTGCATAGGGAGCTATCAAGAACAGATACAGGACTCGGATGCTCTGGTGCAACGAGATCAATTTCTGTCAAAGTTCCATCCTCTTCCAGCCTAGAAGTAGGCCTCTGAAACAAGGAACGAAAATTATCTCAACTATATGATTGGAAATAATCGAGTAAGTAGAAATAAATAAATAAATAAAGTGTAAAATGCACCAACTTTCTGCGTTGAGCCAGAGACCAAGCAACTCGAAGCCTTTGAGGACAAATTCTGGCCGCAACAGTTCAAAGCAGGTTGTTCAGTACTGGTGACTTCTGTATCCATCTTTACATTGAAGATAATGTTACTTTCAAACTGCAGAGATATGTCATCCCCTTGGTGACTAGAAGTTCTTGATTCATTAATTATCTGACTCACCAGGTCATTGCTGGGCGGCAATTTGGGAGATTTTGGCCTCTGTTTTTCACCGGGTGAACCTGTAAGTCTTTGCTGCCTGCTCGATTGTCTTCTGGGTTTGCTCAAATCAGAGGGAGGTGTAGGTGGACGAGATTGCTTATCCAACTCAAGCTTCTTCTGTTGCAATCTCGGGCTCACGGATCCAGAGCCTTTCGCAGAGCTTGCTGAGCTTTCTTTTGCCAATTGATGAGACCTCATAGAGGTTTGAGCAGATTTCACGCTCCTGACACTAGTTCTCTTGTCACTGGAGTTGATAGAAGAATCCCTTTGACTGCTGCTAGGAGCTTGATCCTTAGTGTTCTGGTTAGTTAGTGATCCCTTTCTATTAGTTATCTTATGAAGACCGGGAAGGCTATCAATTGGAATTACAGAACAAGGAGTTACTTCAGATTTCTCCACCAGTTTTGCCGGCTTCATGATCACAATTGGGGATTCATAGGTCCTCAAAGAATCAGGAACTCTATTTCTGGAAGCACTAACCAGATTGCTACATTGGTTTTGTCGGCTTGGCAATCTCAGTTTGTTGCTGAGACTAGTACATTTTGGTTCATAATCTCTTGGAGCTTCAAGGTTTGAGCCTTGTTCTTCTTTTTCAGTCTCTAAAAGCCCTTTAGGCTGCATTGCTTCTAGAATCTGTTTAAGAGCTCGAAGATCCTTTCCAGATTGTTTGAACTCAAGATCTTTCAGCCTTTTTTCAATCTCACTGTATACAGAAGGAAAGGGGCTTGGTGCCTTTGCTGCAGTTTTCGGTTGCTTAAATGCTGGTTTTTGAGAACTGCGACTATTATCCGGCTGCTTCCATGGTGCTGGCTCAATTGGCAACCGTGAAGTAGGTTTCATAACTAGACCAGGATTTCTACACCATGGTGCTACTGGCTCTTTCAATGCTCTTCTTGGCGATGGGGGAATCTGTATTCGCCTGTCTAAATCTTTTTCCTTCAGTGACCTTTTGAAAGAATCATCATGTTCACCCTCATTTATCCGGATAAACCCCAAGTGACTCTTACTAGTTGATGCAGAATCTGGCAATGCTTCCAAGCCCATCAACTTGGCGACTACACTAGGAGGCCGAATTTGCCGTAGATCATAGACCTCTTCATTTGATTTCCTGCTTTTCCCCAAATGTTTTGAAGGGTAATTTAATTTTGAACCAGAGTTGGCATTTCGCTTTGAAATTTCTCTACCGTCCACTGAATGTCTAGGCAGCTCCGTCAGCTTAAGAGTGGACTTGATGGTATCTTGTGATTCATAAGAAAAGCGGTTCATCTCTCTCCCATCACAAGAAAAGCGAGGAGCATCTCTCGAAATTGCATGCCATTCGTCTTTAGATTCATGTGATGATCTTAGGCATTCACTAGTTTCATTATAATACCGAGGTGCTTCTCGAAATTTTGCAAGAACTCTAAGAGACTCCTCCAGGCCAACAGGAACATTTTGCTTCCCATTGCTCCCTACCCCATAAGATCCATCGATGGGATTGGACAGTTTAAACGACCTTGGAGAATCTTTATGCTTCATCGCACGGCCCATTGCCTCCTCTTTTCCCATAGTTTTGACAGACAGCCCTCTAGCTTCACTGTACATAGAGTCCTTGACAGCATCTTGAGGATCAAGGGATTGCCGGCCTAAAGGTGGAGACATACTAGGCTGAGACATGGCCGTGTCCCTTGAGGTAGTTTCAGCGAAAGCTGTTCTATAAACAGTAGAAGGCTCTTGGAGAGCTGCCCTGTTGTAGTCCATAGAGGACAAGGATGAACAAGATGATGAAAAAGATGCTCTGGATGACTCAGTCGAAATTCTATGCTTCTCATTCAAATACTTGTTTAAATCCATTTCCTGCAATTAAAAGGTAGGATTGGCTCAGTATCTCCATATTGTGCCAGGAGAAAGAACAGGAACTGGATACAAAAGCAATGGCATATCAAGTCAGGACAAAATAAGGGATCAGTGTGAGCGTCAATTTTTTAGGCAAAAGGAAATGAATATATAGAATACTTGAAGGAGTCATGACAACAACGACCTGGAATTGTCTAATTTACACGGGTTAGCCATGGTTTATCAGCAGTGAAAAAGAAAAAGCTAAGGCTGGGACTGGTCTAAAACAGCTGAGGAATTTTAGTGGCATGAAAATCCGAGAACTGGTGTGGACAAAGGGTAAAAAGACTCCAGAATGCTTACAAATGCTGTGGGTCCATGGTATCCATTACCAGCTTCGGTTTCTGGGCTGTCATTGCTGAAGTGCAAATCACCTGCATTAATTGTGATGCACCAGTAGCACAACAGTTATAAACGGATGAGTAAGCTCCCAAACAAACCAAAACAATGGCAATAGTAATGAGATAACTGTCAATTATCCTACCTTTTGATTGGGAACATGAAATTAGATGACTTTAGCTATGGTTTGGGTACTTGAAACACCAATTACTCAAGAAAACCCATCAGGAAATTAAAACTGCTTTGCATAAACAACTTTTTGATTTACTTCTCTTAGCACCAGTGCCACAAGGATTTTGACAGTAAGCATCAGCACACAGCTAAAAGACAGTTGAGTTGGACCATTGGCCATATCTCAAGAACTCTCCTGAAAGTAGAAGTTTATATATCTTCGACTATTTGCATGCACACAAAATAAAGCATAGTTGATGGAGATCACGCATTGAGTACCAATTTGGGAAATTACCAATCCAGAAGAGAGTTCTTTATTTCAGGAGAATAAATGTTTAAATTGTTTCCAACAGCAGATAAAATATCAATGGTAGTGACTCCTAACAAAGAAAATTTGGCTTTGGGAATAATCAATCGAGGAAGAGTGGAACACCCAATACATAATAGGAATCACCTGAAAAATAAACAATAACCATATGCTAGAATTACCTGGAAGAAGCCTCCTTTGGGTAAGTCGCCTACTGGTGAGGACATGATGGCGATCAAAGAGTTGAAAAATCCCTTTCATGCATCCTATTTGCTTTTTCAAATCTGGATTATCATCTGCTAGAGAATGTAAAAGCTTTGCAGCCATCTTTCCTCCCAATTCTATTAACTGAACTCAACACTCGCAATTTCTAAAAATTTGTTACACGCTTTATCCAGAACAGACAATAATGACTCCTCAGGCCACCATCTCCATCAGAATCTGAATCTCTTCAACCATGTGCTAAATTAGATGTAAGAGCAATTCTATGCTTAACCAAGCCAAGAAATCTTTATAGGCCAAACTCCAATCTATCGCTCAAGAGATTTGAGCTCGATTTGTTGTTTTCGTTTTTCTAGCTCACTTTACTGCTCTTTCTCCCTCCAGGCTGTCATCAAAGCTACAAACCAAATGAGAAGAAAGCACTTTCCATGCGCATGTGAATCCAAACGAATTAAACAAATTCCGTTTGCAGGCATATTGGAGGACATCCAATGCATCTCTTATAAAAGCCCAGCCATTTCCAGGAATTGGGGCTCAAAAACAAAGGATCTATTGGCTTCTACTAATGCCCCACAACATCCAAGATTGTGCCCTAGCAATCAAAATCACAATCCCACAGCGCTTCCTCCTCAGATATGACTTTCCAGTTTAGATATCCCTCAAAATTCTCAGGCTTTTGCAATAATCAGGGAAAAGAACACATCCAACAACAAACCGAGAATCAATCTTCATCACCATGTGGAACTAAAAGATACCTTACGTATGCTCTGTCTCGCAGGACAAACCAGACTGCCCTGTAAGGGAAACCAAAAGAGAAAGGGAAGGGCCCCCCCAGTGCCCGACACTTATTTGCATTACGCATATGCAGAATGGTGCACTACGTTAATCAGCTAACAACAACTCCAGTTGCCTATAAGATACTGATACCAATGCAGAACTGCAAACGAATCTCTCCAGAACCAAGAAGAGAAGGGAATTTTTTTGTCTTCTTTCCTAGTGCTCCCCTAGGAGAACAAATGGAAGGACAGCCAGAAGTGATAGGAAAGTCTGTCATACCATATTCTGTAAACTAATCTGGTGAAAGTAAAAACAAGCTGGCATGCATTTGTTTTTTTTATTTTATGAGGCATTGAGAGAGAGAGAGAGAGAGAGAGAGAGAGAATGTGAGTCTTTGTGTACATTTGTGGGCTCTGTATCACACACGTCCTTGTGAGATGTGTATGCGGGTGGGACTAGGCTTGTCTGCATGGGCATGTGATCCTGTCACAGAGAGAATGGAATGTTAATAATAGTAAGAAAAATGGCATTTCTCTCTCGCCTCCAAATTCCAAGTCCCCTCTTTCAAAACCTTTGCCAGCTACTAATCTTCATAGTCATCCATTAATGTGTCCTCGTGTTCGTCATCCCCCGCGCGGCCCCCCCCCCCCAACCCCTCTTGTTTTTTTTTAAATAAATTTAAAAAAAAAACAATTTGTTGCCCCCCTTTTCCCTTCATATATTTTCACCGTGCATATCATATGACCTCTTGCCCCCATGAGATGCCAGACTTTATGGACCAAGCACAGAGACTCTTTGTTTTTGGTTCTCTGATATATACACGAGTGGTTGAAGAAAGAAAGGAGATGGATTTGTTAAATGCCCAACTTGCACACATAGGCGATTATCGTAACCCAAGAGGATTACATTTATTGGCAGCACCGCGACCTCTTTTTGTTTGTGCTGACCGCTTGTCGACGCATTTGTAAGAATGCTTTCGTTTTTTAAGCCTCCGCAGGGACAGCGTCTCATCAACGAAACCCTGGAAGAAGAAAGCTGAAGATCCGAAACCAACCTCCGGCTAAAAAAGATTCACAAAATTGTCTTCTTTTTTGTTTTTTCGTTAAGACACGGGATAAATTGGATCCATCTCATCCTTATTTGCAAATTCCTATTCTTTTTCATGACCATTTCGTCATCGGAATCAGAGCTTTGTATAGTTAATTGAAGCAGTCGGATTATACAAAACATTATTGATATAATATGCGCATTGCCAACGACATGAATTATTAAGGCCTCCCCCCGCTGATGGTATTCATCTTACTAGATCTAGTCAAGACATCACTAGCCTTTTTTTTTTTTTTTTGTTTTTTAAATGCCAAATTTGCTTGAAGAACATGCTGGCCTGTTGAGAAACCCCCCCCCCCAATGGAGTTGGCAGTGTGTTCCAACTTGCGTTGGGGTTGGTAAATATTAATTCAGGATTAAATATAAATAAAATATCGTTTAGTAATATTCTTTATACCTGAATTTTAGAGACTCACAATCCTCCAAACTAACGTTTCTAAAAAGCAACACTTTGATACCTTTTTAGAGATTTTTTAAAAAAATTTTTTAAAAAAATGTCGTTTTTTCTTTTCTTTTCTTTTCTTTTTTATAAATAGACAAAAGCCCTGTTCGGTAAATTTTTTTTTTTATTTTTATTTTTTAACACTGCAGGTTTAGCTTATGATGTGCTGTCCTTGCGAAGTAGCAAGGTTGCATTACATTTCAAATGGCTTCGAATATAACAATAATAATGGGCCACCGTCATTATGCTCTTGTCACATTTCTGCTTGTATCATCTATGCATTGCCCCTCTCTCTCTCTCTCTCTCAAAATAATGTGTTGGGATGTGCCACAGAGCATGTTTAACCAAACGCTAATAATAGATGGTTCATTTTCAAAGTCTGTTTTACTAAAATAATTTGGAGTACACGCGACTAATAATCCAAGGCCGAAGATTAATCCAGTGTTGATTAGAAAGCCATGTGTAATTTGTTAAGCCGCCATTATTGAGTTTGAGCTGGGGTCAAAGTGCTAAATAGTGAGATGGATGGAAGTTCAAATTTAAAATAAAGATACAAATTGATTTGTGATGGTCATTATGGTTCAACGGGAGGATGAACAGACAATTAGAGTTATTGCTAGGACAAGTCATGATGGGTTTCATTGTAAGTCTTAATGATAATTAATGCCTGGTCTATGAAAATTAAGTCAACCAAAAAAAAAAGTGAGATGCCATATTGCATGGATTACATGCATGATGTGACGGACGAATATATAAGAATAAAAAAAAAAATTAGAATATATAAATATAGATACTGCATATTTTAAAAGATTGTTTTAAGATTATTTTTTAGAGAGAAAGTAATCAGTACGGACAATAAATTTAGGCGCGTAATTATATAAATGCCACACAAATGCATCCGCGGAAACTTTGGGAAGGTAGGTGATGGTAATGGCGCAAATGGAGAAGGGTCGATTTGATTAAGATGTCCCACATGCACACGGAAGTTAACAAGACTACGTTTATTATGGCCTGCAAACGCCACCAGGCCTATCTCGATCACCCCTAAACCCACTGTCCATTTTTAGCCTTACCATGTCAAGGATTTATCTCTGCCAAAAATAATAATCACGAGACATTTGGCGCATCGACAAGGTGGGGATCGGATCCACCAAGTGTCCTTTTTTAAATAATTATTTTTAATAGTGAACATCAATCTGAACGTCACGAAATATCGACCACCTCAACCTCTTTTGAAATCTTGGAAAAGTGCGACGTCGGCGAAACTGCATTTGGTTTTAAAAAGAGATAAAATTGGGTATTCGTACACGTTGGTGTATTATAATTTATCTATAAAAACTAGGTGGCTCTGAATCATACACTGGAAACCCTTTTTTTTATAAAAAATAAAATATATATATATTTTTGTGTTAAGATATGAACTCTAATGATAAAAATTAAGAATTCAGCTGCCCTACTACTAAATTAGGAAGGATCAGAAGCTAAAAGTTTTGGTGATTCAAATATTAAGGTGAGCCAAGTCATGCAGTCAATTAAATGTTGCCATGCCCATGTCATCGGAATCCAACTATATATCTATAGCCATGCACATGCCAAGCTGATCACGATAATTATTAGAGCTTCACCAACCATATCGATTGGTGCATTAATTCCCAAGTTTGAAGGCCTTTAAATAGTAATTCCAACTAGAAACACCCATCGGCTTAATTAGATTTCATTTTCACTTAATTTGATTTTATGGGCTTTTCCCAGCTGTCTACTAGACCTAAAAACCTAGCCAGGGGACCACTGTTTTAGATATTTCCGTGGCTCAAAATGAAGTCTAAAGTGGGCAATAGGGCATCTGTAATTTAAGCACAAGGGCGTGATCTCAACTGCCTTCTAAAATAAGTTAGGGCACATGGGTCCTTCACATTATTTGGTTTCTACTTCTTGCTATATCAATACAATAAGTTGATGAGCAGAATATTCCTGAAAACTCTTTTAAATATTTCAAAATCAATTTAGTTGGTTCACAGAAGAAGCTCATAAATAGTCAAATACCAACTACCCGCTTCAAGGAGATGGTGGTAACACTGACGAGCAGGATGATGAGGAAAAGCATTTATGGTTTTCACGAGACCGATTGGTCACCCACCTTTGTCCTCCATTATTGCAGCTCATCCATGTTTGCATATGGCAAAGTGTCTTTGGATTCTAATAGATGCTCAACGTGAAACATAGATGGTAAGCAAGATTTAACTTATTCCATAGCAGAGTAAACAATGAGCACTAGTCTCACTTATGGTTAATTTCCCTCTTCCCTTGTTCAACTCAAAAAAAAAAAAAAAAGAAGGAGGAAGGGGGTTGGGGGGGGTGTGGGGGTTAGATCAAAAAAGAGGGGGTAAACAAATACAGGAGCCGGTTGGTACTGAAAAGGATTTTCATTTTACATCCCTATGTTTTAGTTGCTTTAACGATTCACATCTTCTAGTTTTTCCATCTTTGAAGTTACATCCTGTGATGCTCAAATCAACTTATGTGCATCTCGACTAATCTACCTTTTCAGTTTGATCAAAGATAAATCATCCATGTCGTGAGTATGGAATTCTAGGAGAATTAACCCACGAGCATATTAATCAAGAATTTAAACTTGAGAAATCCTGCTGAAGCATACCCAAGGACCTAAAAGTTACACTTCTGAAGCTATATTTTCATACTGAGTTTTCTGATGAAAGCATTAAACCCTTGATCTCCACCCCACTAGAGACTACTGCCTCTTGGCTGATGTTCACTTGTATTTTAGTGAGTATCCACGTACATCTACTTGGCTGGTTAGGGTTCCTTTATAACCAATTTCTACAGTACTTGTTCTTATCATCATTTTAATTCAGCCCCATCCCACAGGTCCTGTTCCACTGGGCCCCAGAGCTCCTAAGAGTTGCCAATAGCTTCTGACCTAGGTTGAACAGAAATTTGAGAGCTTGTCACCACTGTCACCATCACGGTCAATAACGATAGAGGGCGACAGATTAAAAAGGAAAGGAAGATGTGCAATGTTGTTTGTGTGCTTCAGGAAAACTGGGACCCGGGTCCTCCCGGCTACATGGAATTACCACCACCTGTTAAGATTGAGGCTGCCATTATCTATGGAACGAGTCTACTTGCTTTCCCAGTAACTGAAACCCATTATCATACATTTGAATTCGTGTAAAATTCTAGTGTAAATAGACCGTTACTGACTTTCTGGTGCCCTGCCTGAAGGCAAAGCCCTTCTTACAAAACTCGTGTTGCCGTATACAGAGACGTACATCTTCATCTCCATTTCTCAAACCAAACTTGTGAGTAATATAGCTTCCTAATTAGGCATCATCCTCCTGGCTCACAGGGTGTGTATCAATTCACATATGTCGTTAGCCATGATAATAGCATCAGATAATTTACAAGGCAATATTGTCTATTTATCAGAGCCGCTGAATATAAAGCGAAAGTTCCCAGATATTCATATACAAGGACATGCATTGCATACACAATTCAGAGCCTACTCAAAAATTTGCCAAAGGCTGCAAACATTCCTCCATTTCATTACCATCATTATCCTTCATATGTTCTGTGTGCTAGCAGGTAGACTTCACTAAATAGCAAGCAATACATGGCCATTAGCTGAATATTTCCAGCTACTCGGTCTGCAGCCACATCAAGTAAGCTCTAAAGCCTACATGGCAGGACAGCCACAGAGATAGGCAAGCATCAAGATCTTGAATCCAAACTGCGATCAATATCAATTTTTACCCTTTGGCATACTTATCAACATATCCCTGCATTGTAAATTGCAAAATGATAATGCTAAATGACTAAACATAAGCTGTTAATCATATAAAATCAAGTTACAGACCAATCAACTAAAGCAAGGGGGAAAAAAGAAGTTCAACTCGTTTACAAGTCCTCCACATTTTGTCTACAAATGACAGACAAACGTTTGAAAGCATACACTCTTAGGTAATGTAAGGAATCTTGACCCATTTTATAGTATCTGTTGTATGCTAGTAACATTAAATAGAACAATGTGTGCATATTTAATCCAATATTCTAAACCTGTGACTTCTCAAGATGGATCATTTCTTTGTTGGAGGGAGGGATTCCGAAATATATACAATGCCAGATCCCAAAATCTCCCTCATAGGATAAAAGGGGCTTACCCATGAAAGACTATCATCCAGATCATAAGAGGCCTACAGTCCAAAGTAGACAAATGTTCTGTACTATAGGAAGTATGGGTGTTATGTATTGCTAGAGAAAAAATCTCTACTAGATCAGGTTTCCACCCAATTTGGAAACAGAAGGATTAGAACGAGGACTTACCATCACAAGTTTTGTTAATTTCAGCTGTGATGAGTCAATGTACTGATTTATCTTTGCTTTAGACTTCGGTATGTGGTGGCTCTTCATTGCTTCTGACACCTTATCCACAGTCTTCTTCACGACAGTCTTAAAAGCTTCCTTGCTCATGTTACCCTGCTGCCATGATGGCTTCAAAACCTCCTTCACAAACTCTGCAAGGCAAACCTTGAAAAGCTTCAATGATCTAGACTCCTTGCTCCTCTTGCCCTTTATTGGGGATTTAATTTGGTCAATTTCCATCTCAACTGTATCAATGTTTGCTGTGGTATTAAGATTACCCTGGCTTGCATTCTCAATGTCACCAATTTCTGCATCTGTCGTCTCTCCACATTCCTCATTATCAAGAGATGTAGCAAGATTGACGCCTCCGGCCTCTTTCTTGTTGGTTTCTTCCACATCTGGAGGCCTGTTTGAGCCACTAATCCTCAACATGCTGTCAGAGTCATTGTTTGGTTCCCGCTCCTGAACATGATCAAATTTTTTATACGAGTTTGAAGATGGCTCAATGCTGTCAAAAAGTGGATCATACTGGTCACCCCCTGACCTAGGAATCTGATCAATACCCTTTGGAGACTCTGAGGACGATGTTGCCCTTCTTGATCCAACACTGGCAACATCTTGTCCATTGATTGAAGCACAACCCAAATTTGAAGGGGGTTCACACCTGTGAGATGACACCTTTTCAGGCCTGGAGCAATCAAATGTGGATGCATAAGGATTATGGTGAGTTGAGACTCCAGAGGTATCAGGTGGCTGAGATGGCTGATTTCTATCCAATAAATCTAGTGGATATCCAGATGAAGTATTTCTCCCAGGCAGATCATCAACACTATCAGATCGAGGCTGGTGCAAAAAATATGGTGGTTGTTGTTGTTGTTGTCGCTGCAAGTATGGATAATTCTGAGAAGATGACTTTAACATCTCACCAGGAGAACAACTGTTACCAGGAAATGGTTGCAACTTTATTGCAGGAGATTCCTGCATAAAGGGTATAGGTCGGCCATAATTGCTGCCCTGAGTAGAGGAGTCCAAAGAGCCTGAACCCTGCAATGGAATCTTTGTTGACTGATCTTCCCTAAAAGGACTAGGAAATCCTGATTGTTGAGTGTATGAGTTGCATACAGGTAAAGGCTTAAAACTAGCATCTTCACCATGCAACAGTGGCTGATGAGACTCCAGTTCTGGAGGGCGGAGTTGCCACTGGAAATCGTAAACCTGAGAATGACCTGGCAATTCATTCAAGTAGGGCCTTGGATGCTTCTGAGAGCCAAAGTCAATCCTGGAAGGCAAGGAAGCCACTCCTGATGCAGTTCCTGCATTTGTGTCTTGGTCATGTGGTGGCAATACAGGTGGCTGTGTTGGCAAGGAAGTCCAAGAGGAATTCAGTATCCCAGCGAAAAGAGTGTTTCGATTGGGCAACATGTAAGAAGGAAAACTTTCCGTGGAAGCTGGTAGAGATTGAACTGCTGCTGTTGGAGGCATCACGTTATGATCCCTTGTTGAATGTGTTTTATGTGTAGTATTTGCACTTTCTGCTATTGGGGACGAGGAATCACAAGCAGGCTGCTGGAAAGGATTATGTACAGAAGCCACCATACTTTGGACCGTATCACTTGCACAAAACATCTTCTGAAAAGTTATGGATATCTTATCTGCTGATGAATTTAACATACAAGAATCAGCAGTTAGTCGAAAAAGGTTTTCAGCATCTTCAAGAACTGGAACTGAAAGATCTGACTGGGGCTGCTGTATTGCAGAATCCTTAGAAAGTATATCCCGCGAAGCTTCACTGCATGACTTCAAGATAGCAGCATCAGCTACAGTCTTTGCAGCCACCAGTGTCTGGTTGGATTCCATTGGCCCCAGATAATTCTTACTAGCAAAAGCAGTATAATCTCCAGTTCTTTCTTCAACTACTTTTGTTTCCAACACTTCAGCAGTGAAATCCCTTGAACTGGTAAATTTATTCATGCCGGAATCGACCCATTGACCATCTTCATTGGAAACATGTTGCGGTGCATCATTAACATAACCTTTTCTTCTATGAGCAGTATCACCATCTTTTGTGGCACCTATGCTACTAGTAGTCATATCATGGACAGGCTGCATTTCCTTAGTCATGGCTTTTTGGTCATTATTTGATACATTGCGCGAAATTTTCTTGATCTCTTCATGAGCACTAGAATTTTTTGAAAAAGGAGGAAGTTGCAAATACTGCTGCTTACCCCTATGGTGCCTTGATCCTTCATACCTCTCCACATCATGGTGCCGATAGCGACAAGATGACCCGCGATAGCACCTGCCTCGAACAAAATCAAAACATTCAGTTGTCTGAGCTCTGCCCCGTGTTATATTGCCACTGTTCAACTGACCTGCACGCCTAAAAAAGGGAGACCTGCTCCTACTTCTTCGATTTCTCGGAGACCTACTCCTACTTCTCCGATTTCTGGGAGACCAGCTGTAACAAGAACTCAGAAATTCAGAACTTCTCACATTTGAATCATTTTTATTTTCCAAAAAGACATAAATACAATGTTCAAAGAAACAAATTTAATATACCGTTGCATACCTGCGAGATCTTCCTCTCCTCTCTCTTCTCCTCCGTGGGCTCCTCATCCTTCTCCTAACTACCGGTGAACGGCTCCGGCTCCGGCTCTTCCCTCTTTTATTATGCCTTCTAGCATGATGTAAATCATCAGAATCACTATCACTGCCACCTTCTCTAGCCAATCTTCCAAACTTATCCATTTTCCATGTATTGGGACCAATGTTAGGATTTTTATCCTCACTGTCCCTCTGGAGCTTATTATTAGAAGAGCAGTCACCTCCACTGGCATATTTGCTCACAAGAGCCTTGGGAGAAGTATCATAACTGAAAGAAATTTTATTTTCATGGTTTGCATCATCCTGTTCAGCAGTTTCCACTTGTGCAATCTGTGTAGCAGTTTCTGTAACTTCTCTTTGAGAGTCTAAGGCTTCTCTATGTGATATACTAGATTCAGAAAGAAACTCTTTCTCTGTCTTGTTGGGAATATTGGAACCCGTATCTAGATCCAAATTAAGCCCAGAATTTTTGCACATATTTTCAGCACCAGCAACAGCCAACGATGAGACATTTTGGGGAACTAAATATTTTTTGCTGGGCTCCTCAACACTCTCTGCAATGTCATCAGAAGCATAGTCTTGTTTAAGTGTGATTGGGCTACCAACTTTTATGACTTCACCAAGACATTTATCAGGCTTAACACAATCAGCAGTAGCTGAAACCTTGGATGGAGTGTTATCTTCAGCAGTGTTACTACTCAAGGTGTCTGTGTTGGCAGTAGAATGAAATTCGGTAGCTCCAGTTGCACCAATGACTGAGCTGTGAATTTTGGAAACTGAACTTCCAAATGTCAGGCGCTGATGACCAGACAAGAGTTTTGACCCTATATATGGAAATAAAAATTGACCCTTAAAGCTCATTGTTGTATAGTCAATACATCTACAGGTCATTCCAGTACAATAAAATAAGATTTCATCATAAATGAAAGGGTAAGAAAAAGGTAAAAAGAATAATAGAATAATAGGCCTGTGGAAGACACAACTCCCAGAAACATCCCTGAGTAACTACAATTATAAAAAACATGGCATGACTCATAAAATTAATAGTTGAATAGATTTTATTAAAATCTATTAAAAGAAAAGATCCACAATTTTTATTAAAAACATATAGAAAGATCCACAGTGTTCATTAAAAACATATAAAAATATCCACAGTGTTTATTGAAAACATATAAAAAGATCCACAATGTGTACTCATGGTCCTTAAAGAAAGCGGCATATTAAAGCCAATTGCAAAAAGACGACAAGGGGGAATGAATGAAAAATGCTCAGCATCCACAGGAAAGGGCAAAGAGCAAGTTATAATGCGGTAAAAAAGCATTTACCTTGCTCAGCTAGTCCAGAGGAGCTAAAGAACAACATGTTATCAGACTGTGGTTGCTCTTTTAAATCAAACTCACTGCTCATTGCACTACAAACTTGAGTTGGATATTCTGTGGGCTGTCTCACAGCCCAGTCATTGTCAGACAGGGTGGTTATGTCATCTGAAGCCACAAACCAAAAAACAAACATCAAACACCAAATGAAATATTCCAATTGCTTCAGTGATGGAACCACATACTTATATAAATACAACACAAACTTGACCATAAAATAGAACAGGAAGCAGGATGACCAACCCGTAACAATTCCTTTGCAGATCATGCTGCATGGAATTTGTCCTTCTAATGTGTAAGAAGTATGTCACTAGGCAATTTTTGAAAGGACTAATAATAGATTGTGAATGAGAAACGTTGGAAATATTTTTATTTCATCAGTATGTGCATGATGTACATAGATGTAGAGCGCATGCTCTCTTTAACAAGCTTCCAAATCAGCTTGTGAAAAAATTTCCCCTAGTTTTACACTGCTGCTTACTGGCAAGTACATGACTGACATTACGTATAATGTATTACAAACATAGGAGGCAAGATCACATTGCAGCATTCACCTACTGCATCTTAAAATTATACTTTAATCCAGAGTGGTATTTGTTATTGTTCTCTTCTTTTTTCTTTCTTCCTTCTGTCTTATCCATTTTATTTTTCTGATAAAGACTACTGATTTCCAAGAAGAGTAATTTCTCTTCTTGTTGCATGTGACTTGCCACGCTAGAGGTAGATCAAGGTAAAAACAATAACTTTCAAGCATAAAAACTCTCTCTCTCTCTCTCTCTCTCTCTCTCTCCCCCCCCGGGCCTTAATGTCCTGAATTGCAATGTTATACATAAAGAAGTTTCCCAAGTGTTGCAGGCTTCCAAAGAGACAACAACAGAGAGAGATGTGTACCAAATGTCACTAGTACAGGAAGGATTAGGCTATTAGCAAAAGAATGATATATGAAGGTGATTAAATTCTTAAGCATACAATACCTTCCATCTCCATATCAGAATCTACGGATGAATGGGACCCAGCCACAACCATCAAATGATTATGTTGCATTGAAGGCTCAATCTCCAAAGCTGGCAGCACAGGAACCACGGAAGACATTTGAGAGTTTCCAAGGGTAGAATGTAGAGAACTCCCATGTGGATCATAAGTTGGTCTAGAAGTCAGATGGAGTGCAGAGGGAGGTGCAATATGGCGAAGACCATCCACATTTCCCAGCTGCTGTGGTGGGTGATGAACTGGCGCTCTGTTTGATGCTTGACTTTGTGAAGATACGGGAAGCAAAGCTCTAGAAGTCAGTTGAGCCTCAGGGTCGGGATTTCCAGGAACTGCTACGTGTGGCCGAGAAAAAGACTGACCGGCATTGGTTATCCCACCATGTGGAACTTGCTGAAGTTCAGGACGCCAAGCCAGAGGACCATGCTGATTAACCGGAAACCCCGGCCGAGGAGGGGGAGGTGGAAGATGGGACTGCGGTGGCAAAAGGCCTTGCTGGAGATTATTGGGAACACGAGAGGAAGTAGCCACAGAATGCTGCAAGTATAAATTCTGCACAACTGCCCGAGGATCTCGACTGAACTGAGGACCATAACTCCCTTGGCCATCCATCTCGGATCCAACAACTTAAATAAAAAAACCCAAAAAAAAAAAACAGCCAAAGCCCTATAATTTTCACGTCCTATTCAATGAAATCTTCACTCGAGCTTCGGTCAGACCACGCCGGAATCAATCTGAACGAAACAACTGATCGGAATCAATATCGAAACTGACAATGAAATTCAACGAGCCGCTTACAAAGATATAAAGAATTTCAATTTTGTTAAACCCAACAACAGGAAGTTTCAATAAATAAAACTGAACCGACTCTGTAATCCAAGTATAATAATAAAAAAGGGAATCGAAACGAAAAAGCAGCCTCGAATGCCGCCTTTGGCATCGGGTCGGGTTAAAAGAATAGAAACAAATTTTACGGACTTACCTTGGAACAACAAACAGGGCAACCAAAAAGAAGCGAACGAGAGCAAGCCCCAGCGTTTTCCGAGCGACTTGGAATTCAATTTCAATCCCGTTTTCTCTTCTCTTTTTATGATTTTTCTTTCTTTTCTTTTTAAGAATTTATCCAAAATTTACAGAAATTAAGGTTTTTATTTATTGCCGAAGTGTGGAGGAAAAGGAGGTCTGTGCCTTTGTGTCTCATGTCCGACGCTTTTCATCTCTTAAGTTTCTGGATACCTAGTCCTGAGAATAAAGGAAAGATTTTTTTTTTATTATTTTTTTTATTGGTGGCCTTTTTTTTGAACAAAATACATAGATTAGAGTTAGACAGTATATGTGGCTTATTTTAATTTTCCCAACTCCATCAGAAATTAATTTTCCTTTTAACTGTTCAGCTCCCCAAAAATCAATCTCGTTTTAACACATAACTTGTAGTGTTCTATAATTTTAGACAGTCGAGATTGGCATGTCAATTTTTTTCATTAAATCTTAAACTTATAATTTGGAAAAAACCTTTTTTTTTTTTTTGGTTATTTTTGGTTCTCTCTCTTCCTTAAAAAAAAAAAAACAAGTCTAAATTGTTTCAAAATCTCTTTTGATAATGGAGAGAAGTTGATTTTGTTTTCAGGTCCATCCATGTTAGATTGAATTTTACAAGTAACTAACAAGGGGAAATGGTTGAAAAGAATTAAAGAGTGAAAGAATCTTTAGCACCAAAGTGAAAACTATAAATAAAAACAAAAGGAAAAGAAAACAGCAAACTGTGAAATTGTTTTAATCCACGTAATTTCTTTGAAATGAGGGACTTATTATGCTTCCCCCCCCCCCCCTCCAACCTCTTAAGGATCACCCTTATCTTAGTGATTGAAAAATGCATCTTTTTCTTTTTCTGGGGCTCTTAAATGCATCTCTGAAACTTATTTTAGTTCCCATGATTATCATATAAATGATCATAAAACTAGGTGTAATATGATCTATTGTCAATAAGAACCTATCAAGAATAACAAGTCAAAGAGCTTGCAATCATTTGATCTAATCTAAGACAATTAGGCCAATATTCACCTCTCAACCATGTTACCAAATAAACACAATCTTCTTCCTTCCGTACAACTTAAAAGTGAGAAATAACATAACATGATGCATACTTACTTTTTGAAAGCTAAATTATGAAGCACCTACTGAGAAAAAAGTCATAATTTGAGCACCTGCTAACTAAGAAGTTTGCTACCAAATCATTAAAATTGTAATCTTTGGACAACATAATTAACTAAGATCAGCACGGCGATGCATTGTACAAAATGATGGCCTTTTCACTACGAGGTCAAAAATGCAGCCACGTAAGTCACTAACTTCTGATAAGCAATCTCTCTTTTCCACCTCATTGCCCGTAGCGTTTGGTTCTGAAGCAGTAGCAAAACGAAAAAGGTAATAGTGAATTGCTCATTACACCCGTTAGAGAGCAGATTCTGTATATCACCAGTAAGAGGCACCTACGAACCACCTTGAAGTCAGGAATGTACAAAAGCAGGCAGTTTCTATCAAGTCATCCTGAAGGGTTAACGGTTCACCCATCCAAATTGATTTCCCCGGATTATTCAGCACTTCAGCAGTCGGGGGTCCTACCCTCTGTCCACACAAATCAGTTATGTGAAAACCTTGACAAAGCAGACAAAACGTTCCAGGAGGGGAAGTCCATTGTTAATAGTGTCAGATCATATGGAGTTAACAGACAAGATCTTCCCCGACTTAGCAAAGATTGGTGTTTTTATGGGCACTTTGCTTATGGGCACTTTGCCCAACTTTCTTAGCTTTCCAAGCTTTACTCCACCCAAAGATACAATGAATTTGATTAGGGGTTGCCTTGATAGCATTGCTTTGAACCACTCTTAGGCTATAAACTATTATGTATCTCAGATTCATACCTTGGTTTAGGGGCAATGTTAGAGAGTCCTTGGCTGTATGAGAATTTTCTTTCTGAAATTCAGCATCAGACATTTGCACATCAATTTTTATATCATCATTTAAATTCAGGGAAGGAGCCACGGATGGTTCATTGTTTGCAGGAACCTGCAACGAATCCGAAATCACAGTGATCAGCCAACTTCCATCAGACCAAACATCCAGAATCAGCCATTTATTAATCCTTTAAAGTGATGCTATATAACAAGATCAGTTGACAGAATTTCTTTCAACTGAATGCTGGGACTTACTGGCACCAAGATCACTTCCAAGATGCTAGTTGATGCAACATGCTCCTATGCCCTAGTTTTGTATCTATCATTCCCTAAACAGTCCCATCAGGGGAAACGCTCTTCTGCTCATGATTATATAATGCTAGAAGTTTGTACAGAGTTAATGATTTTTAAGTTGAATAATCCACCACAAAAAAAGCAACCAACTACAAATGTAGTGGCCGTGTAACTCTGCCAGAGTCTTTCTACAGCAATCCCTGGGAGAGTATTTGCAATAGCAGATGTTATAGGTTGCTAAACACACCTCAAAAACAAAATAAAAGCAAGACAGCATATGATACCAGATAAAAGTATGAAGAATTTTCTGATACCATTGAAGATAAAAAGAACAGTTGCACTCAAAAGGTGGAAAAACCAATGCTGTCTGAATCACACTGGCCATTGAACCAGAAAAGTCAGATCAAGAGTGATTCAATTAGTTAAACTGGAGGTTGAATTGGTATTTAATAATTAATACATATATATTTAATATCTGTATATGTTATAATATAAAACATTAATGAGTTATATTTGATAGAGTCAAGCATAGTTATATACAACTTAATTTAAGATTAAAAACTTAATTAAGTTAATAAATTAATTGGTGCAAATAATTTATGTCAAATAAATTAAACACAAAGTATGTTGTGATTTATGTATCTTTGTTTTTAAACAATTTCATGTACACATGAAGTAAAAGAATCATCCAAATTATATGGTTTATGATTTTCAAAGAAAAAAAAGGAAAAGAAAACATGTTACATATACCTCATAGCATAACTTAGAAAACATAACTAAATTATAATTTATACTTTTAAGTTTTTATATCTATCATTTCTTTTTATCAGAAATTATTATCACAATAACTTGATCTAATTCTTTACATCATCCTATTCATATAAATACTTAGTCATGTAGATAAATTCTAATGTAAATTAGTTCATTATATAAAGTTATGAATGCAATTTAACACAGAGTGTGTTCCACCATTTCAAGATTGAATGCAGGGTTCAACTTCTACAAGGAGCAAAGATTTTCCCACCATTTTATCAATGCCCGTGCAGCACGACATTCTTTGAGACTGTCACATAGCATAAAAGTTGAACCCAATAAACTGGCACCAGTTCTTGTGCCAGTTCACCAGTTTGCAGTTCGACTGGCCAGTTTTGATCACAACTGGCTTCAGAGGAGTAACTGGTCTGGTTCTTCATTTTCCCAATCGAACCAGCCACTTTTGGTCTGGTTCTAACAATACTGGGGAAAAAATGTAAGAAAAGGACCAATCTGACTTAATAAAGGAAACTATGTTATTTTCAATGGCCAGGCAAACACATAATAAAATAATAGCTCTTGTTATTAAAGATAACCATATTCAGCACAATGCATCCATTCTAAGTTATACAAACTCCTCAGTTAGGCATTGGAAGAAAACTTCTAACAAAAAGAAGAAACATATACTTTCTCAAAAATGAGCGGACAAACTAATAATAAAATAACAATATGAGGAAAACAGGGTTGGACCTCATGGGGTTGAGAAACATCTAGATTCTTTGAACAAGGAGTTGCAGGAGCATCTGTCTTGGGTTCATGCAAGGTAGACTCTTCCAAATGTAAACTGTCTGGTTTCACATGGTATGCTACATCCTGCCTCATGATTCTAGAAGTTTTAGATTTGCCATTGTAGTCACCATTCAATGTTACACCAATTTCCCCGCCCATTCTCTTCCTGGCATGTTCATATAGTGCTAAGTTCCAACGATGATTGTCAAGAGAACTGCTTCAGAGTGAAGACTGCAAAGTAAGGAGTATACAGAAATTACATTTTCTCACCTACTGTTATTGTGACTAATGATCTCGGGAGAGATAGGCTTGTTGGCAAACAATATTCCATGTAGAGGCTTGCCGTCTATGACAGTTTCAATGGTATATCCATGGGGTAAACTTTCTGTAACTTTAGCTAGGAATGTCTTCTTCCCCTGATGAAGCTGCAATTGATTCAACAAGAAATTCTCTCCTGCAAAGAAAAGCATTAATGTTTTGATGAATATTACTCACAACCCTTCCAATCAGAAAAAATTTCATAGCAAATTACTTGCTTTGATCCACCCGCCCCATCCCAAAACACCCAAGAACAAGGGAATCATACCCTTAGTCCCCACCACAGCTAGTTGGCAGCCCTGCCATCAGGTTAACAACTATGCACACTTTTTAGTGTAAAAAATATTGGTGTCTTCAACAACACATTATTATTCTACAAAGCTGTACAAGTAATTTCGACTGATCTCACACCATCGCAACTGACATCCAAACCAAGATTGATTGTCAATAATATACCTGAAAGCATTAATCACCACACAAAGTCTTCAGGAAAGTTAAAGAAACATTACAGATAAAGAACACCTTCAGGTAGAACATTTGAAGCTACTTAAAAGTCTAATAAACAAACTTTTTCTCCGCAAATCAACCACTTCTGCAACATTTTGATAGTCGGCACAATTCAGGAAAGAAGAACTCCCCAGAAGTGACAGACACATGACAATTCCATGATCCACCTAAATGCCTTAATTCAAATAGCCAAAAAAGAGGAATGTTCCAGAAAACCAATGCCTATCTCTGATACAAGTAATCAAAGCAGCTTGGATCTCTTTGGGAAATGTGATTTTCCACATATGAAGCATACAATAGTTTGAAAGACCTTAAATCTGACAAAAAGAGAAACAAAATTCCCAAATGCATAAGGGAGATGATTTACTAATGGGGCTAAGTAGGAGCCTAGATGTATGCACTCCAACCATGTAAAAGGCACAAATGGCAAAGACAAGGAATTACAAAGATCACAGCAACAAGAAAAACTATCATCGAACAATGTAATACTTCTTTAAAGCACAGAGCACAAGGATACAAAACTGATACAAGTACAGGAATTTAAAACTAGGAAAAAAATAGCAGTTAAGATGGGGTTACAAGGGCATCAATATCAAAAGCTTAAGCTAAATCAGTACATTATTGATAGGATTTCCTTAATTAGAAGATTATTAATTATGTTATTTAATATTTTATTTGATATTTTCTATATTTAGCACGAAGAATTTATGGAGTAGTGTTAGGGATAGATTTTGCTTCCTATATATCAAGCTCCTAAGCCTATAAATGTGTAGTGCCATATGGCCTTTTAATTTAAACAATTAGATATATTCAGAGCTCTTTAGCTGATTAGAGATCATTGAAGACAAATCTCCTCAAAGAGATCAACCCCTTTAATCCTCATTTACTAGTTAGATCTATTACATATCCCTACTACCACCACCATTAACAAAATACACACACAAAAAAAAGCTCACTCTGCATTATGGCTTCACAAAATTCATCAAATCCTTTAGAAGCTATATTATCTTGTATTGATGACATATTGGAGGAGGTACAACCAGTTTTTCTTGCTATTATATATCTCTTTCATGTTTTGGCAATAGAAAGTCACCATGTTAGTCGAGTCAGACAGCACCAAAAATTTTACAGATGAGAAGATTGCCTACCAACTTGAGTTTCTAGAGAGATGCAACAAGTTCAATGCAAAGGTTGTATATGGTAAAACATTAACATGTCTAGGCAAGCCCTTTGTGTGACAATGATTTTTTTATCATATTTGGAGGACTATGATATCATTCCTGGCATTGAGTGGTGGCAAATTTTGGGAGATATATGATAGAATTTTTCAAAGGGAAATGCAGACATCATATGGAAAGAACAAGTAAGAAAGTGAGAGTTTATCACTGGTAAGCCTTAAGATCGAGCCTATTTTGAAGGCAGAAGAATTATATAATTCATTATTATCAATTATGTTATTCAATATCTTGTTTGGTATTTTTTATATTAAGTCGGAATAATTTAAAGAGTAGAATTAGGGATGATTTTCTTCCTTGTTAGGTCAGGGTACTGACACTGTTTAATTCAAGCAATCAAATATTAAGTCAAACAATGAAATATGTTCAAAGCTTTTTAACTTATTGAAGGTTGATCCCCTTGAAGTGATGATCATTGGAGGTCAATCCGCTCAAAGAAATCAAACCTTTTCATCTTTATTTTTGCAATTCTCTTACTTCTGAACCTTGGGTTTTCATTAATTATATAAAGCTATCTGCTCAACTAACCTAGTTCTAAACCCACACATGCCCAACTTCTCCAACAGCCTAACATCAGCAGACTTGACACAACATTATTGACCAGAACAAAACAAAAAAAACTAATCAGACAAGCGCATAGGTCAACATCAATTGTAATGACACAACCACCAATTGTTTCACAATAGGCAAGAATCCCACTAAGAGATAGCCGAAGGCATTTTGATAAGTTAAATACATTTCTAACATAAATGTAAAAATTGTGAATTGACAAGCTATAAAACCAACACATCAAACGATGTCAAATCATTGTGAGCATAAATAATAGTACAGAGGGTTCTCGAGTAAATTTTCTATCAAGAAATGACATAAGTTCAACTTATATGGTTGGTTCAGCTCAATCAAAGATGACCAAATTTCAATTTCAGAGTATTGGCATGTAAGAATCCAATTCTTACTTGGCTGGGTATAACTCGTCACTGTGTCAATTGTAATCAAAGCTTTATCATGTAAAGAAGAATTAAGATTTTGCTCTTGGCACTTTAGTTTCAATTGCTTCCTTAAGGATAACTTTTCTGCAGGCCTTTCATCACAGGAACTTGTAAGTCCTGTAACAAGGCAATATATCAGGCTACCAAAACAATACAAAGATCTAGATTCATTCAATTTTTTATGAAATTAAGGAATCCGAATTGAGAACCATGTAAGGAACTTCAGACAAACAAAGACTGAAACAATTATAGCAGACCTGTGTGTAAGTAGTACATATCATCCAGCGCCTCCAGACTCTTATTGCAACCACCTATAAAAGCAAGTATGCCCCCCTTTAATGGATCCAAGCAGTCACCAGCCATAGAAAACCTAGCAGAAGGCCCTTCTCCTGTAGTCATCACCTTGGTCCATACACCAGTATCTACAGCAATCATACATGCAAATGATTAGAAAAATAAATTGATTGTGTAATCAGCTCATACTGCAAAAGTCACTGGAAAGGAAATCAAACACCAAAATTTCAATTCACCTGTGGTGGAAAGGTAAATACAGATGCTGTTGGATTAAACTTGTACACCATGTACATCACACAAAAATTCCTTGTGAATACAACATAACAGGTCTCACATCCTATATCTATGAGAAAATACATACAGCAGAGTTTTTTTCCTCACTATTTCCAAAATGGTTGCGACAACATCTTCTCCAAGTATGAATATGGTGAATTACACATTTTCAGGGAATACCAATATTCATATTTGTCACATGATAAAGTCAATGAAGCATTTGCCTCCTTATGCAGCTCTGTCTTACTGGTAATCTGTTTCTATCAAAACAGTCAGCATCGGTGTCTTCTGCAACAATGATCCTTACAATGCAATACTAAAACTTCTGAATGAATGTGAAGAGAAACGAGGAAGTGAATTTTGGACAGAACTTAATATAATATGCACAAGACCTTAAACATACCAATATCGAGCATACAGAGGTCATCATATAGATTTTGAGCATCTGTAAACCCGCCAAAGACGAATAAATGCTTGCCAAAAGCAACAGTAGCATGGCCAGCTCGAGGTGTGAACTTTTGTCCTGAGGTGTTCAGCTCCTTCCAAACAAGAGTTTCTAGAAACGGAAAGACCATTAGACAGAAGAAAGTACAATGTACATCAGAAATATCTGTAGGCTGGGTTACAACCTGTTCACACATGAAAGAATCTTTACACTTTACATTGAAAAGAAAACTCAGTTGCCCATGCATGACTTGCACATGGGTGTGCAGATGCCAAAAGCATGTGAGCATTTGTGTGTGTGTGTGTGTGTGTGTGTGTGTGTGTGTGTGTGTGTGCAGCCATGCAGTTCATGTAGGCACGTGTGTAACTTTGGATGAGGATAGAGTAAAACCTGCATCTAGTATATGCACATCAGACAAATAATAATCATGCTCATTTTCACCACCGATCACAATGATCTTGTTCTTCCAAGATGAGCAACTATGGCTATCACGTGCAGAAGGTGGAGAGCCTGATGTTGTTGCGTGCTTCCATACAAATGTCTCTGCAAAAGTGGGAAAAAAAGGTATAACACCAATCTACTTCAGTTCACACCCAAATTAAAGACCAGAAAAGGCCAAAAATGTGTGCAAGGCCCTAAAATTTTATGGCGCCATCCATAAATATTGTTCACCCAAAGTCTACAAAAGAAGTTATCAAAACTCAATATAACCCCTTTACCATCTCGCCCCTTTCCTCCTTACTAAAAAGGGGGAGAATGGACTTTTTCATCTCAGTTTAAGAGTTTGTACGCTGAAGAGAGATCAAAGTTAGTTGTGGGCAAGGTGCTTAGCAAATAGCCCTAAGTAGATAAATTTGCATCCAATGTAGAGGCAAAATACACACAAACACCTGTATTCAGTATGTAGAGGTCATTGTAGTACACTTCCACATTGTTCTCTGGAGACTTTCCACATCCCCCAAATATGAAGAGTCGTTTCCCCACAAGGGCTGCACTATGACCCTCCCGTGCCTCTGGTCCATCACCTCTTACACTTGGAGATATCCATGTGTGTGATGCTACAATTTGACAACAAATAGTTAGTGCAAACAAGATGAATCAATATTTTTCTCAACAATGACCAACACCAAACAGAACCAATTTGATATCTCATCCCATTAGTCATGCCAACATCAAGCCAGAGGGGAAAAGAAAGCAGTATGGCTGTTGCTCACAAGTATCTAATATATGCAGATCCTGGAGGGGGTTCCTCCCATCAGTACCGCCTAAGACAAACAGATTGTCTCCAACAGCTGTACAACTATGGCTGTCCCTTGGAGTTGGGGGTGTGCCTTTTATCACTGGCTGGCTCCAAATCTGCTTAGCTGCATGTCAACAACCCAGCACATGAGAGGATATACCATATTTTGGAGAAAAGAAACTCCAGAAGATGTTCTATGATGACCAAAAGACAACCATGAGTGAGCTTCAAGTGATGAAAACGTGGGAAAATAATTGCCCATAGAACCATTACACCCCAGAGTAAGAAGATAAACGCATCATAAGAATGCAATGCTATAAACACTATCCATTGGCAACATAATAACTCATAAACTCAATTTGGCAGATCAAAACTTCAACAGACATGGACACTGCAATTCTACCAAAATAGGACTAAATGTTCAGAGCAACTCAGAATTTGGGAGGTTTGCGGTTGCGGTGTGGCAGAGGCAAAAATATTGCCAGTCAGGTGAATCAACAAATACACTGGAGGCAATCAACTGATAAACAAACACTTTGAACACAAGTCTCATAACAGACCACGGATGTCATAATTTAAGGCTGCACAAGAATTCAACAAAAACATCAGTGGGCACAAATTTTACAGTAGTCAACTGAGCTGGATCCCTTAAGAGACAATCCGAACCATAGACGCAGAACCATCAATCAGAAGCACGTACCACAGAAAGACAGAAATGAGAATTTACCTCAGATTCAAATTTAACCCTCACAAATTAATGCCAGACAACAATACACCATGAAATAGACCCATAGGGACCCTAACAAACAATTCAAGTGGGTTCCAAAACAGGGAATTCCGATAAAAGTTCAAAACTTTTTTGCTTCGGTACAGACACAACCGTTAATGCAAACACCAAAATTGCCAAGACCACAGGGTAGCAATCCAATGTTGGAGAGAATAGAGAGAAAAACCATTTACCAGTGTCAAAGACATGAACTTGGTTGGTCTGGCAGTTATCTTTGCCATAGCCACCAAAAACATAGAGAAATCTCCCTCCTTTAATGGAATTGCAGGTGTGTCCCCACCTCTTCCCTGGCCCATTCATATTCTGTTGCTGTTGTGGCGGAGTAACTTCTTGTTGTTGGTGGTGTTGAGTTCGGTAAAGGTGGAGCCTTTCCCATCTCATTTTTCAGGAATACCCTTGTTTTCTTCTCACTGGACACTGGCTAAGAAAGTGCAGGAAAGTGAGATTCTGTCTCCAGACTGCGGAATCAAATATGGGGTTTCCAGGGACTGGACTGTAGAAATTCTTCTCGCTTTGGGGTTTTTTTTTTTTTTTTCTCTCTTTATTTTGTTCTGTTCTCTATCTTTTAGGATGGGATTATTTCATGTTTGTTAAAACCCTCAATCTCATCCAATGCTAAAACTAAGGAAAGGAAAGGCCCAAACAAAGCTTAATTTGGGAGCGGTGAGGAGAGATGAAAAAAGAGAAGTAATGATGAGAGAGAGAGAGAGAGAGAGAGAGAGAGAGGCCTTGCATGTGATGGGCTTCGGAACGGAAGGGCCTTTGTGAGTAAATTGCAAAGGTTAAAAACTGTCGCTTTGGAATTCGGATGTAATTCAAATTTGAATGCAACCACATATTTTTTTTTTATATTTATGTAATATATGTGTATGGAAATACACCCAAATAACAAATATGTAAATGTAATAAGATCTTAATATAAAGTGTATAAATAATAATTAGTGTCATACAAATTTTATATAAAAATTTATTATATTTTTATATAAATTTATTATATAATAACAAATATTATATATATGATAATAAATATTATTTATATAATATGGTCATATTATAATTAGTTATATTTACCAAATAGTATATTTATGTAAGATTTTTTATATTAATAATATCAAATCTAATATATATGCAGCAAAAAAAAAATACAATTGACTTAATATGTAGTTTATATTAGTGTTTTTTGGATGAAAATATGCGTTAATTTTGTAATTTTTGATATTAGTAAAGTACAATTGACAGATCATTGATCTGCATGATTTGTTTTTACCGTGTTATCATTTTATATGGTTCAGCATCATTTATTGAAGTTGCCCTAACACCTAATACATATCTTTTAAATTTTAAATTTGGAGTTAAAAAACTGAACGAAATATTGGAGCTAGAAAGTAACGACTAACATTTTATCGATAATAATAATTATTATTATTGGTAGTAAAAAACCAAAATGGAATATGGAAGGGACCACGGTGGGATTTTGTTCTTTACAAGTAGGATTTCTTTGCATCCAGGATCGATTTCCTAGGACCGAGCAAGTTGAGGAAGAAACGAGCAGGAATCAGAATAATTAAAATTAAGAATTGACAATCGAGACAGCCACTTTAAAATTTAGCTGGTCATGGGAATTGGAAAAGAAATGCTGGCTAAAAGCCCCAGGGCTGATAGACCTCTGCCCTGGCAATGGACAATTGGCTGGAAATTGGTCAGCCGTGCTGCCAAATGCAGCCATTAATTAAAAGTAAGCCTGACCCAACAAGACCTCTCAGATTGGATAGAAGTGGCCATTGGTTGGGGCATGTTGTGATGTACTTGCACGCTATGCTTTGGCGGAACTTTGTGTTGGGGCTTGTCAGAAGCGCTGTTGGGTGTCTGAAATGGAGTTATGGAGAAAGCCGTTGCCCTCCACGCTCGTCAAGAAGGAGAGAGACAGTGCGAATGAGAATAGAGGGGCTAAGCTATAGCCGCATCAGATCTCTGACAAAAGATTCCGTGCCATTCCCAATTAATCTTGATCTGCTTTCATGATCATACCAACTTAGAACTTTGATGCAATTTTGCTTGTAGCAAACTATACTTTTGTTTTTCGGAGCTTTGAGACACCAAAGCAACTCGGTCACCCAAAAATTTTTATTCTATCGATAGCAAAAAATCTTTACAGTTTTCAAAGAGCAATTTATATTTTTTTAAGTCATTTTTAGAGATAATCACAGAAACTTGTGTGTTTTTTTTCTCTTTTATTTGGTCCCTAATCTTTTAACTAATATTTTCTTAACCCCATTTTGTATGTGTAATTTCTTTTTTTTTCTCTCGTTAC
Organism: Bruguiera parviflora; assembly: GCA_019804595.1. NCBI lineage: Eukaryota > Viridiplantae > Streptophyta > Magnoliopsida > Malpighiales > Rhizophoraceae > Bruguiera > Bruguiera parviflora. Next base: position 1,249,120 of record CM034054.1, on the reverse strand, counting down.
ATACATGATCATCATTTTCGTGTCTAAGAAGTATTGTATTTCTCGAAATTCGTTAGAGCCGGAAATATGTCCCAACAAATATTACTATGTAATAGTGTTTTTAAAACAAAACGTAATTAACATTTGGCAAGAGGAAATAATCACATTTTAATTCGCACAAGTGTCATTTGATTAAAATCAGTGGTCCATAATATATATATATATATATTGTGCTTGTGGTGTAAATGAGGACTTGCAAGAGCCTATTTTTATTATTATTATTATTTTGTCCTTCTCTTTCCTTTAACAAAGGAGGATTGTTGAATGGACTCAAGAAGCTACAGATTCAAGATCATCTGTCTTCAACCAAAAAACCTACAGCATCCATCTCTGGCCGCACACATATTGTTTAGATAGCTGCGGATGCCAGAGACGAAGTCTTACCATAAGGGTCTACGAGTATTATGCTACAGCATTGAAGAAACCATCTGTAAATCTACCACTAGTAGGGATCAATCTAGAGTTCAAACCAAGGGTAACATTCGGTTAAGAACATTAGCCCTCTCTCGAATCCTTGGGATCTGGAGCCAAGAAGACAGTATACCTATCAAGTATGGGTGACTACCAACGAACAGAAGGTGAATTTGAAGTTAATTCAGAAACGTCCTTTCCTGATTCGAGCCCATGCTACAGCAGCAACTGCGGCACCCCCCAAATGTGCTGAACCTGAGATGTTATTATCGCCCTAGAAAATAAGTTAGCACCAGTCATAGTGAGACAACAGTTGCATTGTTTAGGATTCAGTTGCTTCAGATGGCACAGAGAGAGAGAGAGAGCAGGAGGCCAAAAATTGTTTCTGAAAGGAAGGCAACTTAAAGTCCTGGAAGAAGACCAACATACCTCTATTATCCTTAACACATCTTTTCCAATTAAGAAGATTCCCTGGAATCCAAATTAACCAGAACAATATAAGTGTTTGCAAAATAAAACCTCGAATAATCAAATTCTTGGCTATGGGATACTTACTAATAAAATGGCAGGAACAGGTATGATAAAGTCGAAGTACAAAGTAGCTCTTGGATTCAGGAATATATCAAGCAACAGTATTGCATTGACAGCACCACTGGCCCCCTAATCGGCACAAACATAGTCAGATGTCAAGTGATTTCAAGCCAAAATATTGATACAAGCTTTTTAAACAACTCTAGCCAAGAAACAGCATTTCATGGCAAGAAATAATTTTGAGAACTCTGAATCTATAGGAACAGAAATGGAGATCAGGGTAGACATTTTTTTTATAAGGATACAGCACGTAGATCCCAGATATATACTTGTTGCTTTGATTAACAGGACTAAAATATCAGAACAAATAGCCAATGAACCAGAATTCATGGCTCCCAACATTCTATGAGATGAGACAAAAGGCAAAATAGTAGGGAAGGAGCTTGACATAAAAGAGTTGCCAGAAGCATACCAATCCTGGAGTCCTTGAATGTCCCCTAGCCCACATTCCTTGTTTCTGTAAATGACATGAGTGAGCATAGCAGCAAAGTTTTATGGTTTGTTAAAGATGTTAAACTTGTTTAATTCCTCAAGTAAGGTGCATCAAACAAGTTATTATGTAAGTTCTAGGGCGTTTGAAAAACAATTTGTTATGATCTCTTATAACTAAAATTGTCATGCTTCTACTGGCACAACATTTATTACTCATTTAATTTGAATTCACTAAGAAAAATGTCAAACTTTTATAGCTGCACAGTACTGCATCAAACATTTTTATATACTAATCAATCCTTTTGGACACTCGCTTCCACAAAAGAGTGCAATAAAATTTTTGTTAAAAATAAAACTGTACCTCTGACCATAAGGCCAACAAGGCATGGTGCACCAGGTAAAAAACTGAACCGCCAATTGCCCCAGCTAGATACATCTTTAGTAGATATTCAGGTCCAAAATTCCTTGCTATCTGGAGCACACACAAAAAAAAAAAAACAAAAGCATAAATTTTGCAAAACTTATGCATAGGAATAAAAATTTTTACTCCCAAACCAACAAAAAATTAAAAGCAAAAATCAGATAACATGCTTCTATAAAGGTCCCAACAAAACCCTCACACAACAGCAGAATCGGGTAATTTTGCACACATGAGCAGTGTAGCATACAGACATGAAATGATGACCCAAAAAAACATGGCATCATTTTCAAAGACTTTCCAAAAGGCCTTCTTTGCACAGATTTTGAGTTGAGTCAGTTTCCGTGCAAACAGACTAATGCAATTTTTTCTCAGCTGCAAAACTAAACTTCCACAAGTGCAATATGAAAAAAGTTCACTCAAATTACAGAGAAGAAAACGGCGAATAAAAAAGGAGAAGATATTCACATCATGGCAGGTTTCTGTTATTTTATAAAATGTGGTTCATTTTTCATAACTCAAAGAGAATTTTAGAGTACATTGGAATTCTTGTATTACACGGAGGTGTTATTGCTTACTAAATTTCATCATCCAAAAATATCTACAGAAATTTCTACTACAGATGTTTGTTGAAATTATACCCATAACTGGTGAAACGTTTATATGACAAAATAGGGCATGATTCATGACACAAGAAACCTAAAGCAAGAATGCATGGAAAGATTAAATGTTGGTATGTGAACCATTGATCTGCAAACATTTTCCAACTACAAGAGGTTTCAATAGATACCAAGTCAGCTCAAGAAGTTTGAAAGAGCCAAAGTAACTTGTAACCACATTCCAAGGCACTCATACATTTGTTCCAAAGAAGTAAAGTCCAATCATATTTGATATGATGTGCTCAGCATCAATATGACTGAATGCAGAAGTAAGGAGAGTATGAATATGTCCACTTTTGATGTTGTCCACTGAAATCTGCATGAAGCACATCAAATGATTCAGATAAATTTGAAATCATAAAGGGTGCACAGCTACACATGGACTGTTATCAATCTACAATCTCAAGGCAATTTACAAATATAGAATATGCTTGAGTTGTTAGTCTAAACATACATTTGTTATTGGATCCACATTTCAAGCAAGTAGCACTACCAAGAGGTATTGTCCCTCACCCCCAGCAATCCAAGAAAGATCAAATTTACACCAAACTGAATAAAACTGGGGACCCACCATAAAGTTCTTCATCATAAAACTTCGATCTGCAACGCGCCATAACAGAAAAACAGCAACATTGGCTATGATTAAGCCCAAAACCACATCACTGGGTGTTAACCGATTGATCCATGAACTCCTGCAAAAAGCCAAAGACATTCTGTTGGCAGAAAAGAAATTGCGTGTTTCCTAATATGAAACCTATTAGGCGATGAGAAGATGTAAAGTTTCTTGAAAATTCCAAATCCAACGAAAAGATCAAATAAACCCCAGCAAAGTTAATATATGCAAGGTGAAGATGGCAAGGTTTCTTGGCAATCACAGTTGAGACCTTCAATGATTTCACTTGGCTTAATGGGATAAGCAAAAAGCAACATGCAATTACTGTTTTCTCACACGGATGAAGGAAAACGGTATAGAGATGAGCAGAAAAAGATCAACTCTCCCTTCCACCCAATCCATTTATTTGGATAGTAAAACGAACGTATGGCAAGAGGAGAAACTGAAAGCACTAAAGCAAGGCCTGGAAGGGGAAATCGTGCATGCTACAACATAAATTGGGGACTCTCCTCCATTGAAAGTTGAAATAGAGTATTTAAGTCTTGGCCATCTGCTAAACATCATTTTCCTCCCCATTTATACAAAGCAAGAACCAATGGGGTCCAAAAGCAGCATTCCGAGGTCATTCAAGAAGCAACAAATTGATTGGTGGCAAGCTGAGCACACCGAGAGAGTCCATGCCATGTTCAATTAGATTTAACGATTAAAAGACTTTTTAAGTTACAAACAAGGGCTTTAGGAGGGACTATGAAAGAGTCGCTTATCAAGAATGTAATAACTTTAAAAATTATGTTTTGCTTTTCTTTTTTTTTTTAAGGCAAATTTGGCATTTTGAAGCTAAAGAAGAAAAGATACTGCCATCAAGCCACTAATTACGAACAAAACATAGAAGAAAATTTAACAAAAGCAGTTGAACAGAGAAAACTTAATGTAGAGCAACAGGTATGCTTCACATGTACAAGATTATTGAGCCCCAAATTACTAAAAAAGTTGGTTTTTTTTTTTTTTTTGAAAAATTAAAAAGAAGAAGAAGAAGAAGAAAAGTAGAATACCAGCCACGCCCGTAGTAACTAGAGCCTGGGCCGAACACAGAGTAGGCTCTACCGCTACCAAGAGGAGATCTAAAGAACCAAACTTTGCCATCAGGAAGACTTTTGGCGGAGGCCCAGAAGTGGGGTTTCCTTAGAATTGAAGAAAACTGTCTGGAAAGAAATGGGAATAAGGAAGAGCCATGAATTTGCCTTCCGGGAAGCAAGGTGGTGAGGTGCGGCCGACATAGATGGAAATGGTGAATTGGGATTTCAAATTGGTTGACTTGTTTGGCGGCGAGGGAAGAGAATGTGCGGTGACGGTGAGAGAGGAGTGAAGAATCAGCTTTGTTATTGTTTGGAAGCTCTGTGATGAGTTTGAAGAATCTGAGCCTCTGCATGTTTCCGGTAACCTCTGTTTTTTGGGAGGCTTTACTTAACAGGGAGGGGTAACGCCGACCGGTAGGTTTAGATTAAAACCATAATGAATAAAAATTTCTTTTATTATCAAAAACAAAATTAATATTGATTTTATTTCTTTTTTTTATTCACAAAAATTGTACACATTTCAATAAAAACTAACCTCCACGAAGAAAAATCATCATTTTCTCTTTCTTTTCTTTAGGTATATAAATTGTTTTTTCAGTCTTCTAATTTTTGATCTTTAGTTTGTATATTATTTAATTTTACAAAATTATGGTGTCAATTTCTGATTCTAATTCCCTTATACTTTCGTTTCATTTTTTTTTTTAATGTTTCAATCAATCAAAATCATTTCGGGAAAATTTTTCTTTAAATCTTACGATTTAACAATCAATTTTGTTCCAAAACCTTAATAATTTGTTTAAAATGTATTAAGAGCATTTTGTTTCGGTTCATATTAATTATAATCACAATTTTATAATTATTTTAATATTTTTTAATGAAAATTTAATAAATAAAAATTTTTATTATCGATATTTAATATTATGATATATTTTTTATATTTAATAATAAAAAAAATTTATTAGCATATCTTAAATAAAATATATGTAATATGATTGGAATGATTTAAAATTTTAAATTATTCAATTTTTAGTTAATTAAATTTTAGGTTAATTAAATTGAAAGTAATTTCTAATTATTATGCTTGTTTAAGCTTTAAGGATTTGATTTAGGAATTTCCCCCCCCCCTTTTTTTTTCCAAACAGTGTCGATTTGAATCTTAGACGAGTTAGTACAGACCGAATGGTCCCGGACTCGAACCGCCGAATTATCAACTCACCATTCTAACCTTCAACTCCTTCGCCGGCGCCGCTCTGTTCCGCCGTCTCCCGCTCTCTTCGGCGTCTGGCCGGCCATAGCCTTCAGTCGGCCTCTCCGATCACTCCTTCGAATCCGTCGTTTGATTTTTCAAACTCAAAAAGAAAAAAAAGAAAAAAAAAAAGAACCCTACGTTTGGCTCTCTATCCACCCAAGGAGACGCCGAGGCTGCGGGCTGTGGAGCTCGCATAAGTTTGAGAATAACCATCCATCGATACGGTAAAAAAAAAAAAAAACTTTATTTCTCGAATTTTTGGTATTTCTTTCAAATTTGTTGTCGTGAATCGTTTGCGCAGGACCTGCAGGTTCTGTGTGATGGAAATGAAATTGATGGGAGCTTGAGATTAAATATTGATTTGCTACTTACAATCATAATCTGAACCTTTTAGTTTATACGATGCAGACTTGCAGGCACCAATATTTAACAACGTTCAGCTAGATTTGCGTGTTTGTTTAAACAATTGTTTTCATTCTATTAGCTGTCACATCTAGTAGTGCTCTAGCAACTCAACTGGGAATATATTTCACCTGTCCCCTCCAAACTCTTTATCCAATGTAGAAGTCAAATTCATCTTCATCTTCGCCACAATGCTTGCACCGAATTAGCTTCTAAGATTGGAATTCTTTATGCACCAAATTCATCTTCATGTTCTAAGACTTCTATTTTGAACTTTGGTGAGTATCTGTATTAATACTGCCTTCTTTATATTAACTTATCAGTTAAATTTTCACACCCCTTTCCTGTGTTTTCTCCAAAAAACGTGGCTTGCCTGCTTTTGCTTATCTCAATAATGACTCTACCTAATCGTTTAAGTCTTGACTATGTTGTAATTACAATGTTATTGGTTATAGTTCCAATAGTCTTTTTCTTTTTTTTCTTCTCTTTTAGTTCCTTTTCCATCTAATGGGAATGCAGTTCGCACCATTATGAATGTCATGCATTCATTTTTTATGCTTTTGGTTTATTGATAAATGACCAGATTGTGAGAGACTACCATTTTATTTATGATCGACCCCACCAGATGCCATTTGTTCTGCTTTACTTCTCTGTTCTTATGTGGCGTAAGTCCACTGAGAATCTCATTCCAATAGTTCATAGAAATCTATTTAAATTCAAATGGATGAGAATCAACTTCTAGAAATCCTTAGCTGGTGTTTTTTTTTGTTTTTTTTGTTTTTAACTTAATTGCATTCATTGTTTCATCCATATGCCACACTTTTTGATATGCTAAAGGGATGAGTAATCAGCAAAATCTCCCATTTGTCTCTCATGGAATATTTTTCACTCAATAAGTCACTAAATTTTGATCAAAAAAATTTTCTTTTGAATCTTCATACAGTATATTGTCCCATTTCTTGCTTTTTTTTTTTTAACTTGGAGAAATAGAGCAAACCACATGAGCTCTTATATATGGTATTCAGCACAAATTTCTGGAACAAAATTGCAAATCTGTTCATTCACTAAACAAACAAATTACAACTATGGATCATGCAAATAGAACTATTTATTTTTGTTTTTATGGTTTAGTAGGCATTGCAGTTGGTTTATAAAGTTTTTGGAATGTGCAGGTCCTCAACTTGCTTTTTTCATGTTGCTATGGTCATGAAGCTACCAATGCTATATATCCTTATGGCAGAAATATTGTCTCAAATGCAGTAGGTCCTCTGGCTACTGCATTGCCTATTTCCTTTTCTTCAAAGTTTGTGCAAAGGGCAGTGAGGCTGTGATTCCAAATGATGTTTTTCTATGAGGTGGATTTGGCAATGTTGAAGACTGGGAAGAAACACTTTCTGGATTAGAAAGCAAGAACAGTTTAAAGACCCAGTCAATGGCTACTAGTATTCTTCTACCTAGCATAAAAGGAATGTCAAAACTAGCCCCTTTTGTCTCTCGTACAAGAACCCAGTTTATTTCAATGAAACCCAGCCCTCCTGATCATTCCCATTACAGGAAGCAGATTGCCCTTGCCAGTCTCCTCCGGAGGTATGGTTTCTCTCCCTCTCAACTTCACAGTTTACTTCACAGAAGTCACTTCCTATTGATTACCAGCTCGCATGACATTGAGAAGTCTCTGCTCATTCTCTCATCTTTCAAAATGCCTCAGAAAGCTATTGTTTCTTTGGTTACTGACTGTCCTGAGGTTTTGGACACCCAATTTTTGAAAGAATGGGAGGTTAGTTTTCGAAGATTTGGTGTTTTTGGTAATTGTCCATTGTTGGTCAAGAGAGTCTTGGAGCATTCTAGGAAGTTCCAGATTGGACTAGATGAGTTTATGAAGGGTTTGGAGGTTTTGAAGGGTTTAGGCTTTAGTGAAGGTACAGTAAAAAGGGTTTTGGAAAGCTCTCCCAAGATTATTACCATGAAAGAGAGGGATATATGGCAGAAAGTTGAATTCTTGATGGGAGTGGGGATGACTAGAGATGATGTTGATTGGGTTTTCAATTCATTTCCAGAGGTTTTAGGATTTCAAATAGGGAGTAAGCTAATGCCATTGCTTGATGAGTTTGAGAATTTGGGTTTTAGCAAAGAGGTGGTGAGGAAAGAGATTATAAGGGAACCCCAAATTCTTGGCATGGAATTAGGTGAGCTTTCAAGGTGTTTGGAATTCCTATGGACTTTGAAATGTCGCGAACCAATTAGACTTGAGATTTTTGGCAAAGGAGCCTTTAGAGCTGGATTTGAAGTCAAATTGAGAGTTGATTGCTTATGCAAACATGGGTTAACTCGTCAGGAAGCATTTAAGGTTTTATGGAAAGAACCAAGGGTGATTATCTATGAAATTGAGGACATTGAGAAAAAGATTGAGTTTTTGAAGGTCTCAATGGGATTTAAAGTTTTTAACTTGACTGAGGTTCCAAAGTATTTGGGTGTGAGTTTCGAGAAGCAGATTGTTCCTCGGTACAATGTAATAGAGTATCTGCGTGCAAAAGGTGGGCTTGGTGATGAGGTTGGATTGAAGAGTTTGATAAAGTTGAGTAGGGTAAGGTTCTATAATCTATATGTGAAGCCATATCCAGATTGTGAAAAAATATACGGAAGGTTTTCTGGAGATGTTCAGGTTGAAGGTCGACATCCAACCGGATTGTGGAAGCTTCTCAAGCCAGAAAAGCCTCCAGAGTCAAAAGAAGACATAAAAAATATGAAGTCTTTCATAGAAGGGCTTGTTTAATAGATAGGACTGAACCTCAATTAGTCTTCACCATATAAGTTAAAAGTGCAACTGTGTGTTGTTCCTCTCTTAATTTCAAGATAGGCAACTGTTTTCATGGCTGTTGTTCATTTGATGTGCGGTAAAGAACTTTTCCCTGGTATAAAGGATAATTTAGTCAGTACAATATATTTTTTGTCCACCAGCTACTGTTTTAGTCCTGAAAGTACCTGAAAGATACTTTTGCAATCAGTATTGTGGAGACCCTCCTCAGCAATCAAGAAACCTTCAAATTTCTTACCAAACTAAATTACACAACAATCTGCAGGCTCCAAAATTTCAATTTAGTGAAATTAGGCATGGGCTGAAAAGGAAATGAGAAATCTTATGAGGTAATAATTCAACTTTTACATGGAATTATTGCGTTTAAGTCTTTATAATTAATGCAGTTCTTATTCCTTTTAGATCATCTATGACAGTCAATCCTCTTGTCCCATGGTTGAAAGCTTAAATTTAGGTCATCATTTGGACTTCTGTTTATTCACTCTGAATTTGATCCATACCTGCAAACTAACAAAATATTGGTATGATGACATGAGTGGAAACTTCCATTGTGGAATCCGTGCTAAAGGCAGCAGGTATTCCTTTGAGACTGCGTGTTCTGTTGATGTAAGGTATTGTGCTTGGATGAGTCCTCCATCAAACTATCTGCTTTGGTCATTGTAGAATCTTTGCTTCAAAGCATGTCTAGTACCTTGCCTTTGGTAATCTTAATAGAATGGAGCTGTAGTACCATTAACCCCTTTTTTTTTTCTTGTCATAATTCTGCAGTTAAATTGGCATTATGGTTAATGCTGGTTGGGCTGCTCCTCATCTTAGGGGTGCTGCCTTTTGTTCAGACAATTTATGTTCACATTAAGGTTATGTAGATGCATGTCCAGATTTTTATTGTTAATCTCTCTCTATCTGGTTGAAGTTGAACATGTAAATATGACATTCATGGCTAAAATGTTCATCCAAGCGTAGGTCATTCAATGAGGCAAGTCGAACCTGTTGATAGAAAACATGACCATTAAGGTTAGCACATAGTTCGACCAGATTAAGCCTGGCGGAGCCTTAAAAGAGATTTCTTGTTAGTTGTGGCACATTGAATAAGAAGATCATTTTTTACCATCAGACTTTAATCTGAAATGGGAGGCTATATTCAATGTTCTTTTCTTTTTGGTTAGTTCAACAATCTCTTGGCATGCCTGTGACAGATGATTATTGCAACGAGGACTTCATACCAGAAATGCAACTTGATACATGAGACTCAGCGAGTATAACATCTTGTATTTTTTGGTGAGTATCATCTGCTCACCAAATGAATGGTATGTTTCATCCGAACTTTTTGGGTGCACTTCATAGAGGAAAACAAGACTTCAAAAAGGAAATTGAAGTTCGTAGAAGAAAACAGGACATCAAAAAAGGAATTGAAACATTGAATGTGGCGTGGTGTTGAAGGATTAAGACAATTATGCATCAAATGACAATTAGTTTTTGTCAATGTGGATAATTCATTGAAATCGATTTTGCTAGTTATTCTTTGTGCTCTTGTTTGGTAAGTCAAATGCATATGGAATACCCAATTATTCTCCTCGTCTGGAACAAGTAAATTCCTCCTGCAACCATAGGAATGACCTCGAATTTTCTGATTCGCCCATTTGTGGAAAATTTCATTCCCAAAATGAAGAAAAAGGTATTATTGTCATTGAAATTTTCTATGTATGGTACCCACAAACTTTATAAATAGGCAAGTTATACCTATTCCACGTTCCTCTTATGACATGTTTCTAAATTAAAAGAATTAACATCAACATATAGATGCCCTGTGTAACTTCGAAGTTCAATGTCTCTAAAAGTGATTTTTTTTCATTCTTTTCCAGAGAGAAATCGGCATCTGAACTTCCAATCTCTCCTCTTCAATCTCTTTGGGGAGCCTTGAAATGGCCACCAGACGGTCAATGTGATCATGCAGAGCATGCAAAGAATGAGTGCATATGTACGTTTGCAAACTGTATTTGCCATGCAGCATGATATGCATCAATAAGAATCGTGACAACATATTCTTTGTATGTGTACATGTATGTATATGCATTCATTTGATTGTGAGAGTTTGGAGGATGCAAGGAAAACTGCGTATGTATCTGTTACGGTATCAGAAGGCTTCGGAGCAAACTTCTACGCAACACAATTACTTGGGTTGTTTTCATTATCTTTATTAAGCAATGGTCTGAAACAACTCTCTGAAAAAACAAAAGATGTCTCCTTTAGCCGTTCTGCAACTCCATCGACTTCTACACCATTGCCTCTTATCGTCTCCGACCTCAACGCCGCACATTTTATGCTCCCATTTCGCCTTTACCCGTCTTCAAGAATTCCCTGATACCATGGCCCAGTCCATCTCTGCAGAGCTTCTCGAAAGCCCTGACACAGACCGACGAGACCACGTCGTTTTTTATCGATTTTATTTGGTCGGAGAAAACATTTCAAGACAACCCATGAATTAAATCCTTGACCAATAGTTGAATGTTTGTTCAACAAATAAGTAAATAGGATTATTTGGAATGCTAATTAATGCAATTAACACATTGTTATGTAAATTTTGAAACAGAATCTGCTGATTGGGATAAGAGTAAAGGTCTTATTATAATTTTGTACGACGTATTATTTTAATTATAAAGTCAATTTGGTCCGATTTAATTGGTTCGACGGGTTTGTTTGGGTCAAGAAAACTTCGACCGAGTCAATCAGATTTTTTCGATTCACATGTTCAATTGGTTTTTTGACAAATCCGACCCAATTTAGCGATCCACCAGTCGGTCTGAACCGAATTTGAAGAGACTAGTTATGACAGTCAAGACACCAAACACCTGTGTCGGTTACTATTTTACGTGTTGCAGTTCGTGTTAGTATTCTTAAATTTGAACACGACACAAAAATTATTTTTTATCACCTTATAAATTATATTATAATTTTTATTTTATAATTTATTAATTTAATTTATAGCATTTTTATCAAATTATAATTTTTAATTAAACTATTCGAGAATTTTTTTATTTGTTATTAAGTGTTTTTTTATTTAAAATATAACATATTTTTCGGTTATATAAATAATTTTAATTATAAATATATGTGTAAATTTAAAAGTTAAATAATCTCAATAAATTATCATTAAAATTTATTGAAATGAATTATTAATAAAATTTTTTGTTGAGAGTTATTATAATTTTTTGATAAATTTTAAATTCCTTTAAAAATTCAATCAAGTGTTAATTTTTTATTTTTTTTCTTTTTTTGTCTCATATTAATTGGTATTAAAATAAGTTTAACTTGTAATGATATAATCTTATGAAGGATTTTATTTAGAGTAATTATATATGATTATAAATATAACAAATTTCATTTTAAAAATCAATTTATTTATAAACACATTCCATTAATATATATATATATATATATATATATATATGAAAATTTCCTTATTAAGGAAATTATGAGATAATTAGTAAAAATTAATATTTATTTTAAATATAATAATATTTGTAAAAAGGACAACATCACTCTTATCTATTCTAAATTTCAAGGTAGTATAATTAATTGATAAAATGACATTTAATATTATTAATTTGGATTTAAATTTAGTATATTAATATTGTATATATGAAAAATTTATTAATATTTAAATTTTATAGTAATAATATGTTTGATAAGATTTTAGAAAGTATTAAAAAATAATTTAATTTTCATTTTATTTTGAGAAAAATTGTAACTTTAATTTAAAATGTGAAAAAATTATATACTTAAATTATTAGTCAAATACAAATTATTGAACAATAAGAAATTTTTTTAAAAAACTAAAGAGAAAATACTAATTAATAAGGATATAATAGTTGAATCAATTAGTTTCTTTTGTATTAATGAAAATTTAATAAGGACTAAATAATTAAAATGTCATATATAAATTTTTTCAAATAAAAAGATAATTTTATAACTCATAGATTTTTTATTAAAATTTTACTTATAGTATTTGTTGATTTTTTTCGAAATAAGAAATTTTGATTTGACATTATTATTAGTTAATATCATTATTTTCATGATAATTTACAAAAAAAATACTTCTTATTAAAGATTTATTTTAAATATTTATTTATGTAGTATAAAAGATGTTAATTTTTTATTATCAATTCAAAAAAATTTTAGTAAATGAGAATAATATAAGATACATTATAAAAATTATTCTCTATTATATTATAATTATATTTTTATAATTTATTTATTTATTTTGTTATATTTTTATCTAATTAAAAATTTTAGTTAAATTATTTAATTTTTTATTTATTACGATGTAGTTTTTATTTAAATTAAAATATTTTTTATTAATTAAATAATTTTAATTATAAATTTATATATAAAATTAAAGGCTAAATGACTTTAATATCTAAATATATTAGTAAATGGTCTATAAAATTTAAATTATAAATAAAAATTTTCTTTTAAAAATTATTATTTTCATAAAAATTTTGAATTTAAAAAAATTAATTAAAATTTAATTTTTAATATCTTTATTTCTGCGCTCGCTTTCGCTTTCATTCCGTATTAATTCCCTTCCTATTTTGTCTATCGGGACATCAAGTTTTTTTCCCATCCGCAAGTCTACTTGTCTCTCTCTCTCTTTTTTTTTTTTTTTTTCCCTTTCCCTATTAAAGCAATAGATATTTAAAGTTTCTTTAATATTATCGTATTGTAGGTTTTTTTGGACGCGCGTTTTTTTTTATTTCAAAAAATATCAAAATATTTATCATTTTTTACATAATTATATAAATAATATATTTATATTTAAATTTGTACACACTTAAATACAATTTTGGTATAATTAATTTTACCTTCTTAATTTTTGTCGTTATCACAAAATTTGAATAAAATATTTTATATAAATATAAAATTTTATAATTTAAATTAAATATATTAATAAATATTCAAATCTCCCTCGATTTTATAATTATGTATTTGCCGAAAAGTGTATAGATTATTTCATTTTTAATCAATCATTAATGGGGGGTATTATTCGAAAATGCTGTGGATAAGGTAGAATTGAAAGCCCTCGAAGAACGGCATTTAAAGCTTCCTTCCCTCCCATCTCTTCTTGTTTGACTTCCGGAATCTCATCATCAATGGCAGAAGCAACCAAAAAGTAATGCTTTCATTCATTTTCCATCGAGGGGTTTTTCCTCTTTACCTCTCTCCTTTGTTAGCTAGTCTCTTCTTATTGTTTTTCTTCCTTCTGTTGGTGGGGCTATCTGTTTATTTTGCAGGAATGCAGTTGTTACGGGAGCAAACAAGGGAATTGGGTTAGAAATTTGTAGGCAGCTGGCTTCCGAAGGGATTGTGGTGGTCTTAACGGCCAGAGACGAGAAGAGAGGCCATGAAGCTGCACAAAAGCTCAAAGACTCTGGTCTCTCGGATTACGTGGTCTTCCATCAACTTGATGTAGCTGACGATGCCAGTGTTACTTCTCTGGCAGATTTCATCAAAACCCAATTTGGAAAGCTTGATATCCTGGCACATTCATACTCCTTATTGCTTCATTCTCCTCGAATATACTTTACCAGTTTTCTTTTCTTTCCAAGACTTCTTATGTTATCTCAACTCTCTGATAACAGTATAAAAATCTCCTAAGGACCTGATTTATAATATTTATGAATTTTTTCACTTAATAACTTGAACTTTTAAACAAAAATGAGACTTTTAGTCGTAATTTTTTTTGTTACACGATATTAAAATGTGGTTTACTCCTTCTCCAATGTTCCTCTCAAGTATGGTAGTGTCAGAGTTACTATGAGGGGACCCTGACCCCTGACGGCACAATGCTGTCAATTTAAAAGGAAGTCTCTAATGCGAGGGTTAAGTTTGTGGACCCTCCTGATAAGTCGCCCAAATGGAAGTTTATAATTATTGTCCATTTATGCAGAATTTCTAGCAATCGGACCTATCCAGTGTGGATTACAGTCTATAACTGTTGTGTTCGATGTCTTGTTCTATCTTCGGGCATTAAGAACAAAGAATCTATAAATGTTTTCCCATTTTCTATGCTTGTTTTGTACTTTTCAAATGCAAAGTGAAGTGAATGATAAAAATTCTACTTGGCGCAGGTTAACAATGCAGGGGTTCCTGGAGTGAAGATAGATGCCGATGCTCTGCGAGCTTCGGGCATTGGTAAGGTAAGTTCTTTTATGGGGTTGAAATACAGGCATTTCATGAAGCTCAAAGAAGTTTTTCTTGTCCTCGTTAGTCTGGAGACCGACGTTACAACTCCGGCAAAAGGAAAGTTTGTTTGCAGTTATCCGAGGCATTGGTTCCAATCCCATATTTGTGCAGCTCAAGACTTGGATTATTTAAGACATTTTATTTCTTTGGGGGTTTTTATTGGACCGGATGTGCTTTTGATAAATTTTCAGTACATGAAGGTGTTACCTTGTTGGTCATTTTGGTTGGAATGTGGAATTTTTTAGATTTCCCTTTAGTAGGTCAGAAGGGATGAGGAGTCTTAACTGGAACGACAGATCGTCGTCAATCGAAAATTACATATGGTCTACAATGATGGTTTACTTTTCGTTGATGCAGGAGGGTGTTAAAGTAAACTTCGGTGGCATGATGACTCAAACTTATGAGTTAGCAGAAGAAGGCCTAAACATAAACTATTATGGTGCCAAAAGAATGTGTGAAGCACTTATTCCCTTGCTCCAAGTTTCCGATTCACCAAGGATAGTCAATGTTTCCTCCTCCATCGGACTGCTGAAGGTAGAATTTTCTGGCAATTCCCCGTTATACTCGCATCATATCCTGTTGAAAAACTGTCTGTGAGTTTTTTTTTGTTTTTGTTTTTTTTGTGAATCCAATAGCTGGATTGGCCAAAATTTCATCTTTTATGCAAAACTTCAGCCCAAGTAAATGCCTAATGTCAAGTGTTGAATTTATGAAGAAGCTTTTTAGTTCTCCGTGACTGTTTCCTTTTCCCAACAAATTGCGATTGTTTGTTCTTGTGTTGATAACTCTGATGTCTACTTGTGACTCCTTTCAGCATGTCTCCAATGAGTGGGCTAAGGGAGTCTTAGCTGATGCAGAAAATCTGACGGGGGAAAAAGTGGATGAGATATTGAGACAGTATCTAAAAGATTTTAAAGAGTGCTCGTTGGAAGCAAAAGGGTGGCCCATATGGGGTTCCTACAGACTCTCTAAAGCAGCCATGAATGCATATACACGGATCTTGGCTAGAAAGTACCCAACTTTCTGCATCAATTGCGTCTGCCCTGGTTTTGTGAAGACAGATATGAACTGCAACACGGGCCATTTATCAGTTGAGGAAGGTGCTGAGAGTGCGGTGAGATTGGCACTGTTGCCTCCTGGTGGCCCTTCTGGTCGCTTTTTCAGTCGGAAGGAGGAATCAACCTTTTGAGCTGGAACATCCCTATCGAGCTAAAGAAGTGAATTTTGTGGATTCTGAAGTTCCTATTGCTTCAGTTCCTGATTGATGTATGGTCTCGGTGCATCAGAAAAAATAAAGTGGACAACATCTCCTAAATCATAATCAAGTGGGATATCTTTGCTGTCTTTATTCACCAGTTTTTTTTTTTTTTTTTTTTTTTATAAGTTGAACAAACATTAACTTTATAATATTTTTTATATTCCAATTAAATCTTAATTAAATTTTGTTTCTTTCTTATATTTGGTATTGCTATAATCATCATCTTTTTTCTCTCTCCCACTTAAGATACGCGAAAGTTGATACAAAATAACACAGCACAAAACCACAAAGCCAGCTATCTAAATCGTGGAGATATGCAATGCAGAGACAAAAGATCTATTCGGTTCATCTGCCGGCATTCCCTTTGAAACTTGCAATCAGTTAGCTTCACCCACCCAATCTCCTTAGTTAGATATATATATATATATATATATTTTTTAAATTTATTATTATTATTTTTTATTTTTTTTTTGGCATTCCCTACAAAATTTAACGTTGGCCTCAGATGATTCTTTGCAAGAATAATTTGTTCTGTATTCATTTTGCTTATTTAAAGACTTGACCTTAGCTCGAATCGCTTCAAGTTTATGAATAATTTTACCAAATTTAGTTTTCCGCGGTCCATCGCTGGTGAGATCAATTCAGGAGATACTCCACAAAAGCTCAACCACCATCAAACAGTCTCATCGTTTGGATATCAAACTGCCATTTTCTACGGTTTCAAAATAAAAGGAGAGAGTCTCAAAAGCTACGCTTGAGCAAATATATTGATCGTGACCAAAAGCTAATGCATAGATTCATGAGGAAACTTTGATTAATAGGAAAAAAGATTAGTAAATCTCTCCACTAATAGGAATATTAGGTTGATAAATTCTGAATTGTATAATAAATTTAAACTTTTTAAGACAAATATAAATTTGACAAATATTTGAAATAAAATAATTAAGTAGTAAAATTTAAATTACAAACAATTAAAAACATAATTTAATTATATTTCACTTAATTTTATAAATAAAATATTTTATTATTTATTTATATTTATTATGAATAAATTCTATAAAAATAGTTAACGTATCAGTGAAATCTTAAATTCATAAGTTTTAATATAATAACAAATAATTTATTTATTTTTAAACTACTTATCGATAGTATCATGGTCTGCACATAAATTTATGACCGTGACAATAGGCACGAAAACTTGACAATTAGTCAAATTATGCCTTTCCCCACCAACAAAAAAGGAATCGATCCATCGTGTTTTAGATAAATCCTAGTTTAAGAAGGAATGTTACATATGTAACTTGAAGAACAATAAAAAAGCATTTAGCACGACCAATTTAATTAAGGATTGTTTTCCACAGTTCAGGAAAAGTATGGTTCTAGAATTCTATCTGAAGCTATTTTAATGAACCAATAGCTCTATGTCACTTATAAGCACGTCCTAAGAGATTTTTATACTCTTTCCATAATTTAGAAAACCCATACGTTTATATAGTCCAATTAATTAAAATATTCAAACAATAATTTGAAAAAGTTTGCTTTGATTTAGGATTTCTATGCTCTTATCACAATTTGAAAAATTTCATTGATTCATAAATAGCTTGTACATTTTTTTTTTTTAATAAGCATGCTGATGTAATGTTTATATTTAGTCTACGAATTGCTTTAAGCCATTAAAAATGAATGTCATTTAGTAAAATTACTTTCTATCAGTCAACAAATCACCTCAAGCCAGTACAAAAATAAAGGTAACATATTAAAATAAGTTATAAATAATAGACGTATTTTAGTCTGAAAAATATATTATAGATTTTAATGTGAACTCAATAAAATTACTTTTAATTAGTTAATTAATCTCTTCAATTCATTGTAAATAAATAAATTATTGTGAATAGGAGGATTACTTTGTTGGACAACTTAAAGTTTTCACACTTTTATATAATTTATAAATTAGATGGAAGACACAAGAAAGATTTTAATATCTGAAACACATGTCATTGTTAAATTATTAAACCAATAGTTTACTGCTGACAAATTATTAAAAAAATAAAAAAAAGGGCAACCAATTGAATATGATGGCTAAAGAGAAGATTCTGACGATCGATAAAACCACTCAAGCATCTATCTTGCCTAGTGCGCAAAGCCAACCGGGCATTTGATTTTTCTGTCCACCGACGGGGAAAGGAAAGAGGCAAGAAAATGCATCATAGTCTACCGCCACAGATGTCAACAATTACCGTCCTTTTCCTGCACAGAAAGTCTTGTTTTTGTTATTGTGTTCGTGTTGAAATTGACCCACACGAGCCACAAATTCCCATATTGTCCTTGAGTGGAGAGGTAACTTCTTTTTTTGGGGGGGGGTCTCTAAGCAAAATCCTGGGGACATTTTCTCAAATTTTGAACATGCAACGCATCAGATAATTTTTAAACTCTAAAACACTAGGAAGTACTTTTTTTTTTTGTTTGTTAACAGGCAGACAGGAAGTAGAATAAACAACCCGATGGACAGCCATGTGGGGGCAGTGAATCTCAATCGGGTCATGAATCAGCAGCGCTTGCAGATCGATATAATATTATCGATTGAGTAGGTATGATTTAGAAATCAAGTCGAATTGTGTTCAGTCTTATAAATAATAAGATACTTGCGATATTTTAAGTTAATATAGTTTGAAACACTTAAGAAAATGTATCATTTGGGAGTTTTGGTCAACTTTACTCTTTTTTATGCAAGTGAAGGTCAAAACCTCAAAGCATAACCGCCTGGTTTGTCCTTTCGTGTAAATAAAACAAATCTGTTTTTTTTTTAATTTTTTATTTTAAGTAAAAACAAACTTGTTTATCGGTGGGGTGACCTCTTCGGCAGCCTACATCTGCCTGAATTGGCGCTAAAAGTATGATTTGCTTAACTCCTAATTTTTTAGTAAAAGCACAAACATTGCCTAAAAGGGTAAAATAGCATTAGGAAAACCCACAAAATCGGACATAGAAATACCCCATGATGAGTGCCACAGTTGCAAGAGCTTTTGTGGGACTTTTCTGCAAACTTCGGTTTAGATAGGTCCGAGATTCATTTCTATGAATCGAATGGTCATCTCTGCAATCAGTTTTATCCGATGACACCAATTCTAAAGCAAGCAAGTGCGCTCATTTCCTCAGCCCGTTGAATCAATTGCAGTGAAAGGGAAGCTGCAAAAGGGTATGGCTGTAATTGTACATTATTGCCGACACTAGTCCTCGTTTCCTGCTAACTGGACACGCACTGGCGTCCATAATACAAAGGAGCTTGCTTGACTTGTGATAGTTGATGACCCAGTTTCTCTCCATCTCTCTTCCTCGCGCAAGTCTCGAGATAACCCAAGAAGCAGGAGAAGCATCGCATTGAAGAAAAAGAAAAGGCGTCGAGAAATGGAGCATCAATTCTCATCATCAGTCAGTGGATCCATTGCCAAGCTTAGCACTTTAACCATTTTGCTGGTGTTCTTGCTTTCTGGCTTCACTCTCACCTCTACAGGTCAGCTTCTTGCTAATCCGTCCTCTCAATTCTTGCAACTTGCCGCAATCTTTCCTTCTTTTGGGACATGGGTCTTGCTGAATCGACTCACTTCCAACGCTGGTACCAAGATTGGGTCAAAATTGAAGTGAAAAACAGTGGGTTTTCTTTGTACAGCTTCAAAGATGTGGTTAAGAACTTGGAAGTTTTTCTCAAACGGACTGTTCCTTGAATTGATCTATTACATGTGGCTAACAGTGACTTGTCCATCGATGTGTGCTTTGTATTTAGCGTTCATAACTTGTTCTTATAAATCTGAAATTCTCGTTGTTGCTTGCAGAAGCATATGATCCTCTCGATCCGAACGGGAATATCACTATTAAATGGGACATAATGAGCTGGACACCTGATGGCTATGTTGTAAGTTACTGTCTTTCTGTTTCTAATATCCCAGTCTTCAATCAGTTTGCAATTGTGCATAGCAGAGTCTTAGCATGTGATAGAACCTTAAGTATCCTTTCTGTTTCTTCGGTTGATTTTCTACGCAATTTACCGATTTTCAGAAAGAATGCTAAAATAATTTATTCTCACTTTTACTTATTTCTAAATTTTTTTCTTTAGATCAAGAGAATGAAGAGTCTCATTGAATCTGTGGATTCTTTGTCTTTTTTATATGGATCGTCAGTTTCATTAGCAATTTTGCTTTAAAGGAATTCTTTAAGCAATGGCATAACTACCTCTCAATAAGATGATGGATTTGAGGCGTGTCCGTATATACTGGTTCAAAGTAAATATGGACTCACCTGTGGTCCAGCATTCCAAAGATTATTGCTTTCAATGTCACGAAGTCTTTCCCCTGAATCTTTCATGGGTTTCTCTAAAGTATGTTGCTTTCTTTTTTTATTGTTGCTTGGCAGGCAGTTGTTACCATGTACAATTTCCAGCAATATCGCCACATTGAAGCACCGGGTTGGACGTTGGGCTGGACTTGGGCGAAAAAGGAAGTAATCTGGAACATGATGGGAAGCCAAACCACAGAGCAAGGGGATTGTTCAAAATTCAAGGGGAACATCCCACATTGCTGTAAGAAGGATCCTACAGTTGTTGATTTATTGCCCGGAACCCCTTACAACCAGCAGATTGCCAATTGCTGCAAAGGAGGGGTGATAAGCTCATGGGCCCAGGACCCAGACACTGCATTAGCCTCTTTCCAAGTTAGTGTGGGGCGAGCTGGAACCAATAACAGAACTGTCAGGGTGCCAAAGAATTTCACTTTGAGAGCACCTGGGCCAGGGTACACTTGTGGGCCTGCAAAGGTTGGGAAGCCTTCTCAATTTGTATCAGCTGATAAAAGGAGAATCACTCAAGCTATGAGTAAGTTTTTTACTAACATCTTTTGGAAATTTCTATACTTAATTACTGGATCTGTACTTTTGTTGACGATGATGTGAGTCCACAACCAACATGTGCCAACTTTTAGCTTGTAATATTATTGTGGTGCAGTTTGCACTTGTGTGATTTTAAAATTGATGCGATAAAGTGCAAAGTGGTATTGAATAGGAATAATCTGCCACTCTTGCAATGAAATAGCGGTCCATCTCTACCAAATAGTAATCTAAGCTGTAATCAGTACTGATAAGTAATGTTTTTAGCTACATTTATTCATTTGGATTGGTGAAACAACATGATGAGTTTACCTGTTATTACCTGCTTGTCATGGCAGTGACGTGGAATGTTACCTGCACATATTCACAATTTCTGGCACAGAAGACACCCACCTGCTGTGTTTCGCTCTCTTCCTTTTATAATAACACTATAGTTGGTTGCCCAAGTTGCACTTGTGGATGTCAAAGCAGCAAAAAAGGAACTGGGACCTGTGTGAAGTAAGTTTTCATCTCTCTCACACCATTTTGGTGCATTCAAATTTTATCTTCTCTCCAGGGCTCATATACATGCTTTGTTTTTTTTTTCTTTGTTATACAACAGTCCAGACTCCCCCCATTTAGCATCGGTTGTCTCCAGTCCAAGCAAATCTGCCAATCCATCATTGCTCCAGTGTACCAGCCATATGTGTCCAATTCGAGTCCATTGGCACGTTAAGGTCAATTACAAGGAGTACTGGCGCGTGAAGGTGACAATTACAAATTTCAATTTTCGAATGAACTACACACAGTGGAATCTAGTCGTGCAACACCCCAACTTTGATAACCTCACCCAGATTTTCAGCTTTAATTACAAGCCCTTAACTCCATATGACAGTTTAAGTAAGTACAATCTTGGCCCAAATTTGTCTGGCTACTTTCCTCATTTTCCTTGAAATTTACATTTAACTTTTCTTTTAATGTTTAATGTCTCATCGAATGTGAATTCTCTTTGCAGATGATACTGGTATGTTGTGGGGACTTAAGTTCTACAATGACTTGCTATTTCAAGCTGGCCCTCTTGGGAATGTACAGTCGGAACTGCTTTTCCGAAAGGATGTATCAACTTTCACATTTGAAAAGGGATGGGCTTTTCCTAGGAAGATTTATTTTAATGGTGATAATTGTGTTATGCCACCTCCAGATGCCTACCCATGGTTGCCAAATGGCAGTTCTCGCAAATTTGTCTCTCTAGTTTCTCCGCTTGTTACCTTGATGGTTTCTACGATCTTCTTCTTTGCATAAACACAGTGAATCCAGCACAAGCCAGACTGCTAAATGCATCTGTTGTTTTAAGAATCCAGGAAGTCTGGGCCATCTTGCTTGAACATATTCTGAAACTGAAGGGCAGTACATCGTGTTGGCTTAAAGGAGAAGTTGCAGGAGTGAAAGGGACACAACTTGGCTCAGGTGCACTAGACTGTTACCAGATACATATCAACTACGTTTTTAAGTCTATGACTTGGCGATTAAGGTTCATTTGTTCTGCTTTTTTTTTTTTTAATTTAATAATAATAATATTATTATTAATGTGTACCTATGTCAATTTTATACCCCTGAATGCTTGACCATTGTGTGTAGGATGTCACAGCATTTAATTTTCTTACAATTGTAGCAAGGAACTCTGAAGAAACTTAGAATTTGATCCCCGGAGTTTACTACTTGAAGATTTATAGTACAATCTATATATTTGATATGTGAGATCACATTGAGAATATGAATGTTTCCGGGCCACTAGGCCACAAGTATTAATAGTAAAATTACTTAAATTCTTAGTTATAGGTTTGCAATTCGATTCTTAGTTTTATAAACTGAATAGAAGAAAAAAAAAAAAAAAGTCAACGTTCCTGGTGAAAGCCTACCCGCGCTTCAGCGTGAAAGTGTTATTATCAGACTGCATCTTTCCAAAATGACCAGCTTCCATTAACAGGTCAATTGAGTGCTTCAAACAAGAAAGCTTTCGAAACAGTAACCGCAGGTTGAGTTTGATAAAATGCAAGAGCATCAGGCTCTGAGTCACTCACCAACAGACTCGTAGGGTACAAGAGAGGCTTGTAATCAGAGCCGAAGAGATGGTGTAAAACAACTTGACTGAGATCGTGTGTCGTATATATCGTAATTTCTATGCTCTTTTTTTTTTGTTCGAGTAAACGATTTAATTTTGGGTTGAATTTTATTTTAAACTTTTAAATTTTTTTTCTTCAGTTAGTATATTTTTACTAAACATAGTAATTTAACTTTTTTTTTTTTTTTTTTGAGAAAACACTTTAATTTTAACTTAGTGGCATTTAGTTTGGAGTCAGGAGTCCAAAATCAAAAGCAGAACTGAGGAAAAATGGAAATGGAACAAAGAAATTCATAGCCTATTTGGTTTAATGCATCATGCATGCTTGGGAATTAGTTTCTTTTTCTTGTGGTTTGATCCAATAAATGCAGGAATCCTCATGATCAAATTAAAATTCCAATAAATAAAATTAAAAAAAAGAATAAAATTTCAATAAATAATAACAAAAAATTGTCACTTTTTTCACGGTCGATTATTTTAAATCTAATTTGAATACCCTTATTAGGAAGACAACTTATCATTGGTACAAACAATTAAAAATTTCCAGATCACCCGATAGTTTAGAGCAAACACAGACAATAATCATATAATAATAATAATAATTCAAAAAAAAAAAGTTTGTAAAATGAAGGAAAAAAAAAAGTTTGGAATTAGTTTTTTCCCTTTTCTCTTGGCCATGAAAATAATTTTCTCTTCTGAAACAAATAAAAGCCCAAATATCCCAAAGTACCAGATTAGCCTAAACCCATTGTACAAATTCGAAATTTTCTCATTTCAATTTGCTTACGGGAAACGAATTCCAAAGCTACATTTTATACTAACCGTGTTACATTGACTTTTTCCTCTTAAGAAAATGAGAAAATTGAGGGGTGGGGCTGTCCACAATATTGCTAGAGAGGATCGGGGTGTCAAATCAAGTAAATTTAGACATTTTCAAAATTAATTATATAAATAAATAAATAAAAAAAATATATATATATATATATTAACACAAAAATTAAATACAAAATTTAATTTAAACTTCAGAGTTTTCAAACTTGCACGGCCTTCACGACAAGCTTTGTCCCGCGCCGGCCCTCGCTGGTCCGCTGCCAGCCTTTCTGAAACTGTCTCTTGGCTTCTTTCTTTGCCACGTCCCACAATTTTGACCACAGTGAAGTTACGATTAAAATTAAATTGGAAATTGGACATTTCGAATCAAAATATAAGTTTTTTATCCTTCAACCGACAACATAAAACTATTTTCCTAAACTTTATGAGTGAGATCAAATGATATAATGTCATGGTAAAGACTTATTAAATATATTTTTTAATTTACAGATCAAATATTTTATTTGGCAAGCATTTTAAAATATAACACAAAAAATATATTGACATGCACAATCAATAGCAATTAATATTTTCAGTTACACATTTGTGAAAATATTATAAATAATGAAAAAAGTATCATTATAAATATTTAAAACAGATTGAATAATTTTTAACTTATAAAAAAATAAATTTAGTTTGCGAAAGAAATTTTATAATAAATCTTCATTGACTTATTATTTAGAGTAAATTTATTTTTATAATAAGTTGTTAACTTTTCGATAAAAAAATAAATTGCCAATAATTAGAGAGAGAGAGAGAGAGAGAGAGAGAGAGAGGACAAAGGCAAGAAAAACATAGACTAATAAAAGGTTATAATAACCTTTTTTTTGCCACTTTAGTTACTTTGACTAAAGCAGCTAATCATAGTTTTCATTTATTTATTTATTTATTTGTTACATTTTGAGATGCAGTGTATAAAAAGTTATATAAAACATGAAAAAGTTTAAAATTCTTTTTTACCAAAAAAAAAAAAAGGTTAATGTGAAACAGAAAAAAAAAAAAAAAAGAAGAAAAAACATGACATAGTTGACCCATTAGTATCTTCGCTAGATCCACGGAGTTGCCTAAACTTCTCATTCTCAAAGACTCCAAGTTCCGTGTATCTCTCTCTCTCTCTCTCTCTCTCTCTCTCTCTAGCTCGCTTGCAAGAGATGGCCGGCGAAACAGGGATGGCACCGGTGCCTCTGCTGAAGGACGAGCTGGACATAGTGATACCGACGATCAGGAACCTGGACTTCCTGGAGATGTGGAGGCCATTCTTCCAGGCTTACCACCTCATCATTGTGCAGGACGGCGACCCTTCAAAGACCATCAAGGTCCCCGAAGGCTTTGACTACGAGCTCTACAACAGGAACGATGTTAACAGGATTCTGGGTCCCAAGGCCTCTTGCATTTCCTTCAAGGACTCCGCTTGCCGCTGTTTTGGTTTCCTCGTTTCCAAGAAAAAGTATATCTTCACCATTGATGATGACTGCTTTGTAAGTGGATCCTCCACAATATTTGGAACCTCTTTTAAGATTTGATCTCTTTCTCTTGTTTCAACTTCTTTTTTTTTTATTGTTTTCTTATTGGTTATGTGGACAAAATTGGACTTTTGGGGCATGCTTGGATCTGGGATAGGAAGATCTGGGTGCCTTTTAATAATAATAATAATAATAATAATAATAATAATTTGGTGGAAAGTCTTGAATTTTTGTATGGGTTTTACACCGTGAGGATCTTTTTAAGTTGTGATCTATTATCTATATGTAAAAAATGAGTGGATCTTGATTTTATGTGATGTAGTAGTACCTTGCTTTGTTGATATCCTCAGTTGGATCTCCCGGCCTCGATGTCTTTAGCTATTGCGTGCTTTGACATGTGATGCGTCACCAGCCCTGATATTCTTCTGATAGTTTGGTTTCTTTTGTCGCCTTAGAATTTGGAAAGCAATCTGATTTTTAGTTTTTAACTAGTAGAAGAAAAATGGGCGATTCATCTTGCATTTCATTGTTCTACAAGCCATCCTTTTTTAATATTAGGAATTCCACACGATCAATAAAACTTGTTTGTCATAATTCCACATCGCTGCCGTTCGTGTCTTAGCCGATAAATTACAATACCTTGATTGCGATTTTATTCATTTTATTTCATGCAAATTATTGTTAGTTTCCAGTAAAATGCAATTCCACTCGAAACTTATTTGTTACATCAATTTCTTGTATTTTTGTGCTCTAGAACACTTAGAGGTTAGAGATTTTTCTGTGACATGCTCCATTCTCTGCATTCATGTAATTATTTGCTTTTTGCCACGGGTGTCATCCTTCATTTTAGGTTTGTGTTTGCCAGAGATTCAACTAATGATATTATCTATCAATGCAAGTTCACTTGTTGCCTTCTTGTTTTTTCTTGTCCTGCAAATTTTGGGGCTCTCATAAGTATTTTCAATGCTGCAATCCATTTGGATCTGGGACTATGTTCTAAAGTTGGGCATCTCTCATACAATTGCAGGTTGCTGATGATCCATCTGGCAAAAAGATTAATGCTCTTGAGCAGCACATTAAGAATCTACTGACCCCATCAACTCCATTTTTCTTCAACACTCTCTATGACCCATACCGAGAAGGTGCCGATTTCGTCCGTGGGTATCCATTCAGCCTTCGTGAGGGTGCTCCAACAGCAGTATCCCATGGCTTATGGCTCAACATTCCAGATTATGATGCACCCACCCAGCTTGTCAAACCTCTTGAGAGGAACAAAAGGTAGGTATCTAGATCTAAAATGCACCTCCTGGTAGTGCATAATCATAATTAACATAGGCATTGACATTTTTTTTTTCCTGTCAGATATGTGGATGCAATTATGACCATACCGAAGGGAACCCTGTTTCCCATGTGTGGTATGAATCTGGCTTTCAACCGTGAATTGATTGGTCCTGCCATGTATTTTGGCCTCATGGGTGATGGTCAGCCAATAGGACGTTATGATGATATGTGGGCTGGCTGGTGCACCAAGGTATAATTATATTCATCTTATTTATCAACTTCCTCCATTTTCCTCTGTAATGCTCTTTTTGCTTTTAGATGTATATTGGTGGACGTCTACTGAACTGTACCGTCTGTCCTATTCAATCTGTAGGTTATTTGTGATCACTTGAGTTTGGGAGTGAAAACAGGATTGCCTTACATCTGGCACAGCAAAGCCAGCAACCCATTTGTCAACCTTAAGAAGGAATACAAGGGAATTTACTGGCAAGAAGAGCTGATCCCATTTTTTCAGTCTGCTATCCTTCCAAAAGAATGCACCACTGTCCAAAAGTGCTACATTGAACTCTCCAAGCAAGTGAGGACAAAACTTGGTAAAGTTGATGAATACTTCACCAAGCTAGCAGATTCCATGCTCACATGGATTGAAGCGTGGGATGAGCTGAACTCATCTTCTGGTGAAGCGCCCAATGGAGCTGCAAAATAGGCTCATTGAGATCACAGGGGGGCAATGAAAGTCATGAGGTTAGAGACGTTTAACAGCTTCTTTAATGCCACAGGTGTGTTCTTGATGTGGTTTTTTATTGGCGCTGTGATTCTATTTTTCTTATTACTTCGGGTGCAGAACAATACGATATGCAATGCTTTTGTATTCAAATAGGTTTCATTATCACTTATTTAAATCGACATGGATTGAGCAACTTGAAACGGAGATGAGATTATATATTTTGCAACTCTGTCAAGGTTTGCTGTTTAAAACTTCTGTTTGCAGTCGTTGAGATGTGAAATGAAGGAGAATCCATAAACCTAATTTCTGACCGAAGAATCAGTATGAAGCGTTGAATTCCCCTATGAAGTTTTCCAAAATCCTTGCTTGAGGAATCGTCAAATGGGGTTGGTTTGGTTGACCGTCAATAATATTGTCCACTGCCACGGTCCGCGTAGTCCAACATATGCGACGCAACAGCCCGACCCATACTCGGCACGTTGCCTTGTGTGTCTCTTGCATTGTTCGTTTCTCTTTGCTGGTCAGTGTGTGTCGTGTGTTGTGTCCTCGTCGATTCGGTCTCCCACTTAGGCCGCGTATACCAAATTGGTGCTTTGGTAGATTTGTCCATTCAAAATCGAAGTGGCCAACTCGACATTTTTTAATTTTCAATCATTTTGATAGATGGTCGTGTCGTTTTTTCCACCAGAGCTGAGCTGGTGAAATGATTTAAAACCTTTTCATGAATTATTAGTATATTTTTTCTGACAGTCTGACGACCCCATTCGGCTGTCACTTTGGTCGATAGAATCAAAGCTGCTCTCGGCTTTTGTGCATGCCTGGTTGGCAAACCATCTCATAAAAGACTCGAATTAATATTGATAAAAAATCGGCAACTCAATTTAGTATGAGTTCGTTAAAATTCGTTTGTTTATTTATATAAACGAGCGATATTTGACTTTTATTGTAAAAAATATTTAATAAATAAGATGAATTTAAATAACAATACGTTCGATTTAGCTAAATTTGCAAATAATTTATCAAAAATTTCATTTCTATAATAATTTAAAGAGTCATTTAATATGTTATAAAAATAATTTTATTGAGTTCATTTTTAAAAATAATATATATATAATTAGTTAGCTTTATTGAAATAAATGTTTGTTTTCATTTTAGTTTTAGGTACAACAATAAAAAAAAAATTATGTTAATTATTTTGCTAATATTATAAATTAAGTTATATATTTGCTAAAAGATCAAAAACTCAGTGTGATTTGTTATTGAACGACACCAACACCGAGCCTTGTTAGGCTCCGTTTGCAGCCCAATCTGTTGGGAGACCGAAAACTGTCAAACCCTTTTCCTGCAGGTGGCATCTGAGGATACAACGACCGGTAGATTCTGCAGTCGTCCGTCCTAGGCTCTACAGAGGTCCCCATATGGCGAACATGAACTAGAATCGATGAAACTGAGAAGTTAGTGAACTTGTAATATTTTAAGCAAAATGAAGATTATCCGTGTTAGGATTAGGGCGTAATGGTCTTATAGCCCATTTTAGTGGGGTAGAAAAGCACTGTTGTCTCGGAACTCCCCAAGCAGCAGATAAAAATTGTAGGAGCACTGTGACCTGAAGCCATCTGCCTCATCTTTCTAATGAGCACAAACAGCCAGGTGATTAGTTTAAGCCAGACGATCTAGGAAATTGACAGGAACAATGGCTGAGTTTTGGTGGAATTCTTTACGCTGAATGAAAATTGACCATTATTACAAGACAGTCGTGCAACTAAATACTTCAAAGCCTCTAATTATTCAGAATCAGAAAAGAAATAACACTATGGTAATATCAACGTGATGAAGCTTGGAAACTAAGCTTTTATTGGCATCTGAGGAGGACAGACCAGAGTCTTTCTTCTGGCTTGCTTTCACGCATTTCTTGTTATATTTGCTCGAGCAGGTCCAGTTGATGGCACTGGAAGCACCACGCGCACGCCTGTCTCTTCTTCTAGTGTCCATAAAAGTGCAAAACTTTAGTCTACAATGCCAAAACGAGAGTGAAATTCATTTAGACAGGAAATGCTTTGTTTCCTATCTATGTCGTTATGCTTTAAGGAGAAAGATAAGATACAAGTAACAGATTTATATAGACATGAGTGTGGTTTGACGAGGCAACAAAGATGCAATGTAAAACAGAATCATAGATCAGATACATCATTTTCTTGATAAGAAACTGAATGCATAAATTTTCGTAGATAATTTTACTAGCCTGTGGCAAGTTCTACAGTTCCACAAAGGGAAAGAATATCAATTTATGATATTCATCTGGGTGAGGAATATGGCCATTTAGATATGCTACCAATGTATCCCATGAGTCAAATCATTTTGTTGTTATCACATGGAATGAAATAGAAATATCTTTATGTGCCTGACATAGGCATTAACACAAGCATTGAATAATTCATGGCAGTAAAAGCAGCATAGTTGACAGGACAGTAACTATATGATTTGGGCAATAGAGTTATGACATGGAATGAAATAGAAATATCTTTAAGTGCCTGACATAGGCATTAACACAAGCATTGAATAATTCATGGCAGTAAAAGCAGCGTAGTTGACAGGACCGTAACTATATGATTTGGGCGATAGAGTTGTTTGAGTTAGACAGTGCAGAGATGATGTTACTGGCAGCTAGAACATATGTTATCAATAGTTGAGACGGTGCTGCTATAGACACAAGAGGAAATTATGGTGGCCGTGGGAAGGGATCTATAGATCATTTCTGTGGTTGAGTGATGAGATTGCAGAAGTAACATGAACTACTGTTTTTAATGAACGGAAAGAAAAGCTTTATCCTCCTTACTTGAGCTGCAATACAGTCTCCAACCCAAAGGGATATCAAATCAATCTACATGGTGACCTTACAAAAAAGCTACAGATGATGATATTGATGATCAAACTGTAATTAAAGGAAGATGCCTTATCCAATGGCTTATCAGTAAAAATGAAGGCCATGAATTAAGATGAATTAAGATTGGCAAGATTGGTAAGCAGTGAATTCAGTGACAGATGAGAAGAGAGGATAGGAGTGAGAGACAAAGTGTTGTTAGGGGGTGAGGTGCTGGGGAGGTGCTTATGAGAAGTTTGCATCCCAATCCTCCAAAATAACAAGTGGGAACCTCATAGCTGTCCAGGCAATTGGTTGCTTCTTTAAAGTTCAGAATTTTCTACTCTCAAAGGGTTTTGTGGTTTCCCTCTTTGACTGGACAGTTTTTTTTTATAGGACTGCACAATCCTGTTGAAAAACTTAGTTGCTGATAAACGGCAGTGTTGCTTGTTAGTCAGATTTTACAGGGTTCCTCAACCGGGGAATCCACAAGACTTCTCTTAGATTAAAATATCTAAAATAAAATAATGACAAGAAATATTTTCTTCCAAACAACATGCCAATTGAGAATATGGATTTTCCATTTTGCATGGGATTTTTTGGTACCTTCCAAGATCACTTAATTGATGCAAGGCCAGCCAAAGGCATTTTCCCGCCTCACATGCATGGATTGCCTTTGATCTTCCACTCGCTGAAGCTGTGATGATAGCTGAAACAAGTCCATGGTAGCACCATCTTCACAGGAAAGATGATCCTTGGCATTAGAAAAATGTGATCCTTGGTAAATCCCTCCAGTGACGCCAAAGTTACCAGAAACACTCCTGTCAGATATTAGTATAGGACCCAAGTGACTCCCTTCTGCAGAACTCATTCCTGGCGAGGAGAAGCTCCTTGACAGACTAGTTGAAGCCTCTGAGCTAACTCCCATAAGCTTTGCAGAAACTTGGTCTGCACTAGTATATGTAATACTGTCTGGAACTACTAGTGGGTGGGCTATGGGAATTCCTGATGAATGGCTTGAGGATGTCCTTGATTGAGATGACAGAAGAGAGAGAGCACAACCAGATTCTGTGATTCCCGAGAATCCATGAATATTTGTTGCTGCATCAAAGCCAGTTAAGTCTTCATTTCTAAGTGAGGTGCTTGGGATCAAAGAATTTGACATTGAGCTTTTACCCCCCAAATATTGAGGACAGTGATTAGTGCTGCAACTGAAAATGCTCCCTGTTGCAGTGTTAGCTGCATTGTCATCAAAGGTCTGAAAGATTTTATCTAATTTGTTGGGAGGGAAAAAGGACTTTGAATGCAAATGCACATTTGTGACAGGAATGGCCAATGGTGAACTCAAATCAATCCCATTTTCGACCTTTGTGCCCTTGCACCAATCATTTGCTCCATATTTTGCAGGATGCAATAGGCCACCAGGGAGTAGATCTTGGCAGATAAAAGAGGATGTCGTTAATGCAGTACCATGAAATTGCCCTCCTGCAAATCCTGCACAATGTTTGCAAGAAAGAAATAAGTTTTGCAAATTATTGTGACTGCCACAGTTGCAACAATTGGCACAGACTGCCACAATTT
This sequence comes from Bruguiera parviflora, assembly GCA_019804595.1. NCBI lineage: Eukaryota > Viridiplantae > Streptophyta > Magnoliopsida > Malpighiales > Rhizophoraceae > Bruguiera > Bruguiera parviflora. Next base: position 1,217,156 of record CM034054.1, on the reverse strand, counting down.
TTACCATCGTACAAATGCAGCAGTCTCCCTGTCTTTCCAGAATAATTACCAACTTGAGGCTTTCTCCTACGTTCATTATGGCCTGCAAGTCGTTTACGACAGCTGCGCTTACCATCATCAAATTCAGCCAGCAAATGAAACCTGGACAGACAGTCAGAAACTAGCACTCTTTATAGCAGCAATATGATTTGGATGCTTTAACATATCCATTTATGAGCCCAACTGGGCAAATATCAAGAAAACATTTGCTTCTCGTACACTATCTAAAGACACATAAACTAGAAAACTCCACCAAGTAAAAGCAAGAAGATATACATCTGCATTAATAAGGAAGCAGCTATTTAAGCAGCGATTTAGTTGACCAAAAACACACTAAAAACTAAAATGATTATGATCAAATTAACTTAGAAGACAAGGAAAAGGAGAAAAAAATAATGTGGTTAAGTTAAACATAAAAGTGGGAGAAGTTAATGTCAAGACATATTTTAATCTCAAAAACTTGAAATTCCTCACCCCAGCTTTATCAACAAAGTGACATCAAGACAGAACTAAAGCTAGAGAAATTATCATGAGTTTGGTCTCCTTTAGAATGTTTCCTGTGCATGCAAATGACTTGCAATCTATTTGTGAATGAAGTTGTATTCATATTGAAAACCAACAAACCTGCTGCATTGTTGACAGAACCTCTGCTCAATTCCACTCACAATGACCTTGGCAGTCTTGGTATGAGTCTCACAAACTTTATGTCTCTTGTGATACTCTTTTGAGAAACTGAGATCCTTGTTGCAGCCATATACTTGACAGTAGGCAGTTTGGGGGTTTAATCCTATTCGTGCTCTCTTTGGAGGTGTTAGAGGTGTAGATGACTCAGAAGAAGAAGCAATGGCTGTCTCTTTGGGATTTCTAGAATTCCGGGCATCTCTAAGATCGACAAACCTCCCCAGCTTCAAATCAATGGGGGGACAATCCCTACTATTAGAGTCCACTACGGAGCTAGAAAACCTTGAAGTAGAGTCATCTTCTATTGAAAATGTAGCCGGGGTAGTGACAAAAGGATGCATAATTTTTCCACAATCAACTCCACCACTTAAACTATCCTTCATAGAATCATCTTCCAGATGTTTGCCTATCAATTCTGGATAACCCAATTCCCCCGAACCTTCATTCTCAACAGATTCTTGACCTGAAATGAACATGTTGTCTCCCAACAATACATGTAGTTTTAAAAGCCTGACCCCTTCAAGGCATGCCTCTGCATACATACAGCAAGACTGCAGGTTATGAGATTAAATGAAAACCCACTTTCAATTCAAGCAAGTAAATTTCCCTCTGGAAATACGCTTATTGCCCAAAAGGAAAAAGCCAACTTAATTATTTTCCTAAGCCACATGTGAGATCAAAACCCCTTGCAAGGAACTGTAAAGAATCTTGATGATCACTGTGCGCACTACCCAAAAAAGCCCACCCCCAAGATACAGAAGGAGAATTCCTCAAACACTCTTCTTTCAAATCTGTAATTCATGGGAAGGTCAATGCTTTAGACATCAAATGCTTCATATAAAGAAGTCTAAAATAAGAAAAACAAAAACCCAGTCTATTAAAACCAGAAAAGATTAAAGCAGCAGCAAATCGCATAAATCAGTCAGAATCCAGAAATAGTACATGGACAGTTGACGAAAGCTGTAGGCAAGAATAAATTTTGAGCAAGAGAGAAAAAAGAAAACCAAATAAATTTTGACCTCAACAGTTGAGAAACTGAACAAGAAAGCTATTTAGTGGACCAACAAAGAAAGCCAGAATTATAAAAAAAAAAATTTTAAAAAAAAAAGTACCACTGAATTGCAGGGGGGAGGAAAGGTCTCTACTTTACCAACAAATAGGCAAATCGTAAGATGTCTACATTACCTGCCAGTTTATACCGTAGAGCAGTGGGCTTGTGAATGATGCGTGAGACAGACCCAACTCACTGAAAATGATTTACGGCAAGCTTGTCCCAAACTTCATGGAAAGGAGCCTGTGTCTAAAAGCAGAGATAGAGAGATAGAGAGAGAGAGAGAGAGAGCTTGAGGAGACAATGACCCGTGAGTTGAGAAAGATTAACTACTTCTTTAACGTGGCTTAGCCACTGTCTCCAACCCGTTTCACCAGAAGCATATAAGTAATGGAATTTTGCTTTTTCTCCCAACCCCTCAATTTCTTATTCCCTTATACTAACTCGCTTGCCAACTATCAGTCCGGGTAGGTGAGTTTATGTCTCGAATAACTGAATTTTATTTAAAATTTTTTAATTAAATTCCGTTCGCCTCTCTCTCTCTCTCTCTCTCTCTCTCGGTACATTCAGAATCAAGTTAATTTTAATATTCTCTCTCTCGGTACATTCAGAATCAAGTTAATTTTAATATTCTTGAAAATAGTCAAATAAAAAAATTGCCCCCACATAAAGAAACCATCTCCAAACCAACTTTGAAGCTTCTTTTCTAGATGGGTCAAATTTTAAAACTCATATAAATACTTCCCTTCGATTCGTCAACCAGGTTAGTCTGCCAGTGAGCTCATTTTTACTAGCGTTCACTGTAGTTTAATAATTAAATGAATTTTATTTATATTATGTGATAATAAATTTAAATTTTTATCAAAATATTTAATAAAAATAATAATTATACGAGTAATTAATAATTATAAATTTTAAAATTGATAAACCCTTCTGTGGTTTTGAACTAGAACAAAATCGTAGCATGTCGGTCTGGTCAAGTTCCCCTCTTCAGCAACTGGATAGTATAGTCCAATTCTAAACCAAAGTTAAAAAATTATGAATTTTCGAAAAATTTAATAAAAAAATAATTTCTTTATCAGTTCTAATTAAAGTATCTATAATTTTATTTAATCTTTAGGAAGATAAATATATTCTAACGTGGGTGCAAAATTGAACCATATCACGTCAAAATTGTTGCCGAGATTCTTTCATATCGGACAAAAAGTTACTGAGAGCTCGTTTGTTTCGGTAAAATATCCTTTTTTTAAAATTTTTTTTTTTTAAGAATAAATTATTTTAGTCAACTAAAAAGATATAATCAACAAAAAATAAAATAAAAATAAAAATAACAAAAAATACGTCGGAAGATAAACATGCACTCTGTAGGAATTTTCGGGGCGTCGTCACCCTCCAAGAACTCTCGTCTTGTCGGGCCATCAAACTAGCCTGATTTAGCAGACGTCCTACTAAACTGAATCATTAATTGCAGTTTTCCAACGAAAAACGACGACTGCTATCGATTGAACACAAATCCAATTGTTTTATGTACTTGTAACACTAACTAACTAACTGATTGGAATATTCTTGCTAGGATCTATTAAGTTCGAATTTTTGAGATTTTGTACTCATTTCCCGATTTTCCGAGCTCCTTTATAATTAAAAAAGAAAAAAGAAAAAAGAAAAGAGAGAGAGAAAAAAAGAGAGAGACAAGCCTAATAATTAACGTCAGCGATACAATTTTTTTCTTTGCCACGGCTAGAAGATAAAAACCAAGTAATAATCACTATGGAAACGTGTCGATTTTGTATAAAAAATTGACCGACGGATACAATTTTCAACGAGGAAATTGCGAACAGCAGTAGAATTAAATCATATGTGCTTTGAGGAAATTGAGTTTGGGCCATGTGGGGAGAACTAACATCAATGCTGTTGCAGTCGGCGGACCCTTCACCCTAGCTACTAGCTAACCAGCTGTACGTGACAGAGGGGTCTGGTCTTTTCTTGCGGCCATTAGTTTTGAACTTTCATGTTCTTTTCTTTCGTTTCCCATCGATTGAAACTCATGCAGGTATGACACAATCCACATGTTCACATGCTGACAATTACGAGACCCCAGTGTGTCCCATCCAGCAACGTTTCCGCTATAGTTACACTGAGGAGGCCGAGACATTAATTCATTCCAGCTCCCATGTGGGTGCCTAGCAATTACCGTATTGGTCCCTATTCTGACAGGGCATAATTGACAGCATGGTTGCTTGGAATTTGATATGAATAATATGAGACTACGAATAAAGCGGAAAGGAAGATTTTGTAACTTTGAAACCGATCAGAATGATACAATTGCAATTGGTAATCGATTTTAGTCATCCCGTCCGTGCAGTTGGTGCTCAAATTCGATGCGTGTAGTTGCATGCCCTAACTAAAGGGAAAAGAGGGCAAATTCCCATCCAAAACTGCCAAAAGTAATTCATTCACCATCTTCTAATTGCTTCGTAGTTAAGAGAACCTATAGACAGGGCTCGATGGATTAGTGGGGAGCAAAATCAAGTGAATGCCACCAACAAAGAAGCTTGGCTACTAAGATGAGAAAATTGACAATGCAATTCCCGCCAGGTTCCTATTGGATGGAACTATGAAAGTGATGTTCCGTGCCCACCAATTCATGCATATGTCTCTCTCAAGAGTGTAACAACACATTGTGAGGAAGGTAAGACGAGGATAAGCAATGAATGGCTAGGGGAGAAGCCTTACTTTCAAAAGTGGACCGCAGCAATTAGTGTCCCATGATAACAAGCCAAAAAGGCAGTTATTGCACTTTGGCTTTGAGCTGTCTCAACAATCTTTTATCTTTCTTGCAGTCAGGTATCATGGCCATTGCGGTGGGAAAGCTGGTGAGAGAGAGGATAAATTGTCACATACTTTCATCGTCTTTTTTGTTGGTCCACAGGATATTGGGGAGAGAGGGAGGACACTGGACGCTGCCAGGCACACTCAACTCACGTCAAATGGAAAAGCATCTTTTGCACCCATGAAGTTGGAATAAATTAAACGTATTATTGGCATTGTATTTCGTTGTAGAACAAAGCTCCTGGATGTATAGATTCAAACAATCATGTGACTGGAAACGAAACCAATTACTTCTTCATTTGCACCAGCTTAAGCTTTAGATCAACTAGCTAGCCAGTGAAAATGAGAGAATTTGGTTGGTGTAGGATTATTCATAAAAAAAACAGTGTCAAAATTTCTTCTTCTTCTTCTTCTTCTTCTTCTTCTTCTTCTTTTTTATTTTTAAAATAAAAACTAGATTTTCTTATTCTACCATGGCCATAAGTTGATGCACCTGATTTCTTCTCGTGTTATTGGTGTAACTGTTCGGCGTTAGAAGCTTTGGGAGACATCAAGTCACAGATTTTGCAATTCCCCCACCTATATATATATATATATATATATATATATATATTCTAGTACAATTTTCTAAAATTCCTCCCTAAACTTTTTTACTGTTCTCACTTTCTTTTAAAGTTACCCCAACTAAAATTTTCTTGTCATCATCTCTCGTATAAATTTGCTTCCTCCGAAAGAATTTTTTGAATCTGTCACCAGGAGATGTTCTAATGGTTGTGGGTTGTGCCGAACAGGCTATTGTAGTTTCTCACTGTATAATTAACCAACATATGTCAGATTCATCCGAAGAAGAATCCCAAATTCTCCGATCCTAATGTGGACTGATACATCAAGTGTTGTCAGGAACCTCGTGAGAGATGTAACAAACTAGTATTGGAATTATTGACTTAAGTTTTGATTGTATTAGCTCTCAAAAAGTTCGCGGAGATGAACGAATGCATTACAGTCAATGTCCTTTATCCTTTCCTTTCATCTTGATTGAAAAGGTTGAATTTTTGAGTCAACAATATCTCTTTGCCAAGAACTCAAGAAAGGAATGGCAGGAATGAAGGGACTCTCTAAAGGAAGGAAAGTCTTGGTGTCTAGACTATTACAAGGCTTCAACTAAAATCCCAAATTTTAGTTGTCTTCCACTATAATTTTCTCTATCAACAAAGTGAGTTTATTATAAGGCATTCAAATTGTTTTTTTTTTTTTTTCTTTCTCTCTCTCTCTCTCTCTCTCTCTCTTTTGAAAACAAAAATTATTTGTGAAGTCAAAGAAATGATGTGAAAGAGTATTCTTGCTCCTATTTTTATAAAAAAAAAAAAAGAAAAAATTATTTTTATAATTCATACTTATAATTTTAAGTTAATTACAATAAAATAATTTTAATATTGAACAAAAGCGAAATAAAAGTAAATTTTTTCCAAAACGAAGTTGCCATGGAACTAATTACGAGGGCATTCCAACGGTTGTACCTTGAGTTTTGAACTATTGGGTGTGCCTCCACTTCAAATCATTGGATGAAAGAGGAAGGGAATTACCAAAGAATACTACATCTACTATATGATTCACAACCCAACGAATCAGTTAATAAATTAACAAAGAAACAAAAGTTCTTCTAACTATCCAAATTTTCATAAGGAGCCCTACAGCATCCCATCTAGCTACCATCGCAATCTTGTGCACAGAGGTGGATGGAGGCAAAGGCCCCAAATTATTTTGGTAATCTATTGGTAGCGGAAAAAAAAAAATTTCTAACAAAATTGTGTTAGAATTTTAAGTATAAATGCATAGAAATTTTATATTATATATATATGTATATATATATAAAATTGACAGATTAATAAATTTAATATTTCAAAATTTTAAATTAAAATATAATATTAAAACCAATCGTAACCTTTAGCATTTCCCCAACAAATCGAACTATACATTAATTGACCCAACTAAATTTGTTGATTTATATGTGCCCAGCACAACTGTGACTCTTGTGAATTTATCGATCATATTTGGGGCCGGTTCTTTGGGTTAAGGCCCAATTAAGTCATTCGAGCACTCTTCTTTGCACTGTAAGCCCATTAGATCTGATTTTTGCAGCATTTTCTGTTCATTCTACAAGAAAAAGTTTCTAGTTCTAAGTTCAAGCGAGAGAGAGAGAGAGAGAGAGAGGGAGGTGATGAATCCATTTGAGTGACGCGTCGTTTAGGATTTTATTTTTTAATAAACAGGCCGAAGAATTTATTAATAAAGTAAAATTGCAACAGGAGAAGGAAGAACATCAAGAGCATATCCACGAGGAATTAGCTTACAATACAAGGCATGTAAACAAGTAATTAAATTATCTTGCGCGGGTTCTCCGAGTAACTTGTGTGTCCGAAAATAAATTAATGGCAAAAAAAAAAAAATCATAAATTCAAAGTGAATGTTTTCAATATTACCAATATATAGAATGTACAAAGTTAAATTTTCTTCTTGTGTGCTTTAATGTACTTCTAGTAGTATAACAGGATCACAAGAGGGATGGTTGTTGACCACCCAAAAATGCTCTAAGAGATCTAATGTATATAATTATTATTGCAAATTATTTTATATGTTTTTAGTTTCTAGCCAGCACAATTTCATGATATATATATATATATATATCGAAACAATAGTAGATTTTATTTTATTTTATTTTAATTTTTTTAGGGAATTGGAAAAAGGTTACAACTCGTGACTTTATTGGGCTTTACGCCTGACCAAACCAAGTACAACAAGTTGTGGGTTTCTGAGCCAAGTCTCGGCTGCACCTTAAAAATCTATAATGTCTTTCAAATCCTCCTAGCCACCATCGCAGCCATGACACATCCTTGAGTGAAGAGAAAAGATCAGACTTGGTGGTACTATGTGCAAACCGCAACCCTAAAACAAAAATATTAAAAGAATTTTTTAATTTTTAATTTTTAAATTTTTTTTTTAAAGAGACGAAATACAAGGCAGGGTAAGTGTATGAAATGCACAAGTCCATGTTGGGTTAGCCGTGAATTTGGGAAATCATTGAGTGAGAATAAAGCGAGAGGTCTCCTCTCATATAGGGTAGGGGACCACATGTTAGCAGTGCCCACTCAATCTAAGATATGATCAACGTTGAATAAGCCGTGCCTACGCTGACAAAGGAAAATCGATCGAGAAAGAGGGATTCAAAGGGATAGATATAAGAATGGAAGAAAGAAAACGAAAGCAGGATAGACCATAAGATAAGAAGTGCAATTTGGCACGGGTATCAATCATGGGTGGCCCAAAAGAGAAAAGGCACCAGCACCATGTGTGCTTGCCGATGCACATGTTATTTTGAAACCATCGTCTACCCATCAGACACCAAAATTGATATGAAATTTTTCGTGCTCATCGCACTTCAGTCAACAAGGTAGGCCAACAGTGATGGCTACGTGTGTTGAAAGGCTTAGAGGGGAGAAAAGCTTGGATGCGGCCCTCTTTGTGTTTTTTATCGATTGAAGGCTCCTAGGACCAGCGTGGAAATTTGGTGGGTATAACGAGACTTATTGTGTTACTCCGTAGGACCAGCGTCCGTGACATGCTTGTAGTTTCCATGGTATAAATAGCTGCTTCGGCATCCCCACAGGAGTAGAAGACTAGGGCAATGCACACACATGCAGGTTATGATAAGGGTTGGATTAGGCCACTTGCGCCCTAAATTTGATCTCCGTAGACCCATCATCGGCAGGCCGTCGGACATCTCAAAGTCCAAGATGCCCAATCATTAGCACTCAATAGTCGTCTCAGCGATGGAACCAAGACGTCTTTTGAAGCATGGTCATGGCTTGAACCAAGACGTCTTGTAGTTTCTGTTGAACGTTTGCTCTCAATTACTAATTAAAATCTTCAATACAAAACAAAGACATGGCAATCACACACGCGTAATGACACTGATTCCTTTTGGATTACTCAATCTCCTCGAGTCTACCCCATTTAGTGTGCAATGTGAAATGTCATAAAGCCACCGATATTTTTGACTTGGGAATCTTACAAACGATCTCTCTATTTTGCCTGCAACGATCACGATCCTGAATCGAATGATAATGATTAAATGTAAAATCAATGTCGTTTGAAACAAGATACCCGTGATTAGTTCAAATATTTATTGAGAGGTGTAATTAACAATGGTAATCACAAATATAAGTATGGAAATAGAAAAAATATGTATACGGATGTGTTATTTAAGTAAAAAAAAAAAAGTGAAAACTACTAAACATAAAATTGTACAACTATTAGTTAAATAAATGCCTCCAAACTACTCAAAGCTACGATCCTGATGCTGCCAAAAATGTTCCTCGCGGTTTGTCCTTGAGAATGAAACCAACTCACTTTTTCAATTGGATGAAGGTAAATAATTATTTTCATCCTATCATATAATTAACAAGTCCATGTCCTCTCAAACTCATGTCACATATTTTGTCATCTTCGTTGAAATCTTGAGATTTCAAGCCGACACGTAATTCCCCTTCATTTTGCGCATTCCATTTTAAGGATTTTGGATCTCGAATTTAATATGTAAAAATCTTTGTAAAAAAATATCAAATTCTAATTTTTCAAAAAAAAATAAAAAAGAATGTTGAATTGAGGAGGAAGAGTTATTTAAGAGTTACGCCTCAAATTCGAACTTCATATTCACTCACAATTTTTATATTAGAATATACTTAGTGTTAAATTCTTAACTATCCTTTTAATTATATGAGAGAGGATGCACCTATCATTACGGGTGCAGTTGTCATCGATGGTATTGGTCATTCTGAAACAAGCAACCACCACGGCAGCTGTGGTGAGCTTTTGGAAAATCATTGAAGAGAACATCGGATCTCCCTCACGCTCAAAAGGGACCCAATTGTGCATTGGTTGATTTGTTTCGTCTGTTTCCGAAAAAGAGCCGAGTCCACATATTAGATGGGTTTCACAAGACCGAGAGGAGGAGGACAACAGCATAACGATACTTGTCCTCCACCATCAATCCTGGACATTAGAGATCCTCAGGATTATGCTTTTCTTTCTTTCTTTTTTTTTTTAAAAAAAAATTACAACTAAAGCTCACGGTTGGTGCAAATTTAAGAGAATCGTGCCACCAATTTCCTTCTTCCTCTTCTTCTGCCTTGTACCCACCACACGCGAAATATTCAAAAAAAAGTTCATTAACCAAATATGAATAAGCACTCCGCTTCACCTTAACCCTTCACGTCAATCCGACTCCAATCAAAATACATATTCTTATGAGTTAGAAAAATTACTTTGAAATGACACCTCATTGACTTTAATTTTCTTCTTTGATTATTCCTTCTCATCTTTTGTATCTTATAACGGTTTTATTTCTTCTAATAAAATCTGAACTCGACTTATTTAAATTATGAATGAAAAAAAAAA
>CM034054.1:1122499-1199319 GCA_019804595.1 Bruguiera parviflora | reverse complement strand
AAATCATTTCCAAACACTTTTAAAAAGATTCTAAAATAATTTGGCTCGGCTACCAATTTGAGGTTACACTCCCAAATAATATTAATGAAACAGTAACTCAAAATAATTTTTATTTTTTATGATAAAATTCTACATAATTTGTTTGCACATTTTTAATTAACAATACCATTAATGGAAATGTTTTTGTTGACAGAATAGTGTCAGAGTAATATACAGTACTTATATTTCAACACATATTCAAATTATCGAAAAAATCCCTTTTTGTGGGAAACCCTAACTACTTAAAATATAATTTGTACATATATATATATATATATATTGGTATGAGATTTACTTTCACTACAACAAGTAGGTAAAGAAACAACCAACAATGATACAATTTTTATAAAAAAAAGTGTCTTGATCAGAATATGTTTTTTTTTTTTTTTCATGTCTCTATGAGAAAAAATATTATTTAGTTAATGTTAAATATGTTGATATATCTAAATTTTTTATCACTTATCCTGTTAGTGTCATCATTTGTATAGTTATCCTAAGGGACGAAAACCTTCGAAATAGGAGAAAATATTCATCAATATGCATTTCCGGGTATATAATATGATTAGAACATATTGTAGGGCTGATAAGGTTTTCAATTATTTCTCAAATATGATGTTAAAAAATAAAAATATATTATTTTTTCTTATTGAATAGTTCATAATGTTTTTACAATGCAGGAATAATTAGATAAATTCTTTTGTGATATATTAATGACAAGGAGAGAGTCAATATTAATTGAATTAACAACTTCAAATAAGTTATATTCGAAACTATATTTTACAAGCCTAAATAATATAATAGTTAACGTAATGATATTAATGTAAATTTCATTGTTATGAATACTTTTTATTGTAAAAACTATAAATTTTTTGTATTAAAAAGTATATTTCTGTCCTCTATTTTAAGATGCACTCTATTCTATTTTTTTTATTAACAAAACACCTGATAATTCTTAAAAACTTTTATTAACAAAAAAAAAAAGTGATAAGTGAAAAGAAATAAAAATAAACAGAGTAAACAAGACCAAAAAAAAAAAAATGTAAAACAAAAAGACAACAGCAAAATACCTTACATCTCATTCTTACCTAGATTTCTTTTTTTTTTTTTATTTTTTATAAATTTTTGAGCGAGACTCTGTTAGTGTCGGAGAGTCTTATACACATCCTACATGTCCCACATGTAATTTTTTTTTATTTTTTATTTTTGTAACTCAAATGATAAGTTTTTGAAAAGAGAATAAAGTAAATGAAATCACATGAGATAATATTAAAATTGTTTAACCCAAAATATTTTGAATTTAAAGTTTTTAATGAAATATATGTGTTGCAACGAGACATGCAAAAATTAAACGTGAAATACATTTTTGGACATAAAAAATACTCTCTCTCTTTTTTTTTTTTGACACTTCTATTGATGCTGGGGATTGATTTTCAAATTTTTTAAATATATATATATATATATATGAAATAAGAAATATATATATATTGTAAACACTTTTTTTATTATTTTTAACTATATATATATATATTTTTTTTTTTTTATTTTTTTATTTGGGTTAATTTTTTATTTTTTCACATGCACACCGTCTCAACCGGAGAGGACACTTAAATATATGCTTCTGCAGCACTTATTGCGACGTCTCCCTGTTTGAAAAATAATAATAAAAAAGGAAGAAGAAGAGAAGCGTAATTGCAGGCATTTGTTTCCCAAGTACAGCATGAGCCCGGCAATGCCACATGCTGTCATGTATACTGGTTTGGTCTTAAGTCCATTTCCCTCCCATCTATGTATATATATATTATTTATTTATTATTTATTATTATTATTATTTATTTAATTTTTTGCGGTTTTTGGTTGCTTTTTCCCTCTTCGAAAGCCAAACTTCAATCTTCTCAAAATCCAAAAGAGCACATCTCTGTTCGTATCTTTACTGTCCACCTTTCACTATTTACACGTTCGTGAAAAACCCAGATCACCGTTTCTTCAATCTAACCCACCGTCGTCCGCAATTAGTCAAAGCACCGATTTTTATTGGGTCTTTGAATCTCGATCGATTATCCAATTTTTTATTCGTTTTGGACTTTAATTATACGCACGTGGACACTACAGGGTAGACTTGGGCCGTTTCGTGTTGTGAGTTTTGGGCGTGCTTTGATCGGTTTTGTCGGTCTGACTAGAGAAAGCTGGAATCTTGGGAGATGGGTGGATTTGAAATCTTGATTTTTGGGTGGTGAAATCGTGGAGAGGGGATTCGGTGGTGGGGGAAAGATGCGGCGGCGGGCGGCCGACTACCGGCGCCCGTTCAGGAGGAGGTTTTCGCGGTGGATCTGGCTGCTTCTGGTGATGTTCTTGATTGCTGGATTCGTTTTGTTCGTGTCTCACCACAATCACCACGAAGATCGGGTTCAGCAGCAGCAGCAGCCTGGACTGGTATGGTTATAGGGAGATGTAATCTGCTGTGCTTTACCTGCTTCGACCTTTTAATCTGCTCATCTTGCTGTATCTTGGACAGTGAAATATGGTTTGAATTTTTGTTTGCAATTATTGCGGTTGCTTCTTTTCAGTTCTGGGTTAACTGCCTTGGGCAGATGCTTGAGGCTTGAGAGTAGTTATGTGGCACAAGGCATGGCCATGAGCTTTTAGCTTGTGACTGTGAACATTCGGATACACACACTTTTCAGTTTGTATCACAGCCTTGTTTGAATATCATATTTGTGGTGGCATTGATTTAGTGTATGGCTGGTTTCAATCGATGCAGATGGAGCTGGAGCAATTTAATTTGACTGATTGGCCGAAACAAGGTCAAATGGGGCATTTGAATGCTAGTTGGTAGGCACTAGAATCAGGCATTAGGTTTGCAAATTGTGTGGCCGTGGTGTGAATATAAGGTGAATATAAGGTGATTATAAGCTGGTAGACAGAGGAAAGTAAATCTTGTGCTGTGGGAATGTTATCCACACTTACTCTTAAATTTCTTAGGAAAGAGAGAGATGCAAAACATGATGTGGGATTGTGCTTTATGGGAGTCATCATCATCTGCTGATTTTCTATGTATTCCTTTTTTAAAAGATGGATGTTCCAAATCCTTTTGGCCCATTGTATTTTGCATAGGATATCTCACTGTAAACTGGCACAACATTGGTATTGGAAAATTTCTGAAATCTTGTTGAACTCTATATATATATATATATATATTTTTTTTTTAATTATTATTATTATTATTTTTTTTTTTTCTTTTGGTAATTACCAGCTAAAAAGCTTCTATTTACACAGTCTCAGGTTGTTTAGCAGATAAAATAGGCTGCTGAAGTTCAATTTTTTATCAAATTAGTCCAGGCAATCGGCTTTATAGTAATAACAAGCATGAGACTCACTGTTTCATCAGAAGTTATGGATTTTCATTCAAATACCTTTTTAAGGCCATTAGATATTTAGATCCTACATGAGCTTCTGATATATGCTAGTAATGTTCCCATAAACGTCAGGTTCATGATATTCAGAGTTTAACTGTTATGCTTATGTTATATCTTCTTCTCAAATATTGGCATTCTATCCATGTTGGGCAAAATGTGAAGCTATTGTTTGGTTTTTCCCCCCAATTTCAAGTGATATAGTCTTTTATAATTTCCTAGGTTCATGAAATTGAAGAAGATCTAGAGTAGAAATGCATGAAACATCCAAGTGATTTGCTTGAGACAGTTTTATATGGTTAAACACTTTGGCAGTACCTTGTGTGAAACCAAGAGGTTACAAAATGTTGTGTTCCTTTAACCATGTCACAGAAAATTCTGTGATTCCCTAGGATGCCACCTTTTGGCCAACTTGAACATCTATGTAGGCAGGTGCCCCTATGATTCAAATAAAATTGTTAAGGCCGATAACTGGTCTTTGAGCAATGTAATTTTTTCAAAGAAAAGGTCTACATTGGATGTCATTTCCACTCTAGTCACTTGCATATTTCCAATATTAAAATATCAGTTTATACATTCTGCCATGTATTTTGATTTTTGGATATATAATGTGCCCTTCATGATTGGTGCCCAATGCAAGGACTTATAGAGTGCTGGCCTTGCTCTTTCAGGAGACAGATGATAGAACAGAGACAGTTAACCATGATAGTTTAAATTTCACTAAAGAAATATTAAGTGCTAGCTCATTTTCGAGGCAGTTAGCAGAGCAAATGACACTTGCTAAGGCTTATGTGATTATTGCAAAGGAGCACAATAACCTTCACCTTGCATGGGAGCTGAGCAAAAATATCAGAAGTTGCCAACTTTTGCTTTCAAAAGCTGCCATGCGACAGACACCAATAACACAAGAAGAGGCAGAACCAATAATCAGCACTCTATCATATCTAATTTTCAAGGCGCAAGATGCTCATTATGATGTTGCAACCACCATAATGACAATGAAATCACATATTCAAGCCCTTGAAGAGCGTGCAAATGCAGCAACAGTTCAAAGCACAGCATTTGGTCAATTGTTGGCTGAAGCTGTACCAAAGAGCCTCAATTGCCTCAAAGTGAAGCTCACAGCTGATTGGCTTAAGAAGCTGCACCTACAAGACCTTGCAGAGGAGAAGAGAAACTCTCCCCGGCTTGTGGACAATAATCTCTACCATTTCTGCATATTTTCAGACAATCTGCTCGCCACCTCTGCAGTTGTGAACTCCACCATCTCTAATGCAGACCATCCAAAACAGCTTGTCTTTCATATAGTCACAAATGAGATCACATATGGAGCCATGCAGGCTTGGTTTCTCAGTAATGACTTTAAAGGGGCAACTATAGAGGTGCGGAATATTGAAGAGTTCTCATGGTTGAATGCTTCTTACTCTCCTGTTGTCAAACAGCTTCTTGATAAAGATTCACAGGCCTTTTATTTTGGTGGCTATCAAGATACGAAGATTGAGCCAAAGCTGCGAAATCCCAAATACTTGTCTTTGTTGAATCACCTTCGCTTTTACATCCCTGAGATCTATCCACAGCTAGAAAAGATAATTTTCCTTGATGATGATGTTGTGGTCCAGAAGGATTTGATGCAACTCTTTTCCTTGGATTTGCATGGAAATGTCAACGGAGCTGTGGAAACTTGTCTCGAAGCATTTCATCGCTATTATAAATATCTCAATTTCTCAAATCCAATTATCAGCTCAAAGTTTGACCCACAGGCATGTGGATGGGCATTTGGCATGAATGTCTTTGATTTGATTGCATGGAGGAAGGCAAGTGTGACAGCTTGGTATCATTACTGGCAGGAGCAGAATGCTGATCGGACTTTGTGGAAGTTAGGAACACTCCCTCCTGCTCTTCTAGCATTTTATGGGCTGACGGAGCCACTTGATCGAAGATGGCACGTTTTAGGGTTGGGATTCAATATGAACATTGACAATCGTCTAATTGAGAGTGCTGCAGTTATTCACTATAATGGGAACATGAAACCATGGTTGAAATTGGCCATTGGCAGATACAAGCCCCTATGGGAAAGGTACATAAATCAGAGCCACCCATACTATCAAGACTGTGTCACAAGTTGAAATTTGCTACTTTTTGATTATTGCCAATCATGCGATCTTTATAAAACCGTCCACCGATCGCATTATTGTGGAGTTAAAGGTAGAAAATTGTGTTTGTTAGAGGGCAAGCTCTTTTTGTCCCCCCTTTTTTTTTATTTTTTTAATGCTCCCACCGTTCAATTATAGTTTCTTAAACAGAGAACAGGTTCTTATACATTACAGAATTAAATTTATTAGGTGAGAAGGAATGAAAGATTCATTTTTGGATGTTGGGGTTTCAATTACCCCTTCTACAAAGTTGTAGAATTACCATTTATTTCTCATCAATTCTTGTAATGATTTTTTTCAACCGCATTGCGATATAGTATAATTGGATCCAAATATTTGTTTTTACCCCCTGCCCGTATCCGTCGCTTTCGAGGTAAACGATGCCCTGGTCATAAAGCATTGAATTGATGCACCCATGGAGACCGCCGTTGCTTTGAATGACTTGCTTTAACTACCGTGTTGCGCTTTGCCTTTTAAGCTTGACTTGTTTTGGAGGGAGACCTTGATCTATGGCATTGTTCTTGGTTGGGGCATGCAAGCAAAAGCCATGGTGAAACTCAGCACCAAATTGTTTTAATAGAGAGGAACTCTTTATCAGTGATGCACACACGCAGCAATTCAGTTGATTTTGCTAGCTGCCCGAAGATTAATTGTGGCTGTAAAAAACAAGTATTTTTCAGAGAATTCTGAGGCCCATGATCCAATAGACACCATTCTTCTGTTCCAAAATTTCCCATCCTTGCTTCTTGCTTGCAGCCATCAAATCTCAGCAAAATTTCCTTTTCAGTTAACTGACATATTTCCCACCGTTAGCCTTAAGTCGTCAAAATGCAGCATAAGTTCAGGGTAGAACTTTATAAATATGGTCACTACAAGATCGTATACCAATTTTTAATGTGTATTATAAAGACTTTCTCACTTTTCTATCATTCCTTTCATGGCCTCTGCATTTTTACGCACCCTCCTGTTAACCAAAATGAAGAATAGTGCATATCTGCAACATACCATTCTCAGCTTAAATGAAGCCTAAAATCTTCGATAAAATAAAATAAGGGTCAGTGCATTGACAGCAGATTAGCAGGCTGTCAAAGCCTCTTAGCAGGTTGTCATCATTTTCGAAATTTATACCCTTCATGTCACAACATTAATTTTTGGTTTGCACGAGAGATGATCTTAGATATCTCCTCAGCTTCAATATGCTGACGAAGATCACTTCTGGATGCTCGATCTGATTTGAACCTAAACAGTGCATGCTTACATGCAGCACGTCCCTGAAATTAACATTCATAAAACATAAACAGAAATGGAAAGGTCGAGGTAAAGAATCAAAGGTTAGTCAAAATTGAAGGGAATTCACAGTACGAAAAAATAGAAAGAAAAAATGAAGCAGCATCATTTCAGTCGAGTCCTCAGTTCACTAAAACAAGTGACTATGCTATTAATCACAACTTCAATGCGGAAACATTTAGCTTACTGTCCATACGTATAATTCGCACAACACTCTCCAGCATGCATGAAATTAAGATGCAAATGGTACTTTCCTCCAAGAAATCCACAGAAGTTTTAGCCCATATTTCTGCAATCTTTACTGCACTGAAGGGATAGGTTCTCCGCATAGAGCTCCCTGCAAACATTCCAAATGAACCAGCAATGTCAGCAATTGAGCAATAGACTCCAAGGATATTGGCATAAAGAATCAGACTCACCCAACAAAAATGTGATCTGAAAGGATTCTAAATCTTCTTCTTGCAACAAAAGAACCGTATTAATTAAAAATGTCACCATTCCTATGGTTTTTGGTAAGAATCATGAACCTCTTCAAAGTAAGATTTCTCTGCATCCAGGACACCCTGAACAAGAAAAACAAATTTAAGCCTTCACACGAAATACAAAAGAGGTTTGAGCTTTACTGGTCTCAGTTAGAACCTTAATGATCATGATGGCAGCGTCCTTATGTATCTCCTCATTATACTCATGACACACCAGACTCTGCAACAAATGGCAAATAATAGTACTCTAACATGAAAGATAAAATTGGAAATTGAAAATAGAGTAATGAGGCAGACTTGAACACAATTTGGGCAACCGACATCTCCAAAGCAGTGACAAGATGTGAGAAGCTCCAAAGCAGCATTTAGAAGCTCAGTGAAGAAAGGTTGAATCTGTTGCACAGAAAAAACTGTCCATATTAGAAGTGAGACCAAATCTTCTTCTTCATCTTTAGTAGACTACAAGTAGAAGGAACCTGCTCATCATTCAAAATTAAATGACAATAACATACCCATGGCTTTTAAATCCCAGCACCTTAGATACAAACTTATTTAAAAGTACTATCATGTTTGAAAATATAAGGGCTACTCAAAAACATGGTTGGTTCTGCACTGCTCTAAAGCCAAGTAGCTGCCTTGTGAACATGAACAAACATCATGGATTTTCTCCAAATTTGACTACAGATTTTAGAAATCACGAATTTCTTCCCATAACGCATTGCATTGTTTAAGCAAACTAGCAAATGGAAGTCACCTGCTTTGAGACACCAGTCCCTCCCGGATGCTGATCATATACTAGAATTCTTTCTGGGTAATACCGGGTATCATGAGGGTTTCGACACTCTGGAGCCAGATCAGATGAGTTGCATCTTATATAACTGCATGCCAAAGCATCATAGAGCACTCAACCACCTCAAAGCACACAAGACTTTTGTATCTGACAGCATCAAATAAAGGAAATATCACATCTTTCTAATGCTAAAACAAGAGAATCCAACTGCAGAGGTCTAGACATATTATTTTATCAATACGACAACACCTAACAGGTAACAATTTAATGTAGGAGACTCACAGTGGAACTACATTAAGAACAGCATGAGAAGCAGCATGCAGACCACTGCGAAATGAGAAATTTTTCTCCACTGATTTTTTAATTGATTGAGGAACTCGAATCCAAACTGCCTGTACAGGAGTTTCATCAAAATGAAAAAATGCAAATAGATGAGTCAACAAATGAATCGTATATGCATCTTTACAAACATCACAGATGCTGGTAATTTAAAAAAATATATATACATAACTCTCATAATAACCTGAGATTCATATGAATATTTGGGCAGAGAAAGTTCAATTGTATCTAAAACTTTGTTACTTCCTTTCTGTATACAATAAAATCCAAACCAAGTAGTTGTTACTCTGCAAGAATTTGCTTGAGCTGTTGTTCTAGCAGACTGGTTCATGGAAACCCTTGCTGGATTTGCCTGAACAAATGAAGGAGAAGCAAGTATTGAACACCTCATATCTCAATCTCTAACTTGAACATTGCAGGACAATAATTGCAACTTCTGTTAAGAAACATAATGATGTTATTAAACGGACTTTTAATGTTACAGGAGAACAAATCACATGCCACCTCCATAATACCAAGAGCTTCATTTTATGCACCACTCTCTCCCAGTTCTTTCGTGCAAGAAAATGAAGGTAAATTTGAATATGAATGTACAATACAACAATAGACAGGATGACCACCAATTCAGATAGAAAAAGTGCTCATCTGCCCAACATAGACTCTTTCACCATTTTATGGCTAACAGTAACTCAGTTCTTGACCCTATCTTAAGAGTGAAAACGTTGTGTGGAATGCATTAATTAGTCTTGCAGTATGTTTGCTTCCCAGGACAGTTCAGATGGAATACGGTGTTTTTTGGACCCCATTACTTTTGTTTTCTCCGTAAAGTCCAAAGCATAACTCGTAGCAAATTTTGGAAACCTAAGAAAATAGCTATAATTATATATGATAGATCCCTTCTTCCTTAGTGCTGCTATATGTGGATAATGGAGTCAAACTTCTAAACGCGTGATAAACACGTAGGTAACTTTTTCTAATTTCCAGAAGTATTGCATTGTTGTATTCTTAAATTTAATATAATTAAGAAAAAAAAAAAAAAAAGAGAAGAAGAAAAGGAATGGTAGAGATGTCAAAGAAAGAAAAATGTCAGAAGATAATGTCCAATATACACAAGAGGAGCAAGCAAGATCCTGCTGAATCTGAAACCAAAATCCAATGAGCATGAAGAGAAAGCACAAGACCCCACAATAGCTACAGCTACAAGTCAACAGAACTCGATATAAAGTTGAGTTCAACTCACAATATCACCACCAAGGACATGAATGTCAGTGTAGTCTCGAGTTTTTGTGTAATAGTTCACATCAGTTTCATGACAAAAGGCAAGCTTTTCTGATATGTTCATTTCCTTCACCAGATAAGTTTTCCCTTGATGCATATATACCGCACCTTCATACACCTAGATAAAACAAATATTTAAGAAGAGCTTTTATAGCAATGCTGAAGAATACGAAAGAAAAAAAAAAGAAAAAAAAAAACCTCTGAAAGATCAACAAAAAGTAGTCTGCATTGGACAATGAAAACTGCAACTCTCTTACCTGAAAGAAAGCCCTACTTTCCTCAATTTCTTCAAGGACTTCATGTTGTTTCATGTCTACAACGCTGTATCTGACAGACTCTATTGCTCGAATACTAATTCCGCGTGAAGGCACTTTCTAATAGATAGGAATTGGAAATAAATTATGAATCACAATTTACGCTGCTAAGAACAGAGATTAAATCTAAGATAGGCAAGCAAATAATGCACCTCATGTCCAATGTAGCTCCATATTCTACCAGAAGAATCACGTGATGGATCAGAACTCAGGTCTCCCTTGTGTTTAAGAGACATTACCACATCTTTTAAGCTAGAGCCAAAATACTTCTCATCATAAAGCAAGTTCAGCGGGTGCTCAAGAGCAGCACAGATCAGATGCTGTTCAAGCACCTATAACAATGAAGTTATTACGACAGATCAGCAAAGTTTGCCAACTTGCTGCATCCCCCAAATGGAGTTCAATTGATGGAAAAATGTCAATTTTGGGAAACTTGAAACCTGTTGGTTTTGAGCATCAATATGACAGCACTCAATTGGTCCACCAAAGAGTTTCTTAGGAAACTTAATAAAATACTGATCAAGAGGCCCTTCAAATGCGACATAAACAGCAAGAGATGACCTATCTCTCCTTCCAGACCTGCCAGCTTGCTGCCAAAGACTGAAAATTCAAGGAAAAAGATCCAATTTAATAAACTGAATAACACATCTACATCGCTGGACCAAACAGATTGTAACAAACACTCTACCTAGCAATACTACCAGGGAAGCCTAAATGCAGGGTTGCATCAATGTGGCCAACGTCAATACCCAACTCAAGAGCATTTGTAGCAGCTATACCACAAAGTTTCCCACTGAAAAATTCTCTCTCTATTTTCCTTCGATCCTGATTTATCAATCACCAACGTAGAGAAATAATTACTCACATGCTAGTGATACTCATTTATAACCAGCAGATGTGTGAAAAGGCCAAAAGGAAATGGTGGACAGATGTAAAATTGGGCACACCTGAAAATTTTTTGTTGCTCTTTTGAAGATCATGCTACCCAAATGAGATGCAACAATGAAGAGCTTCATGAGGCAACTCAAAAAAGCTTGCACAAAGGAAACTATGTTTGGAACTGAAGTTGGTCAAAAAAATTGACACTTTGGTAATCCAAGGCTGTTTTGATGAAATTCCTCATCAAACACAAACTAAAAAGTTGAAATGACATAAATGGACAAGATTGTGATCCTTGCTTAAGATAACCAACTGTTCATGATAACTTTACAATCTTTAGAAAAATTTAAAGGATAAAATATCACATTTGGCCAAGGTGATGGTACACTTTTTTTTTTTCTCATTCAGGTTTGGGGAGGGGGTGCAGTGGGAGCAAATGTTTTGAAGAACAGAAGAGCTTTAAGCTCTTCTGATTGATAAACCAGTAGCTCAAATTTACCTTGATATCAAAACTGGTGCAGGACAATGGTGAGTTGGGAAAATAATATATCATAGAATCATAATTAGGGTCATTGGCAGCTGACAAACTATGAGACTGAACAATAGCCAAGCCAAACATCCGCTGGCTAAATAGTTGGACAGAGTATGGTCAATAAGCTGTAGAAAGAACTTTAAGCTTCACTTTTGAATGAGAAAAATACCACAAATGTTTGATCATTGCAAGAGAAAACAAACTTGTTCTATAATCCAGGCATCCGTCTTTACATTGCAGAGAAAATATGTGTCAAGTTATGTGATCAAATGTACATTGGTAGAGGATATCCATAATAATCATGAGCCCAATAATTGTAAGATGTAAGTTAAAACATCAAAACAACTCAACTGACCTCAGCAACATAGCCAGCACGATAAGCACATACGGAGTCCATGAGGTATGGTGCAGTCTCTTGAAGAATCTCCCGCCTATCACAGTCACATAAATTACATATCATTTTCTTTCATTACCTAAGATCAAAAAACAAACTGTAGAATCTAATTTAAAGCTCAAACTATGGTTTCAATTTGTATTTAACATCCATGATCCCAATGACATACGTGTAGGCCAAAACAATCTCGGTGAGTTTGCGGGATCTACAAAAAGCAATGCAACGTAGTCCATGCTGGACCATTTCTGCAAAGAGGCGCGAGACCTCTGAAATTGGACTGTAAAACAAAATTATGCATTAGTTTATGGGATTACATATGATACTAAAAAATGCTCCCAAAATGCATTTTTATAATCTACTTTAACTGAACTGAATATAAGAAGCATCTCTATGTTGGGCTCATCATCTTCAAAGCATTAAATTAAACCAACACACAGTCTTTCATAATGGGTTGCAATATGATCCACTATCAGACACGTTTCCAGCAAAGGAGACAGCCCTCAATTGTGACAATCACAGAAGCCCTAAAGCGAAAGTCTAAGAAACAGGAGTAGTGGAAAATAAAAGGGAAAAAAAAAGGAACATAACAGAAAACGGAGATCCCATTGAATCATATTTTCTGCTAATACAATGAACACAAGAAGATCACAGTGGCATGCTTATAAAATCATGCCAAAACAATTGTAATTTTGATCCTTAGAAGGTGGGAAAGCCATCATTCTACCAGTTCTTTAAAGCTATCGTTCTCTATCTGACATGAAATTTACCAAATCGAATCATTCATCATTAAACTGCATGTGGGACTGGTTTATTTAATCATATATGACGTGATACACAAAAAATCAGCCTGAGTCAGATTGAGGTGAACCTTGGGTTCATCGTGGTCAGTCCCGAGCCAGGATAAAGCAATGAGGGTTGGGTAGGTTGGCAGCCAGCTAGTGTAAACTAGCCAAATCCTCTTATTGGGATTAAGGCTTTCTTGTTTTTGTTGACATGATTTGCAAAACAAAGGTTAAATTCTATACTGATTCTTATGCACATAAACATAGGAATTTGTCACCTTAAGCTTCTGTCTGTAGAATTACTGGTATCCGTGCCAATGCTGCATTCATTTGTGACCTATAATCTGACTGTGTTAGTGACCAGTCCACAGATAACACCCAATGACTTACAACCAAATCATCAGGAGGAAAACATACAGCTCTCAAACATGAAGCAGGATTCCACAGTACAAAAAGCTTTTGTGCAGAAGGGCTCCCATCATTATTAACCAGCTCCAGTGTTGAAAGATTTGCAAGTTCCTAAGCATGAAACATTGAATCTAGTTGAACAGTATAATAATTTGAAGTTAAGCCTTGGTGTAAGTGACCAGGATATCATGTATTCAGATCATGGAAATCCTTCCTGCAGTGGGGAAGGCTTCATAAATCTAATGACAAACTATAAATACAGGCAGGCAACCAATTGAACACTTTTTTCCAGTAACACTCTAAGGAAAATAACAAATCCCTATAGAAAAACTCAGAGATATATGACAAAACCCATAAATCATACAAGCACAAAAGTATAAGCAGCTTATCGCTGAAAACACTACTGCTGGGGTACAGCCAATTACACAAAGTCACAAGGAAAGGCAGAAGTGATCCATCAGTCTACCTAAACATAATGGGGAGAAACTGTTGTGCTGCAAACCATCCAGGACAGCTTATCTATCATTATCTACAGCTAATGTCAGACAAAACCAATGAAATACATGTGCAGGAAAACCATTAATGAGCACACAACAATACTCATGCCCTAAATCTTAGGGCACATCAGCATAACCAAATGGCTTCTCCTTTACAAAACTAGACATCTAGAAGGCCAATGGTCTGAACAACATAGGGTGGTGTGTCCATTCCTTTCCCAAGGTCCTACATGCCACTAGAGTGATCCAAACCAAAGAGCACATCATAACTTTGATCTCAGTTGCTCTGTTAGTAATCAACTATGATTCCTATTCAGGTAAAGCTTTGTCCATAAAATGACTTAAAAGAAAGGCAGGGAAGAGGAGCAAATAAGGTAGCTAGAGGACCTGCTGTATTATATAACACAAATGAGCAGTAACTTGACAATTGTTCCACAATCTTACCATACAATGCTCAAGAGGGTTGGCAGAAGTTGCGGTTGAAAACACAAACGAAGGATCACTACCATACACTGCACATAAAAGCGGAATGCATGTTGACTTTTCCTTGTTAAAGTCAGAGAGTAATTTATGCATACGTACACAAATCAAATCTTGTATATTTTTTCACAGCATGGCAAATTTATACCATGAGAACAGAGCCGGAGGAGTCTTCTCAGTATAAGTGCAGTATGACATCCAAATGCTCCTTTGTAAACATGAGCTTCATCAATCACCACAAACCTAATCAACAAGAAACCATGCAACTTAGTTACAAATATGGTCACACCATTGAACCATGAAGTGCAAAAATCCATCAAGAAACATTTTAATTACAACTGGCCCAAGAAAAGTAATATAATGACCATAATTACCTTGTTTAGTTGCAGCTATCAATTTAAAAATTACATAGCAATATAAGATTACCTAAGATTTGTTAAAATTCGCGAAAATTGTCGATGAAATGGCAAGATAGACATGTGCAACATGTCGGGATTGGTGATCAACTGCATGTAAAATGACAACTTAAGCACATAACTATTAAAGGTCATCAAAGGAAAGCTTTCCAATCTCAGACAAGCAAACATCATAAATTACCAGTCTAGAATTATTACGAAGCCAAACCCTGCCCTTCTGAGAAGTGTCACCATCATATACACCAATATTGATGCTAGCATCAAATTCCTTTGTCATGGCTAACAATGATCTTAGTTGATCTTGAGCTAAAGCCTGCATGCACAGATAACTTATATCATCTGGAAGATAAGGAAGTGTAATTTTGAGAGGAAAAAAGCATTCAGCCAAACTTTTGCATCCAAAAGCAAGCACAAAGAGTATACAGAAAATTCTTGAAATCAACCTTGGTTGGAAACAAATATAAGGCACATGATGACAAATTCTGAGATAACTCTTCTAGAACTGGCACATTGTAGCAAAGAGACTTCCCGCTAGATGTTGTTGTTGATACAACAACATTCTTATGTGCAAGGGAGGCAAGGATAGACTCTGCCTGTAAGTATCATGAATGTTGCACCTATTATGAAGATATTAGATTTGATGGGATTATATTGGAAATCAAATGATCCATACCTGATGGCTATACAACTTAGTTATTCCCATACATTTTAGTGCAGCTTTGGTTCCATCTGAGAGGTCATGTGGTACTTCAACATAAATGGCTTTCTTTGCACCAATGTCTTCAACATGCACCATCTGCATCAGACAAACTCACTAGAGTTTAGCACTCAGCAAGGGAACTATAGCAAGAGTTGTATACATGTCAGATATTAGATGCATATTGGACTAATTTTATGGTATGTGTGCATTTTGAGTCGTGCCACAGCCACTAGGACCACAAAATCCAACAATTTGCTCTCTCTAGACCATGAAAAGATACTTAGCAAGTGGAAGTTACCTGTCCTTTTGAACCAATGCCCTTTCTCAGATGTTGAATCATAGCCACTGGTAGCAACTGATTTGTCTCCCGCTACAACAAAAACTTATTAGTTCAGTGCAAATTACCAATAGAAGCACTTCATTTTAACAGGAGAGTTTAATTTTTAAGAATTCAATGATAATGCAAACCAATAACAATGTCTTTTTCTTGTCCCAGGTCAGAAGGTCATGGAAAATATTGCAGCAGGAATTTGCATGAAAAATGAATATCTAAAAACATG
Source organism: Bruguiera parviflora (assembly GCA_019804595.1). NCBI lineage: Eukaryota > Viridiplantae > Streptophyta > Magnoliopsida > Malpighiales > Rhizophoraceae > Bruguiera > Bruguiera parviflora. The sequence continues at coordinate 1,183,579 of CM034054.1, read as the reverse complement.
AAATCAAATCCCAAACTTTGGAAAGCACCTTGCACACTAGTATTTGAAAATAAAAAAATAAAAAAAGAAAACTAAAACCATGAAACAAAAGGATTTGCCAGACAAAATCAGATGATTTGGAATTGAAGCCAGTCAAGTATAGCAAACTTTTAAAGCTAAATCTTCCTGTTTTCCTCTTTTACTATTTGTTGTTCTTTTCACAAAAAATGGACACATGCATGCCAACAAGAAATACAAGAAAAGGGCATACACTACATTGTTGTTAAATATAGTGACAAACACATACACAGCCTCGTTGCCGGACTGCATTCAAACTTGAAGTAGGAGATTGGCGAAAAGTTACTTTAGTGTGACCTTCCTTTCCACTCACTTTAGTGCCACCCTCGTTTATCAATTTGATTAAACCTTCCAGTGACAAAGGCACTGCATTTTCATTTCCACTTTTAGACTGCATGAAAAGAGAATAAAGTTAATCTCTAATTGATATGAAAATCCTAATGTTGTTCTTGAAAATTAACACTCACTCAACCTGGGAAAGAAAATGCTTTCAGATTGCCACAAAGAAACTTCTGGTGCATCAAGCAAATGCAACCAAACATAGAACCTAGGCAAAAACTTCTATTTCACAACATGTATGAACCTACCCAGAAATTTGCAGCTACCTATGCACAAGTTAATTGCTTAGGCAGATCATAACAAGTTAGAAAAGACGAGCAAAGGATAAAATTGTCATTGTTTCTCTTTCACTTCTCTGCTGGTCCCCCAATCCCCACTCCTCTCTCTGAATAGACTCTCACTCTCTCTCTCTAACACACACACTCATACTTCTCCACTGGTCCTCCACGCACCCACTCCTTTGAATAAAAATTAATTGCACTGGCTAAACAGAGTGCACCATGTTAAAGTCCAAGGCAGGAAATTACCTGATCTCAGCTATAATTGTCAGGGCTGCAAACAGAAAAGAAAGAGGGAAAAAGAGAAAGATCTGCAGTCCATCAGTGCCTACAAATCATCAAGGTTTGAGTGGCAATGCAACAGCAACGGACTGATCATTGGACAGCACCATATCCAAATCAGTTATTTGACTACTAGCTTGGGAAATTAATATGATACCAACAGCTATTTAGCAAAATACGCAAGGGATAACTGCATGGAGTTGACATGCTTGATAAAGGATCCAGAATTTGATATTGTGATTAGATTAGAATGTAATTGTCTTAACACTTGTCTCATCCTTTTGGTTTATCATGTAATCATTAAAAACAATTTTGTCCTTGTATTTTGATTTTACACAAGCTGTATGAAATATTTTGCTTTAATTTTTTGAACATTGTTGCTTTGAGAAAGTTCAGTTAGTTACTTTCTTGTTAGATTTATACCTTGCTTCCACATTTCTTTTAGCTGTTTTTATTATTTTAAAATGTGTGCCTCACTTGTCTCAAGCACAAGACTGTGCCTTGAACCTAGGATCCAAAAGACCTTAGCACTTTAGAGTGCCTAATGCCGCATGGACGGCACAGCAGGCCTGTCTTCCTTCCTTTGTTGAAACTTGCAAGTAGTTGGACCCTAATTTTATTACATTTGCACGTACATCTTGAAGCATACATGTATAAATAAGCCATAATATATCAAGAACTTCAAGAAAAGTAGGATTTCAGACTTGGTCAACCATACCATAAGAAATTTAGCAGCCCCCTGCAAAGCACTCTTGAATGACCTTTCTCGCTTTCTCATTGCACTGAATGCCTTTGATAGCGACATTCCTCTTTGACCTGATATTAGAAAGGCAAAAAAAGTCACCCATATAACTTTTCCAAATTAAAGAAAAGATTCAAAAAGGTATACATATTTCTGCGGCACCATTTGCAGGATTGATTTCAGTTTCAGTTCGTTCTTCATTTCCACAATTGATGATAACAACAGCATCGGCAGGATTTATGTGTGTTGGGTCATTATTAGCAAAAGATACTACCTGAATAGAGAACATATACATATGCTTAAATGATCTAAACTGGAAAAGAGAATGTGAATTACTCCAGAAAGAACAGCAAGACAGAGTGGGCCATAATTGGCAAGAAAAGTCCCATGTAGTTCTTTAACAAATAAACCATGACTGAAAGAAAGTTCATAGAGAGTTATCATAAAGTAAAGACAACTATTGCATTATCAGAAGATTTCTAATTTCCATAAAGCTTTTTCAATGAAACTGAATTGACCAGTTTGAAAAATGAAAACGGCTTCCTAGAAAATCAGCCTTCTTTAGCTGCATAATCTTGAATTGACCTTGGAAAACTGGTTCTCCCATCCAACAAGTTTTTACATTCAAGCATGAGAAAATAGAAATTGCATTTTCTGGCATCCAGTTTTGAATTGAACATACTGTTGCTGTTCCATGTCTTAAAAAAATTGTTTCATAGGTTTTGGCAACCAAACTCATTTTTATGCACTATTAGATGAGTGAAATCACTTCAGACCAACCCCTTCAACTTGTCACCAGTGAAAATCCCCACCACCTTCCCATAAATGTGCCCATTTTCTCCAGACTCTTCTTGCATGTCTATGTGCACATCTTAAATTTTTTGGCCTCAATTTACTGCTTCCATGGACATAATATGTTTTCTCTCTATCACTCACAAGCCACAACCATAAAGCAGAGATAGGCCAATTCCAATTTGACAGAGATAATCCTTCAACAAAGTAGGGAGTTATAATTGATGAAACTGTTTCTCACATCTTATCTCTTTTCTATAGTGGAACCTAGTTCCAATAATATGAGAATAAAAGAATTAGTCATCTATCAACTGACTAGGAATTTCACAGTCACTATCTCTGGCATTACCAAAGTTGTAATCATCTATCAGATCCAACTTTTGATTTACTCTAGCCGTGTTTTGATGTATCATCTGTCAGAACTATACCGAAAACAATGGAACGCAACAGAGTAATCATCTATATGAGTAAGAGACAAGAGGGTAATAAGGCCAACAAGAAAAAGATGAAACTCCTCAAAAGCTAACTAAAAATCATTACAAAAGGGAACCAAAACAGATGTGATTGACATATAGATGCAGCAAACTCTCTACATGGCATAACCCATAGATACAAAAGTTTGTGCAATAAAGAAATAATATATAGCTCAAAAAATTGAATACAGCAAGACTGAGATGGCCAAACAGAAAACTTTTTATTACTAATCTGCCAAAAGTGGGTCAAAATATTTCAATCATTACCTTGGGGCAAAGAACACAAAGATGCTTGATATCCTCAAATCTAGCTTGGCAACCAAATTTCCCAAACTTCGTCAGTGCTTCCTTCAGTTTAGCTAATGTAATTTCCTCCCTCCGCACTTGACAAAATGCAGACAAAATATTCAAAAAGGAAAATGCCTCCATTATTCTTTTCAACCACGGTGGACAAATGCAAGAAACCATCTTGTCCTTGCACGCTTCACTTGCCAAGAACATACACTTCCCAGAATGTGGATTCGTCAAGCAGTTCGAAGATTTCAAAATCTCAACAAATTTCTCAGAATTCTGCTCCTCGGTAATACACTTGTTGGGCGTTTGCAATACACTCCATATAAAAGCATATGGTCCTCCTGTGTCTACGCAACTATCACCATAGTTATCAAAATCCCTTTTCCGTTTGTGTCCAAAATCAAAATTTTCAGTCTTGGGATGAGGCTGTCCACTGGTGTCGCCTGACCGTTCAAATAAAGACGAGAACTCTTGCATCATATCCGAATGTGCCGAGTCAGCAAACCTTGAGATAGAGCTTCGTTTGGATACATTAGTTGAAAATTCAGGTTTTGGGTTTTGAAGACTATCCTTCTTAACAAATGGAACAAGGACTAAGAATTGACCCTGCTGAATGTCAAGCGATCCTAGGCGACTCTGCAAGCTCAGTTTAACTCCCTGACAAAAACAATGCACAAACAGTTATCTTACTTACTGATCACAATCTTGGGATCCAAAGAACGAGCGAAAAGGAAAAAAACAAAAAAAAAAAAAAACAAACAAAATAGTAGCACGATATAGCAAACAAAGAAACGGCATACTCGTTCAAATTCAAAAGATGGTGCTTCTTTTTTTTTTTTTTTTCAATCCTAAACCAAGTTTGACAATCAAGCAACGCAGACAGGTTCTTTCAAGAAACGAAATGGAAGAAAGGAAAAGATACACTTCGATTTTCGAGCCAACCGAACACAAATAGCCAATCAAAGATGACTGTTTGCACAAACAAGAAAAGAACAGTGAATGAAAAGGGGAGTGGGACTAACAGCGACAGAGGACTCTACACTTGCCTTGAAGAACAGATGGAAATTGGGTGAGGAAGAAGCGGCGGCGGGAGGCCAAGTGAGAGCCAAGAGTTGCTTCAAATCCTTGACGCTCTTGCCGGCCGGCATCCATATCGTAGTCGATTCGCCGTTCAGCGCACGCACTTCAATTTCTCTCTCCTCCCCTCCCATTCTCCAATTTCTTTCAATCGATTCCTCTTTGAAAATTTATGAACCCAAAGAATTCCGTCGAATTAACTCTAAATTACTGTTGTAAGTGAAAGTTTCGGGTCCGTTCGGCATGGAAGTCGATTCCGATTTTCGGTTTTTTTTTTTTTTTCATGCAAAAATCAGAAATTTTCTTTTTAGAATTAAAAAAAAATTAATTACTATTTACAAACTAAAAATAAATTAAAAAAATGTTTTCCCTTTTATTTTTAATTCTTCAAATTTTACTCAATCTCAAATTTTTTGTTTTTTGTTTCGTCTTATGTATACATCTCTCATTCCATTTTTCGTCCTTCTTTACATTATTTTTTTAATTAATGCCTCTCGCTAACTTCTTTAAATTTACGTGACTCTCTACAAAATGAGAAAAAAAAAATTTCGTTTTTTTTCTTTTTTTGAGAACGGCTCCATTGAATTGAAAAGAAGTTTGTTAATATTATTTAATTTATATTAATTTTTTAAGAAAATATTATGACTCTTTAAATTTTTAATTATCGAGTCTAATTTCATACATGGAATCTTAATTTTCAATAATATGTTTCTTTCTTGAGCATAAGTCTCTTGATTTCTTTTTTTTTTCAGTAAAAACAAGTATTTTGGTATCGATCTAATTGATGGTTTATGCTTTATTTGTTTTTTAATATAGGGTAAATTGCAGGGTACCATTAATTTTTAAAGTAAGTGACATTATTTTAGATAATTATAATAACAAAGGAAGAGAAACATGTTTTTTTTTTTAATTGTCATCAATTATGTATTTAATAATGATATGATACTTAGTGTACTAATATTCATGTTGATTTCATTATTATTAGTATATAGCCGTAAAAACAACCAATTTTTTTTAAGATTAAAGTTTAATTCTTTAATTTATGTTTAATAATAAAATGTAAAGTTTGTCATTTAATTATTATTGTTAATAAATTACATCGTACGTACGATTATTCTTAAACGTGTTTATTAATAATAAAAAAATTATTAGTGACAAAAGAATTAAAATTAAATAACAAATATTATAAAATAAATAATAAGTAATGAAATCAGAATATCATTTAATAAAAATTAATAATAAAAATCTTACAATATAACTAAATAGATTTTTAATGGATACAATTTAAATCAGTCTACTTAGATTCAATAATAATCTCAATTAATAGATTTTTTATGAAAAATTAAATAAAAACATCACAGTATAATCTAACCACAATGTACAACATAGCTAAGAAATACCTTTTGTTTTTGGTATCGAAAGAAAGAAATTCATCAAACTCATTTTAATAGTATTGATTTGTATTTTTTACGCTTTGGGGCTCAGGAAAATTTGATTTGCTCGCAGCACTCGCTATAAAAAATATATATATATAAAAACTTAAGAATTGTACAACTTAACTTATCACTCGTATTTGTGAGTTTACAACAACAAGTTTTATTATTTTTGCCGGTATTGCTCGCCTTTGCTTTGGGCCGATAAACTGGAAAAATTGAGGAATGGCACCGCAAGTTCTCTAGCAGCATCATCATTCATCAGAGTCGAATGGAAAGATTGGGAAGCCAAAAATGACTTTTCGTTGTTGAAATTTTCTCAATTATTTTGGACATGGGTTCACATGAAAATTATATTTAGACAAGGATATATTGTTAAATACAACAAAATACAAAAATTTCAATTGGCGAAAAAAAAAAGAAAGAAAGAAAGAAAAACCATCGCAAAATTAGAAATTCCTTTTCCCTCTAACAAATATTTCAAAAAAAAAAAAAAAAAAACCCAACTAGATAAACTTCATTATTGGAAGAATAATTTTGGAGACTCACTTGTTGATATATATATATATCCATCTGAGTTTCAAGGTTGAAGAATGCCACCGATTGCTAATTCAGCGAATAGCGAATAGGAGGGGTATTGAGTCGTCGGAGATTCCCAGTCCACATGTTCGTCTTTACAAATCAAAGAAGTACTGGTTTCTTTAATTAACTTGCTCTCCAAGACAAATGTTCCGTACAGCCTAAGAAAGAAGGCTTCTGATTCGTGCCATTTGAATTCAACTGTTAATTAGTTATTGTTTGACCTAATTAGAATGCGTGCATACCTCCTCGACCTCAGTTTCAAAACTTAGGTAATCAAATGCAGCTTCAGATTGACTTTTATTTTTAGCTCACTCGTTCCGATCTCGCTGTTTTTCCTCACTGATCCGCCGCCCCTGTGCAGTTTGAACCTTGGAAAACAAAAGCCCTACAGTCTTCGAAGAAAAACTTGAAAAGGCAAAGGCCATTCTCCGCTGACCGTAACATCCCAGTCTCCACGTTTCGATAGAAAAACTTCGAAACCTTCCCATATCACGCGTTTCAATAGAAAGACTTGGAAACGTCTTCATACCAGTTGTATTCACATCCCGAAATCAGGGAAAAATAAGAATAAGTTCAAAAATAAATAACAATTTTGTGATTTTCATACCATATTTTAATTTAAATTTTGACATTAAGTTTATGAAAATACTAAATTTATATATTTTTTCAATATAAATATTACTTATTTATCTTTCTCTTTTTAATATATAATTTTTTAATTACACAACTCACTCACCTATGAAATCTATATGCATACATATATATACACACACACGCACACAACAACGTGGTCCGTACGTACAATATGGGCTAATCAACTTTAAACCCTTGAAAACTTGACAGATGGGTAACGTGTTTTTTTGGTCTTTTGCTTGCCTCCAACAAACTTGGAAGAGTATGCACGCCGCACCGTCACCGCACAAATTTTTCTTTCCACTTGCGGTAAAAGTCTAGGCAAAACCAACGTTGGGCCAAACACGGACTTCAAAGCTTGTTCTATATATATAGAGAGAGAGAGAGAGAGAGAGAGAGAGAGAGAGAGACCACAGCATTACCCCCTGCCATAAGCTTGGCATTGCTCAACGAAACACACACTTGCCGTTGCTCGGAGAAACTTTGTCACTAGTCGTGTTTATTAGGCGTGGCAATGAAAATACAATTACTTGTGCTTCTCTCAGCACTTCTTGTGTTCTCCTCTCGTGACGCTGCAGATGCCTTGCGGATGAAGCCCAAGAAAGCCAACGTCCAATTCTACATGCACGACATTGTTTCTGGGCCGAACGCGACGGCCGTCCAGGTCGCAGGACAGGAGAACTCAACCAGCTCAGATCCAATTGCAGCCACGTTTGGAGCCATTTTTGTGATGGACAACCCGCTCACGGTTGGGCCGGACTACAATTCCACGGTCATGGGACGTGCGCAAGGGATATATGCTATGTCCTCCCAAAAAGACGAGTTCAGCCTTCTCATGACGCTAACAATGGCATTCACCTCTGGACCTTACAATGGAAGCTCGATCAGCGTGGTCGGCCGGAATCCCATAATGCGGGAGGTGAGAGAGATGCCGGTTGTCGGCGGCACGGGGATTTTCCGGCTTGCACGGGGATATTGCTTGGCAAGGACGCATTCAACTGATCGAATGGATGCAATTATTGGATATAATGTGACCGTTATTCACTATTGAGCTAGAGGCATTTTATGTTCTTTGCCCAAATTTTCTCCATCATCCCCATTTCGGCCTTTGACCGTCCTTGTAATAGTGCATGTCATCATTCATATATGTTTTCTTTTCCGGATTGTACTATTAGTATCATTGCTTCGGCGAAACAATTAAGAATAAGGCTTTTTCGCCAATTAATTTCTCTCCATTACTTCCCACAAATCTCTCCCATTTATCATGCGTAGATGGACTGACCCATTAGTCGTTTTCAAATTCAAATGGCCATGATTCCCTCTCCCCCAACTTAACTCCTCATCCCAATTCTCCCTCTCTCTCTCTTCTCAAACCGTACTGATATTTGATAGGAGTGGAAGACTAAAGACGACAATTAGCGGTACTTAAAAAAGAACATGTGCACACGACGGACAATGACCAAGCTTATTACATGGCGAGTCAGGGACTGAGTGTCATGTTTCTTGGCTTGCAGGATTCCTTTAGGTACCCAAAGAATCCTCCAAACAAAACGAGAAAAAAAAAAAAAAAAGCAGTTTTCTCGCTGCAAAATAATTATTTTTTTGACAGTATGAGCTTTTAGGTTGCGCTAAAGTTTCTTTTTTTTTTTTTTTTTCTTTTCTTTCTCCCCGGTTTCAGAGGATGAATCGGCCGGATGCATTTTCCTACATCATCACATCAACTACGGATCAGAAATATAGTATTTGACATGAAGGACGAATCCGGATCAAATAAAAAGGCGAACGGAAGATCATCAGGGCGGAAGGCTCGGGCCAACCATGGCAATTCACCCCAGCATAGGATTAGAAATGCTATATCATTGAAAAGTAGCAGCAGAGATTCGAGCAGCTGGCCACATTTTCGTCATTTTCAAGATGATGAGGACTACATAGTGTTCTGCTTCAGAGAAGATGGTGCCTTTGACGTCGTGTCAGATGGCAAGTCAGAATCACTGGAATGCTTCGATTCAGAAATCAAAATTTCACAGCCCATCAACAGAAAGGCTAGAATTTCCTTCTCTCCTTTATGTGATTTCTTTTCTGTTCAACATCTCAGCTTCCAATTTTATAGATTGTGCTATGAGGAAAAAAAAAAAAAAAGCTGTCTTTGTTCTTTTGTGTGGAAAAACAGCTCTGTTATGATGAGGTCGCGGAAACAATTAGGAATAGTAGCCATGGGAGAGGATCAAACCCCCATGGATATGACATTTGCATTGGAAACAAAGAAGAGTTTGTTACTGTTAATGAGGTCAGTTGTTACTGTGAAATGTGCATAGCTGTCTTTGATATCATCTCCCTTCTTGTTTATGGGTTTCAATGGAAAACAGTGAGCTCTCAGAAGTTTAAAAGGGAATGGTTTCTCTATCACAAGCATTTAGGCACACATAGGGAAGAAACTTCGAGAAAATATGGCCACAAGTGACAGGTTTCATTTGTTTTTGCTAGAATGAACAGCAGAGCAGCTACTTAGATGCAGGGCCAGTTTCTGGAAGCAGGACGCCAAGATATGAAGTTAAAGAGAATGACAATGGAGGGACAGTGTCAGTTGAATCGTACGACTCTAATCAATCAGATGGCAGCGCAGGATCTTTTTCCTTTCCTGTGTCAGTCTTTACCCATTTTTGGTTTTCAGAATTATGCAAATTCGTATGGCTTAATCTGGTTGCACTTTGATTATGAACGTGGCTAAAATCCAATGCAGATTGCAGCGGGACTTCATGGGCAGTCCGGTACAGATGCCAAGAGCGGGGGGTTTGCAAATGAGGAAGCAAAAGGTTCCCTGTGCTCATTTTCAGTGTTTTAGATTCTGAATCCGATCGCCGAGTCTGAATGTCTATCATTCATTTGCAGTTTATCAAACAAAAAAGTTGCGTTGGTTAGAGATATTTTACACTGAAAATAGCTCTGCTGTTATGGAGTTCACTTGTGTGATTCAGTGCAACGAGTTTTTGATGCACTTGCACTTGCAGCATCTCTTTTTTAACACTATCATCCCATAAATCTTGCCAAGCCAATGCAAGTGGGCAACACGTACGGCAATGGGGCTATTACTCGAGCAACTTTGGGCTGCAGCTTGTACCCGATACTTGACGTCTATATTTCTTCTCTTACAGCTTTTGACGGGAAAATTTGTAACGTCAATAAGAAGCAGCAACAATACATGAGTGCAAGGCACAGAAGGGAGACTGGGAGTCCCACTAAGCTGTAAAAGTTGATGTCATTGAATGGAAGAAAATAATTAATTTAGTTACAGTCTAATTGCATTCCTCCAATTCAAATCGAATGGATGAATCGCCCAAACTAAGTGAAATAAAGGGTTCTTTCCTTTTTCTTTTTTTCAAGAATCCGAGGAAACAAATACTTCCATGTAGTTTGCTAGCACACCCTGAGAATTTGCTCACATTTTATTCCTAATTGTTTTGTCATTAATACAGAAGCTGAAGGGTAGAGAATTATCAATTTCATTGTCTCCCCAACAAAGACCTAAACAAGTAGTACAATCTAGGTATAAAGCACAAACCATAGAGTTAAGGCAACTTGAATGGATTAGATCAACAAGAAGAATACAAGCTAAACCATAAACCTTTTAAAATGTTGTAACAAAAATACAGCAATTATCATTAAAAAGTCAGTTTAATCAAGTACGTGTTGGACTTAGTGAGGAAACTGTGCCTTGAAAATCTCATGATACCCCACTATTGGAAGAGACATTGGCTGTATCCACAAGATTAGATCTAAAAGCAAATGACTGAAGATGTAATCTTGCACTTGCTGCAGCAGTAATAGATTCTTCATCTTGCTTTTCCTTTGCAGCAGCAACAGCAGCAACGTAATTTTTTCTTGCTTCTTCCATTTTTGAAATCTCCATGTCATCCAGGTCATCCTGTATGCAGAAGCACATGGTTTCAATGGAAAATAAATCCAACTGGCAAGTAATGGAGACAAGAAAACTCAAAAATAAGTATATGTATACAAAAATTTGAGTTACAAGCTTACAATATCTGGAAGATAATCCAAATAACAGGGTCTAACATCATAATTCTCTACATGTGCTTTGGACTCATTCTTTATCAAGCCTTCAAGTAGCAGCATAAAAGATGACATGCCTCCTTGGACAGAGTCTAGCTCTTCCTGGAGCTTCTCTGCTTTCTTGTTGGATGTCATTGCTTCCCAGTGTATCTTCTCCAGGGCAGCTTGTTTATCTGCAAGCTTAATCTGTAGAGAAATAAAAAAAAAAAAAGAAAAGCTTTGTGTGTTGAATTTACTATGGTGTTTGATGCTATTAGAATCTAATCGAATTATGGAAGAAAATTATTACATCAATAAATACACTAACAAAAAGTGTAAGCAATTACCTTTGCATCATGGAGTTGTTGTTGAATAGACTTGACCAAAGAATCCTTTTCTCCAGCCTGCATTTTCAGTTCATTGAATTTTGCATGGACAGTTTCCATCTGAGTCTTTGAAATCTCTGCTGATTTCAAGAGCTGGTCTTTCTCAGATAACTTCTTCTGTAGGTCCTCCACCTGTTCCCTCAGCATGGCCAACTCTTCCATTTCTTTTTCTGTAGAGAGAGCCCTCGAGGAAAGGACTGAGAAACCATCACCATCTTCACTGTTGCTAGCATATTTACCTTGGTCCTTGTCTCCATGGCTCCTTTTCTTTTTTGTGAGAATGGATTGAGTTGCATCCCTCCCTTTAGGATCAATCATCTTCAACATATAAAAAAAAGCAAAATCAGCAATCCGTAGACCATGGATTCACTTGAAACAGATCATCCAGACACTATGAGTGCCAAAAGCCAGCTCCCATAACATAAGTAGAGCACCAATTACCAAAGTCAACTTAAGATAATTATTTAAAAGATGTGTTGTCAGTTTGATAAAATAGCAGTCCAAACTCAACCTTCAGGATACAGCAGAGCAATGTTTTCTACAAATAATTAAATGACCATTGCCCCATCTTGTTCAGAACTTCATGGAGGTATTCGAAGACAGATAAATCAAAGCCCAATACTCTAGTCAAGCTTAAAGCTAACATTGCGAGAAATTAAGGCCACAATACCTGATCAGAGATCAAAGAAAAAATATTTACCAGTCAGTTTAGTCAAATGTTGGCATCCCACACAAAGGCCACGACATGATCAATGACCTCCCATACGTTGTTTTCAAATAGCCTAAAAATTATTCCCATTTAGAATTCTTGGGAATCAGGATGGGCAACTTCATATGCTACATTAGAAGTTTTCGTCACTTTATCAAGCCATTTTTTTTACTGCACTTTTTAGTCCATTCCTCTTACGCTTTCTCCACTCATAATCTAGCACTTAAACTCGCACTAAGCTCTTGGGCCTGCTTTGTCTCAACTTAAACTGTGCCTAAAAGACCTTAAGAAGAAGATGGAAAGACCATGGACAAAATTGATGACCAAATTTTAAACACTAGACAGGTCAGGCAAGTACAGAGTATATGGCAAAGAGATGCTAATGAAATTCTGAACAATTCCAATTCCACCAACCAACATTTGTCAATGAACTTCCAATAGGGTTACCAAAGAGCAGAAACTGCCTAATACAATTGAACTAAACCAAAATTGGAAAAAAAAAAAAGAAAACACTCTTTGTTTATGAGAAAAAAAATTTCCTTCTTTGTTTTCTTTTCTATAACAATAATAATAATAATAATAATAATAATAATAATAATCCATTCAAACATCCAAAAAAAACTATTAAACAAGAACACAGAGAAAAAGAGAGAAAGAGAATGAAAATTACCAGCAAGAAAATTAATAGATCAAGGAACTGCCAACACAGTAGCCAGCAATTGAACTACATTAAAAATCAATCCACCAGAAATTGAAAAGGACACTTGAATCTCGTTTCTTAAATCATTAAAATTCGCTACCTAAGATCACCGGCTGTTAGAAGAACCATAAATTAAAAAATATATATATATAATAAAAAAATTTTAAAAAAAAAAAACAGCCAAGAAAGAGGGAAAAGTGAAACAAAGGAACCCAACGAGGCAACAATCAAGTAAATCAACCAAACACCGCATCATCCAATAATAGCACGCTAATTTCGAGAATTACGGTCAACCACGTTTTTTTTATATAATTTTTTTAAAAAAAAGGTAAACGAAAAATAAAAATAAAAATCTAAAATTCGAAAATTTAAGCATTACTTTTCTGTGTGGAAGTTCTCTAGAAGGGGTCTTCGTGTAGATCATGGAACCTCGCCTTGTAAAGCAACTGTTGGCTTTCCGATCTTGATCCTATAATTCAAAAATTTCCCATAAATTTAAACCAATAATTAAAATTTAAAAAAAAAAAATTGACTGAGAGAACACGTACACAAAACGAAACAAGCACACGTGGATGTAAATAAGCGAGAGAGAGAGAGAGAGAGAGAGAGAGTAACAATGAGGGTTTCGACGAGAGGGAACATGTCAACGAGACTGTTGTAGAGGATGCGATCGAAATTTCCGCCGGCGGTCGCGGAGGTGATAGTGGAGGCGAGTTGGGAGAGAGTATGTCGGTGAGTCGGGGAGGAAGCGTTGCTTTCGGCGGCGGAGAGCCATGAGTTAGGGTCTCCGGCACCGGAATTCTCTTGCAAATCAACCAACGGTTGGGCCTCGTACATCGGTGCCCCTTTTTTAATTATTTCATTAACTACTCAAAAGAAAAGGAAATTAAGTTTGAACCCCACCGATAGCGAATTGACCATTAAACGATTGCGCATCGAGACACAGAAAGAAGGGCGAAATGATCGATTTTGAACTTCCATCGGCCTAAATTTTAGAGTTACGAAAGTGCCCCCCGAAAAAATAAATTTTTTAAAAAAAAATTTCCGTTTTATTTAAATATTAACTTCGCATTAAAATTTATTTTATTATATATATATATATATATATATATATTAAACCTTCTTACGCTTAAACACAATATATTAAATCTATTTATTTATAAATGGTCTCGGGTGCTGATCACAATATGAGTTTTGTAATTTTCCCAAATTTTATTGGATGCAGTTAAAATTTTTCACTTTTTTAAATGTTTTTGAGTATCGAATTTTAACATGTAAGGTGAAATTTTCAAAATCACAGGAAAATAAATAGGCAGATACTTGGATTTCGAATCCAGGATTTGAGAGTGGGACAAAGGTCTTTCGCGTTATAAAAAGTAGACAATTATTTTTTGATTCCTAGCATAGCAGACACACGTCGATTTATATGTAATTCTTGACAAGTTACAGGTTTCAAGCCCGGAAGCAGCACCGTTGAATTATACGACACGGTCAGCAACGGAAGGCTCCTCCGTTTTATGACATGTCTCCGGCATAAATGGTTCCGGCGGAAGGCTCTTAAACGTCATTCTCAAATCTCGACGAGTGAGATTCGAGTTGAACTCAATGACGTCACAAATTCGGGTGATATAAAAAGCTCTGGTGCTTATGAGGGTTGTAGACAGTAAGTATAATTTTCCCCGCCTGATTTTCTTCTCTGTTCTTTGTTTGCAGATTTCACACTTTTTATATTCTCAATCCTGAATGGTTCGGGCATTGTATCATCTGGGAGAATGCTACCGTTGAGTCTTCTTGATCCAATTCCGTACAATATGAAGTTGGATTTTATGATATAAAACAGAATTTTACGATTACACATTTGACCAATCAGTATGCTTTTTTTCTTTTTTTTTTTCATTACATGAAAGTATGATCGTAACGGTTTAATCTTATCTTCCCAAATACTCAATTAATAGTTCTTAGTAAAATCTAGGATGTCCTACCTTTTAAAAAACAAAAAAGTTATAAAAATACCTAGATTGTCATTTTTTTTTTTTGTCATATTTTCAAGTTTCCATTAATATTCTAAAGGTTTGACTGTTGATTGACCAAAATGCCTTAAAAGGGTTTAAGGCTCAAATAAAAGGAAACAAAGACTACGTGGGGGGAAAAAAAAAAAAAGGATCAGATTTAGGTCTAATTTTCATACAAGGCCTGAAGAATGGTAACGGTGTGATATTAGATTATAAAAAGTTCTGAAATTTTCTCGTCATTTTGGAGAGACAATGAATAGTAAATGTTTTCTTTTGATACCTAAAGGGAAATGTTACGTAGATAATTTTTTTTTTTTTAGACGTAAATGACATGGGTGACGAGACTATATACATTTAATGACATATATTCTACCGATATAAATGTCGCCAAGTGTTTAGAAGTATTATGCTAATAATAAATTCCAAGTACTTGCTAAAATTTTTAAATTATAGAGTGTAGAAAACATGCTTATGCATATTTTTAGGCCAAAAAAAAAAAAAGAGTATAGAAAAATACAAGGAATGAAAAAATAAATAAATAAATGCATCCGATTTAGAAAAATATGAATCTATGGAATAGCATCTTTAATGTGTCGACAATGTATCGAATTAGTGTATACAGAAAATAAAGCTCATAATTGAACAGTGAACTTAAAAGGGAGAATTTTCACTAATGTTCAGATGTAGGTATGGGTATAGGGTAATTCCGGAGGCCGATCAAAACTCAAAAGATAATGTCCTCAATAAGCGGGTCATGGCCCATACGACTCACGGGCGCCATTGCCAATTCATGGGAGAATTGCCACGGCTACTTATCATCAACGAGCAGATGGCAGCGCTGCCTTAGCCTTTTCTATGCCCATAAATTTAAGGCAACCTGTTTGTACGACGAACTCTTCGTGGCTCTGCCCAACAATTTTTTTTTTTTTTCTTTCTTTCTGGCTTTTTCTAATGTCTGGTGGAACCGAGATCGGCTGCAGTTTGGCAAGGCCATAATAATAATTGATGGGTGCCACCCCATTCAGCAGTATCTGTTCTGCAATTAATATAAGATCAATCCAGTAATGGCCATTAGCCAGGCAGCCATGGCTGAATATAAATGGATGGTCTCTATCACACACACTCACGCGCACAGAGCCGCTCAACTGGCTGGTTCCCCTGCCTGCCTGGCTACCCAAGTGCCCGTGCTTGGACCACCGTTCGGCTTCCGGAGTCGTACTACGCAAGCCCATGTGCACGACGGGTCTGTGTAGTCTAATCGAACATTTATGTCTCAAAGCCGGTGGGTCCTTTGTTTTTTTTTTCAAACGAGCAGGGGTTTTTCTCTCTCTTTTTTTTTTTCGTGGGATTAAAGAGAAGAGATACTTTCGTTAAAGGAGAGTACATTAATTCAATTGAACATCTTTTGCCTTTGTTTTTTGGCTGCTTTCAGTGTTAGATGTCTCCCTTTTAAGTTACTTAACAGTCAAGTGATATCTCAAGCTACTTCACGTTTATTATCAGATATGTATATATATATCCACTGACAGTTGCAAAATGTATACCAGATATCGTCAGTTGAGGGATATCGTCAGTCACGTCTTTTGTACTTCCGAAGGTGTGTAAAACGATTTCAGCTGAGAGGCCACCTCGGAGTCCAACAAAACAAACCACCCCACCCCACTTCATCCAGCATCCATATTTAGTCGATGTGCCGTACAACAATTGTTGCTACCAAAGTCCAGCCACCACACTCACAGCTTCTCCCAAATGATCCACTTGCGTAACTTGTGCAGTGATAATTAAGCACTAGTGATCAATAAACAGCAATCCCCACCCACCCACCCACACACACACACACACACACACACACACACACACACACACACACAGAGGATGATAGGTGGCACGGGGAGGTATGGGAAACCCCACTTCTGCCCTGCATGTACAAAAATCCTCAAAATCTTAATTGTTAAGGACCCGCAGACAGACATGGCGGAGATCAGAAATCTATCGCCGAAAAACATACACCATTGCCTTCCATATCGGGTGACTGACGAGCGGAGTTAAAAGAATGAAGGCCACTTCTTCTACTGTTCCAGACTGCACTGCACAAGCTCCTATCTGGGCCCACTTGTCACAATTATTTTTTCTTAGTCGTGTATTAGAAATCCATATTTCAGCTGTGAGAGAGTTCCCACTAATTATGTTGAAATTGTTTTAAGTTACAGAGAGATTATTAAATTTAATAAAATCATTTGTTACATTATATTACCTTATATTTTGATGTATATTTTATATTTAATTGACATAATTCTTTATTAAATAAATCTTATTTTTATTTAAATAATATTTATTTAATTTAAATGTATTATAAAAAATTTTTAACTTATAATTTAACTTGATTTATAACTATTTATAAAAAAAATTTTTGAGAGAAGAAAAATTAGGAAAAATGAAAAAATTTTAAATAAATTAATCGAATTTATAAATGTTGCTAAAAATTTTTAAAAAATAAAAAATAAATTAATCAATTAAATCAGTATTTATATTTAATAAAACACTATATATATATATATATAATTTTAAATTAATCAACTTGATCACTAACTATAATCAACTTAATATAGTTAAAAATTGTAATATTACAAAAATGATAAAAAATTAGAATGACTAAATAAATAAGTATTATCAAAATTAAAATAGCAAGAAACCAAACTTTAAAAAATACGAACATAAAACTCTTAATACAAGCGAAACTTTCTCCCCCGTCTCTTTATTTTTAATGCTTTATTTCTTTATTTTTAATTATTTATTATTCTACCATTATTTTCTTTTTTAAATTAAGATCGAACAAACGGAATAAATTTAATTTACCCTCTCTTAAAGTACCCTGGACACCAACAAATTATCTCCCTAAATGAACCTATTTAACTAACTTAAAACTTTATCGATAATTTACATTCTCAATCGCACAAATAGTGAATGTAACACGAAAACCCCTATACCGTAAATTAATTGTAATTCTCCCTACTTCTTCTACGGGTAGATATCCTCCCCTTAAAAATAATAATAAAATAAAAAAGAGAACTCAAAAATAAAAATTAAAAAAAAAAAAGAAAATGTTAGCTCCAGTGACCATGATCTTCTAGAAGTCCCAATCAACTTTTGTAATTCCATTTAGATTCTAGTTCTGATTTCAGATACATGGGAAAATTTTAAAAATGAAGAATAAAAACTCCCAGGAGAAACAAAGGAGGTTGGCAGAATCTTCTGGAAAGTCACATGCACACGAACATCGAAGAGATTAAACCAGCCGAATCCAGGGTAACCCAGATAGATTAATACCCCAGAAAAGAAAAAATTAAAATAAATATATGAAAATAAAAAGGGATTTACAACAAAGGGAACGGCAGTCATACCTATGATTTTCCCCTTATATGTTCATATAAGTCCCTCCTCTCTCTTTTGCCTCCCAATTTATCTGGTTTTTCATTGGCTTTGATTTTTTGAGAGATTTTCTTTCTATATCTATATATATATATATATATATATATATATATAGATAGATAGATAGATAGATATTCCCCTTGAGGTTAGAAAAAAAGGGTGAGGAGAGACGATATTACGGGAGATACAGACTGGGGGGGTCTTGATCAGTCCACTGACTCTGACTAGTCCAGTAAGCATGATCAACGGTGTTATGGAGATCAAACAGACCATGATCTGAAGTCCCTTGCCAATCCAACGGACCAAATCTACTGGACTCTACCTGGACCGTCTGATTATCAATCAACCCATCGCCGCCGCCGCCGCCGCCGCCACCAGCACCACCACAACCCAATTCCGGCAGCTTGATCTCCTCTCCATGGATTCCACCCGTCCGATGCTGCACCATCTTCTGATTCTGGTGCTGCCACGGCTGGTCCTGGCCCATCTGGTTCATTAGGCTACTGAACCCAAACTGTAATTGCTCGTTGTTCGAATTAATTATGCTGGTGAAGCCGCCAATCTCTGAAAAGATTCCGCAATCTGATGATCCATTTTCCAGCTGCAACCCGACCTCCAAATTCGGGTTTAAATCGTTTGCATGCGAAAAGAGCTTTGATTCACCAATACCATTTGGTATGTTATCGCTGTTATTAGTGTTAAAATTACTGCTGTTTTGGGTATTAGGAGTCGTGCCGACCGAATGCCCCTCCACGGCTGTGCTCGCAGCAGCCGTGTTAGCCGCGGTGAGACTCGAACTTTCGCTGCTGGAATGAGAATTTGACGCTTTCAGCTGCACCCTTTGTCGTTGCTGGTCCAGCGGCGGCGGGGTGGCGTCGGTGTTGGTGGTCTCTGCGGCGGAGGTTGTTTGTTGTTGTTGTTGTTGTTGTTGTTGTTGTTTGGGCTTGGAGCGCTTTGTCTTGCGGCAGCCACCGCCTATAGGAACGTTGCGGAGGACGCCGCCTTTGGTCCAGTAGCGGCGGCAGCTCTTGCAGAAGTGACGCGGCTGAGAGAGGTTGTAGTTGTTGTAGTAGCAGAACTTGGTGTTGAGGGAATCGCACCGGGGGCACTTCAATGCTTGGTGGTTCTGCTGGTGCTGTGGCCTCAGCCTCCTGTCACCCCCTCCTCCGCCGCCAAACGTCCACCCTCCTCCTCCTCCTCCTCCTCCGATCGAGTGTATGTCTTGCATTTCCCTCTCCCTATAATCTTCACTCACCACAGTGCCTTCACTCTCAAATTTGCAGTTAAAAAGAAACCACTCCTCTTTTTGTTTTTTTTAATAATCTTGAACACATAATATATGCTTTGTGTTCAATTGAACCCACAGGCAAACTTGTAAAAATAATAATAATAATAATAATATTATTATTATTCCTTTCTAAGTGTTTTTTTTTTCTTTTTTTTATAAATAACTCATTTTTGTAACTCTCACTGTGAAGAGACAGTCAGAGTTGTGTGTGTAGGCATAGAAATCAGAGAGGAGAGACAAATATCCTCTGCAAATCTCCCAGCAACAATTTTTTTAAATTCCAAATGACTAAAATGCCCTTCCTCATCTCAGAAGCTTCCCGCACACTGCACGAAATAGTCGAGGATAGTTGAAGGGCATATTTGGTAATTCGCGCAGTTGGTTGGGCTGTACGGGCTAGGAGATCATCTGGGCCGTCGAGTTCGGAACACGCGGACGGAAGAGAAGCGGGGAGAGTTGCTGTCCACAAAATCGGGTTGTCGACTTGTCGGCCACTCCGGGTTTTATCTGCTCCGCTGACATATCGGTGTCAGTACAAATGGTCCAGAGGCCGCCACGTCGCGCATTTTTACTATTGGTGAGCTGTCATCGCCGATTATTGTTTTAAGAAGCAGACACTGTACCATGTTTGTGTATGGAATATGGATGCACTGTACATCACTCCCAAGATGAATATTCTGAGGGCAGCTAGGATATGTACGTTTAGACCCTACTTAGACTAATTTTGATGAATGATTCCATTGAACTTGAAATTTAATTTAATTTCTTTTATGAAATTTTAATCCAAATATTATTTAAGCTACACTGTGTACACCTTACCTGTATATCTGCTCGGCCCACTAAAATCTGACTTCAATAGTCCCTATACAAGTAAAATCCTATATATATATATATATAAAAACTTATTTAAGGATGAAATTGTAGATACAAAATAAGATTGAATCTCTAAAAAAAATATATCAGCATTTTGTAAGAAAAAAAAAACTCATATACTAGTTGTTTTGAATTTGAGGTGACAAAAGGGTGTAATTTAATAAAATAGCTAAATTGTTGGGAAAAAAAAATCTTCAGAAAAACAGTAAACTATATTTTCAAGGAGTACTTTTGTATCTTTAATTTAACTAAATGGACAAAGTTGGAGAAGAAGGAAAGAAAGAAAGAAGAAAAAGATTATGATGAATTTCAACTAGCGACGGTCAGGATAAACTTGGGCCTAAAAAACATAGCTTCGGAGTTTTCAATTGTTTGACCATTGAGCTTATCTACGTGTCTAACTTGTAAACCTACCATATAGACTTGGACTGATTGTTTGATTGCCTACATTTTTTTATTACGAAAAAGAATTCATGTAACGAAAAATTAGACCATCTCAATCTAAATTTACAAATTATATTATTATAATAATTATTAATTACATAATTTTAGGTTTGTAATATATAATATCATTAATAATGGAATTTTTTTTTTTTTTAAAAGGTGTGTTTCTAGCTTATTACGATACGAAACACGTCAAATTTATCAATTTCATAGCGTGAAAACTTGATTAATTAAAACGTGAAAGGGACGATAATTGACATGCACGCGCGCCTTACACCTGTACCCCTGTGTATGTGGCCCCTACCATTTTTCTCATAATGGTTCGATCAAAAAAACACATGCAATCTTGCCAACGAGTTTTAAGCTTGCAAAATCAGGAGTTGGCGTGGTCTTAATATGGGTAGGAAACTCTCAAGATCAATTCGTTTTCAGTCCATTCGGAAACATTAAATGTAAAGAACTCGGAGAATATTCAATACATATAGAACACAAAAGAAAAAAAAAAAAAAGAAAAGAGGTTAGAGGAGAACGATGTGAGACGGTGCCTTTGCGGCCAGGCAAATCATACGCAAAGCCAAGATGAATGACAATTGCTGCGACCCCACATTGGGTCGCATTCTTTCAGTTCCAAATTTCAATTAAAGTGGGCAGACACAGCTCCAATTCGTAACTCCTCACAATAATAAACGAGAAACGGACGTGAAAGTCGTCGGAATCTGACCATCCACGCCACAACTTGTACATATATATTTTTTTTATTTTTATTTTTTTGTCACAGAGTCATCACTAGGCCGGTTGAGAACGGTGGCTCTTGTCACCTAGAGAAAATAATTACATTAGTTTCGTGTGGTTTAGATTAGGCATGTAACGATTCTGAGATACTGAAAATAGAAAGATTTGGCAGGCAATAGTCTGAATGTATGTTTTTTTTTTTTTTTTTTATAATCCCTTGAAATTAATGGAGTTGTAATAATTAAAGGAATAAGGTTAATCGTTAAGAGCAACCAATCAAGCTTACGCATCTATTCTATAATTATTTAAAAATTATTTATATTTATTTAAAATTCATAAAATTATATTAATTATGAGAAAAATTATAGAATAGATGCATAAATATTACAAGATATTAAATATTATTTAACCATAGGTTTAGTGGCTGGTGCTTTTGTTTGAGTTTGAGCCGACGTGCATGTTGACGTTGGGTTAATAACTATGGAAAATACGAATGTCATTCTCATACACTTACCAAAATATATATAATTTATAATTTAATAAATTATTATATATTAAAAAAAAAAAGAAAAAGAAAACAAGAGTGTCGACATTACAGCGGCATGAGTTATATTCAAACCTGAAATATTAATGGCCCCCACCTACGAGAGGCAAATCAGCCGTCCATCAACTGTTCATGGACAGAAACCAGCAGTGAAATACGAGCACCTGGAGCCCTAAAGTCATGATCACCGGATTTCAGCCGTTCATTGACTATTCTTGATGTAATTAGTCTTGTTACATTATCTTGTTGGAAAATTTTTCTCTTTGGTATAGCTGTAATTGTGCGATCTTTGGGGGGGGGGGGGGGGGAAGGGGCAAGATTGACATGGTAGTGATTGCTGGAGGTTTTCAATTTAGACCACGTTTGGCATCGACAAAATTGCCGGCCCAAAGCAGTGCTGACGAATGTGCATTAACGTGCACTAAAAGTACACCAGACAATTAAAATTTCACATTAAATGCACAACAATTTCATAATCGAATTTTAGAGTAAGATTTATCTTTAGGTTTTTGTTTTTTTTTTTTTTTTTCTTGTTTTGATGGTAACATCAGAATAAGAATTATCGGTGTTGTTACAGTTTGAAAAAGTGGGTTTTTGGTTGGATGATAGCAAAAACGCGGGCGGGCGTGCGGATGCAGCTTCCCGTTCAAACAAGTAAAAATTATGCATATCTCCACAAGGAACAAAAATTTTTTGATACCTGGGGGTCACTCCAAATCCAAATGTTCATCAATGGCGCCAAACTCCGACGGAAAATCGAGTGAAAAAAAAAAAGAAAACAATAAACGTGATTTTGATTGCTTGAGTGGACAGGCAATTTGATAGGAACATGTTCACATGCACATGGGACGGTGCGGGAGGTGGCGGGGCCTCCAGTACTAGTGTTAGGTCTTCTGGTACTTGTCCACACCCTCTCTCTCTCTCTCTCTCTCTCTCTCTCGGTCTCCCTTTCTTTCCCCCCCATATAATTCTGATCGCAAGCTAGGAATTTATATAAGTAGAAGCTACGCCTTGTTTGGGATTGCTCAATTTTAGGACACACTAAGGTCCTTTTACACAGGGCACTCTCTAAATTAACACTGTACCTTTCGCAATCTATGAGATTGAAAAAGATTTGGGTGCTTGCAGGTTCTGCTTTGGTTTGGACCATCTCAGTAGGGTGGGGTGGGTGTCAGCATCCCAAGTCACCAACTTCAGGCTCAGCTTCAAAATGCTACCCGGTTGGAGCGATGGCCATCCACTCTGATGCTTGGCCCCACCTATCACGTGTCAACTGGACCCCGGGCCATCCCTCTGCCTCGGTCACTCCACTGGAGGAAGCTTCACAGGATTTTCTATTCATTGCTGTATTTCGGTCAGAATGAGGACCTTTAGAAACAGTTTGTTAAGCAGACACGAGAACTGTGGCGTAGGCTTTCATTTTGAATTCCGAGAAATTTGTGTTCCAACTCGTTCGGGAAAATGGGTGCACAACATGACTCCCACGTACCATGTTCAAGAGACGACACTTTGACAGAAAGTTTGTCCTCCTCCTCCTTTCTTTTTGCAACTTATGCCTCGCGTGTAACCAATGATAACTTGGGTTGGTTGAAATTAAGTGAGCACGTGATCTAACATCACTCGACTTGTGTAATGAGGTGAATGCGAAGTTCCTATCAAACTTAACTATTGCAAGCCAATTGCTTCTGGTGCACACCTTTGTGGACTTAATTACATGGACTCGAATCTCGTCAAACTCATTCGCATACAAAAAAGAAGATTCATTCAAGGATATCACAAAAATGGCGAATCAAACTACTACAATTTTTTACGCCATTAAAAAGGAGAGCCAATGTTATAAAAGAATACAGATATTCGTAAGATTCCAGCACTTTGTTAATACTGATCGAATTACAGTGGTATCGTAATCATTATTAATGTATTATACTGAAAAATTGGAATTTTATATTGTACCCCTAATATTTCATGCCAAGAACCATTGTTATGAAATATATTGAATGATTGCTTAATTTCTATAAGTTTTCAATGCTGAACACACTACGAGAAACAGAATAAATGGATTAATTTTTGTTTTGGAGTAGAAATGAATGCGTGTAATTTGGTACGGAGGAGGGACTTGAGAGTCGAAGGTCCCCCCGTGGTCCCCCAAACCTCCTTGTGGTACCGTCAGAGAGATTCTTGCTTGAACGGTCGACTGCGGCCACTTTGGGTATTCATAACTTGGGCCCAACTGATCTTCGTAACGGGACAATGGACATGACCGTGTGAATATGACCCACGTCACATTTTCAATCCTCAATAGTTGACATAAGAAAGTTGCAGTGTAATAGTTAAACAATTCATTGGTACTATATAAAATTACAAATTTAAATTATCATTAAAATATTTAATAGAATTAAATATATATCAATAAAAGAGTGATTAGTAATTTTAACTAAATATCATAAAATTTGTTTTTTTTTTTATTGGGTATAATAAAAGTTATTTTTTTCCATAAATTAAATGAAGTGTTTTAATTTACTGTATAAGATTTAAAGTATAAATTTTTTAGAGGAGCTTACGAGGTATTACCCTTACTTATATATATATATATATATAAGACCCCAAAAGATACACAGGGAAAATAATAAATTTCAGGAATCAGTAATTTTTTTTGACGTTGTATTTATAGACCAGTGGATGAAATCATGCCTATGCAGTAATACTCTTCTTTTTGGTTTTTTTTTTTTTTTTTTCGGTACATGGGAAAATTATGCAATCGCAACACTCTGTATATTTATGTTTGGAGTATTTTGAATTCCTTCTCTACTAAAGTAGGGAAGAAAAGGTAACTTCCATCCACTAATTGAGAAGGCATTCCCATTTATAGTACTTTGTCTAATCCAGGATTAAACGAAATGTTCAGAACTTTGATATCTGTAAACACTTAACCTTGTAGGGTACTACTGGTAAATGCAGTTGCAATCTTAGGTGATGTACAGTGATATTTTTAGTACTATTGAACGAATCTCGTACAAAGGCACACCGTTAAATCACACTTGACAGAGCTTTCCATTAGTACCACCAAACATAATCACTTCCCCGGATGAGGGGCATAAACGAGGACCAAACACCCCTATGCAGCATGAAGCCCAACGGCAAGCACTGAGTAGTGAACTGTCTAAACGTCAAGGGAACACCTTGATTCTTCACAACTCCTGACAGGTATATGTACTAATTATCGTCCCAAAAACAAAAGCTACGTACATATAGTGGGATCGAAAGAAGAGGAAATATACAGAAACAGAAGTCGAAACGATTCTGATGAGAGCAAATTATTAACACGTACGTCAACATTGTCACCCCACCGATTTTCCATGCCCCTACTTCGCCATACGACGTTGTTTTCATTTGTTCGCATCCAGACAAAGAAGCCCCCCTTCACCATAATGGGAGATGGAAACCGTACGCCTCAAGGGTCCAGTGGTCACATCTGGTGGACTTATTGCATACAATAACGTCCCACACAGACACTTTCGACTTGCGACCTAGTCATGTCACTCTCGCTCCCAAACCATTGACGGAGATTAGTCACCGGTCGACGCATACCCACTGCAATGTTTCGGCAATCTTCCTTCCCCATTTCCAACCAGCCCCACATAGTAGTGTAGAGAACGCTAGTTTTTCAACAGCACTTTGATATTTCTCACAAATTGTAGATGAGGATCAGTTATTTTTCAAAAGATGTGTTTTGTAACCACTACCTGTGATATTGCCCCGTCCAAAGTCAATCAACCCCAAAGATTCTTGCATATCAGGTAGTACAGCGGCATTTTGGCACTCCATCTGCAACCCTATAGGACAATTATCATAAATATGGGCATCCTGACGCCTCCAGTTCGCAGCGGCAGACACATGGGAAACCAGTATCTCCAGCCCCCACAACAGGAAGCCTGCAGAGAAATGTAGAACGTAGAAAAATATGTGATTGACACGGAAACCTAAATACACGTTAAATCAAACCAATCCTGTCCATACTTGACCTGCAAACCTCAGCCCATTAATTAGAATTTAATATGTAATCTATCAACGAGTCTCACACAATAACCCGAATTTTTAGGTTGAATAATTTATTGACTTGATTTAGAGTCTTCGCAACGAAAGGAGATTAAGTTCAAGTTCTCATCAATTTTTATAAGGACGACCTAAAAGGTCTGATTCTATGCCTCTCCTCATCATTCCAGATTAGCCCGCACTCACTTGTACGTGGATCCGCTGTACATAACCTAAGCGGATCGCTGCAGGCGGAATTTGGTTGACTGACTGAAGTTAGTGTGGGTGGGGGAGGGGGGGCATAGCCAATAGGCTAGCTGAGGAAATTGATCACAGACGCAGCTCTTCAACTCCGTACTGTTGCAGCAACTTGTATCCGAAAAATACACCAGTTGAGCTACATAGACTGGAAGCCGAACTGCCCCACCACCACCACCACCACCACGACGAAGTCCCAAATGCAACGGATCTCCTTGTCTAATTACACGTGACCTTTTCTGTAATGATAAGACTATTTCGAGAACAACGTTTCTTCAAAATCATCGTTGCCCGATTTTTAACATCGATATCTGCACGGTCCTGGACACAGATGGTTGTGCCCTGCCAACTAATTAGAAGTTTATGTTAAAATTTTAAATGTGAACGGGTAAGTTATACGATTAAATAATTATTTAATATTTTAAAATTTTCAATTAATATATAACATTAAACAAATATATTTGTTATTTATTATTATGTAATTTATTTTTATATAAAAATTAGCTCATATTTATTCATTTTTATAAAAGAGGTTTTTTTTTTGTTTTTTTGTTTGATTTTTTTTATCAAATATTTCGTTTCCAACGCTTTAATCCACCAACGACGAAATCCAAATTTGTATCCAATCAGAAAGGTCTCCCACAATGCCTTCAAATTATGATCATGCGATATGGGTAACCAAAAATTAATTCGAAAAATAGACCCCGAGGCAGAGAACGTCATCATCTCCTTATTACCTCGCCATTACTATATATATTTAACCAATTGTTTGTTGCTAATCTGTCAATCTTTCAGACTTTGCATTGCCAACCCTGTTATCTCCCGCTCTTCTCTTCTCGCATTGATGCTTTCTGGCTTTGTGTACATTCGCAGGGAAACATTCGTTTAGGCATATCTCCATCTTTTGAATAAGGAATGCAAAAGTTAGAAACTAAATTGGCCCATGTTTCTGCTTTGGAAGTTCAAAAATCTCTCCTTTTTAGCCTTGAACAATCCTGCATAAGCTGGATATCTCTCTCTCTCTCTCTCTCTCTCTGTCTTTCGTAGTAATCATAGTGAAATTTATTAAATAGGAACATGACAGTAATCCTTTTTAATTCTCAAATATAGATCATAGATTGAGTTACATGTTAAACATAATCACGGTTTAACTTGGGTGTCAAATAGAATTACCTCGAGGAGCAGGTGTATTCTTTAATTTTCAATGCCACCTTCTCGGCAAGTTATTACAAATCACCATCGTCTCAAACTCTAATGGTGACCATATGACCAATGTTGAAAACAACTCTCAAACAAGTCCTTTTTGTTCATATCTAACAAAATGCATTTTCTAATACACCTCATATCATAAGCCTATCGATTTGATAATTTCACCTCTTCAATGCGGTACTTTGAACCACTGATTATTCTTCATAGATGAGCTGTGCTTCTCCAATTTCAGAGAGTCGTGTAAAAGGCCACAATATGAAGAATGCAGTTTCTGCTATATGATTTCCCTCATAACAGGATGGGGACAGAAGGCCTAACCATTTGGTTAAAAGTGGAGGAACTTTCGAAAAATTCCATAGAGTTGATGAAACAGGAAGCCGCATTTAAGAAAAGTATGAACAAGGAAATACTTGTCTGACTAACCAAAATATATACAGACAAAAGGAAAAGGAAGCATGCTAGGAGATCCAAAATGTACATAAAAACTCGTCAAATTTTCCTGTACAAAAGAGTTCTTTTCTGCCCAAGGAAGATAGTTAGACCAAAAACAAAAGAATACCCATATTTTCAACTATGTTGTCGACTAGAAACATCTCCTTCTCTTAGCTGTTGTATTGCAGTGAACAGCTTCCTTCGAGGCCCAACAGCACATAAACCCATCTCTTTCAGATCTTCGAGGGTAAGCAGTGGCAGAGCTTCCTCATCCACTTCATGCATCTCAAATACACCGGCATACTTACCAAAGCCTTGATCCTCCAGCCAACTGGTAACATCATTTAAATAACCACATCCAAAATCTATCTGCTCCCAAAAATGACCAGATATCGGAGCCTCATTATTCACTTCATAACAATCATCCTGCTCCCATAAAACATTACGATTCTGCTGATTTCTTGCTTCACAAGTGAGATCATCCACATTATAACAACCTTCTTTGCAGGAAGCTGGCATTTCAGGACCAGAGAAGTCCTTGAAGCCATCGGACTCCACAAAGTCCTTTATACCACAGCCTTTTCCCACCTCATTGCTAACTTGATGATTAAGTTTCGAACTCCATACACTACCAAGAGCATCATTATGCCCTTTGGTGCCAGGGGCTCTCCGTTTCATGACCCTACTCCTCTTGGTTATGGTACCAAAATTTACCTTAGACTTGGTGATATCAATTTCATCTGAATTCGCCAGTCCAATAGCTGATTTTAAGGAGTTCTGGTTCTTGTTTTCTCTATTCTGCTGAAAATCAGCAGCAATATCCTGAGAGACGCCGGGGCCTGAAACCAAGAACTCAGAAGGAATTTGCTCAGCAAACCCACAAATTGGATTGGGTTCTTTCCCATTAGGGCTCAGGACATCATGCCCATATCTATTGTGCCTCACATGTTTCCTGGTCTTCCGGGAGAACCCACGAGCAAATGCTGCAGAGATATCCCCAATTTCCCATAACCTAACATTTGGGCGCCTTTGTCTTTTTGAATTCATGTTCAGAACCAACATTCTGTCCAAAACCCAGCAGTCAAAAACCTGAAGAGCAGTAGCCACCAACCCACAATTCAAATCTCAGCATCATCCAACGAAGCAACACGCGTCAATGGGCAGAAACCAAAGGAATAAGCAACACAAATAGATAAAAGCAAGAACCAGCCGGTAAGCCTTTCTACGGTGATTCCGGGACAGAACTACTCAAAAATTCAGGCCTAACTGAGATTTCAAGAAACCAAAAAAAAAAAAAAAAACACATAAGCCAAAATCGATAACAAATTAAACCCCGAGCCACGTTCAAAACGAACATAATAGCGTTCACATGCAAGCAAAATTATACTGAACGAGCCAACCTTGTGGGACAACGAAAACCGAATCAAAGTTCGAATCTTTTTGTGTGTCTCCTTGTCAGTGGAAAATGGAAATGCTTGGCTAACTGGCCCTCGTAAAATTCAGACAACTCCCGAGTACAGAAGCTGGGCTTTGTTGCCTGGCTGTCTTTGTGCTGCAACCTAGCGCTCAGACTGCAACATCAAGACAAGGACAGAGACACGTGCATTCAAAACGTGTGGGCGTCAAATTGGAAGGATGCGGTTCCAGTCCGGTGGAAAGTCAGAAAGTCAACGGGTGAGGATGAGATGTATCCAGTAGTGCGTACAGGCTCTGCATCTTCCGAGAGCATTCTCAACGACGTGCGTCATGCACATCTTCAGCCTGTTCGGGGGAATGAATGTTGATGACGCCGAACAACGAGCGTACGGGAAGACTGTTGGAGCGCGACGGGGTCTGGTACTTCCAAGCAGTTGTTCGTAACACGAAATTATACTTTCGATTTCTCCTTAAAGTATTTAATAAATTTAAATCAAATGACGTCCTCCCTCTATATTTTGAGTCAGCGACCCAAGCCAACAGGGTGTGGAACGACGGCGAACTTCAGAGATTATACGGCCGGTGGGCGCGTAAATGGATTACAACGGAGATACGTAAACAAATTAATTTTAAACTTTTATAATCAAATCTTTAATTTTTTTTTTAAGTTTTTATTTAAATTTTATAATCAACAGATATGTTTTATGTATAATTGTAAGGCGTAAAAGAAAAGAGAACCGGTAGGCACTGAATCGAGCCCATAGGCTTGGGGAGGTTTGGTGTGAAAATTGCTATGGGCGAGGCGATTAAAAGTTCCAATTCAATCCACAAACCGATTAAAAATTGTACTTCAATAATACCAACCAACCAAAAGATAATAAGATATGAATTTTTAAAGATTAAAAAAATTGAAATATATATATATATATATCAAAATGCAATATTACTATGCCCAGTTATAAAACCCAACTACAACACCAACTTAGACTAAAGGACACAGTCACTCATCTAGCTACATAGTGTTTTTTTTTTTTTTTGCTTTAATAAAATTTAATTAATTATATAGTGAGTAGAAACATCTTTAGAGTGATTTTAAAAATAGAATTATACTTCTGTCTTTAATGTATTATAAAAAAATGAGTATAAAATATAAATTATAAGGTAATGTAAATAAAATAACTTTTGTGAAATTTAACAAATAGTTTGATGTTTTTGAATGTCTCGGCTGACGATTAACATATTATTAGTAACGCATTATTTTTGTTTAGATTTGACAAATAAGAACTCAGTGGAGAGAGAGGGATTTAATCTTATATTATTGTGGGTATTTACAGGGGAGAAGATCCTAACTCTTGACTTCTCAATCACAAAGGCCAAGTGACCATTTTGGCTAAGTCGAGATGGTTGATGTTAAAATATATTAATAAAATAAATTTTGACCATACTATTAAAATAAACTGAATTATAAGAGTTTAAGGGTATTTATTATATATTTTTTGTCAGTATATTATAATTAGAATTTATATTTTATTTGTTAAGTTCAATATGTCATATTATTTTCTTTTGTAAATTACAACAATAAAAATATTAAAGTGACAAAAAAAAAAAAGAATAGGGTCTTTTCACAACAAGTCTTTTAAATTATAAAATAATTTGTGTTATCTTTCAATAATTGTACTTCTTAATTAAGGAATTTATATACATACACGCGCGCGCGCACACACACACACGCATATATATATATATATATGGCTCCACGTCATTGCATCACCACGTGTACGGCGCGTGTGTGTCTCACTGCATCAACGGCCATGCCTCCTCCAGCCGGCATTCCTCCCCCTTCCCTCTATCCTCCAAGTCTCAAAGACGGGAGAGAAAAGAAGTCGCGTCTCTGCCATCACCTCCGGCTGTGACTTTAGCAGAAGCGCCGGCGAAGACGACGAAGAAACGAAGAAAGAGAAGCAAATTGATTCCACCAAAGGGAAGGCGAAGGCATGGACTTCTTGCAGAAGGCTCGCAGCATTGCCGCGGAAGCCGCAAAGCGATCCCAAGATCTCACCGTCGGCAGCTCTAAGTTATCCGACATCATGTCGGAGACCGCCAAATTATCCAAGGAGATTGCCGCCGAGGCGTCGAGACGAGCCGGCCAGATCAGGACTGAAGCCATCAAGGGAGCCGACCGGATCAAGTCTTCTTTGGCCGACGGAAGAGCCGCGGATCCTACGGTGGAGGCGCAGCACGCCGAGAAAGAGAATGAGCTCGAGGCTTTCGGTATCACGGAGGAGTTGAGAGACTTCGTCAAGGAAATCTCTATCACCACTTTTCAAGATTTTCCATTGCCAGGTCCGCTTCTTGCTCTCTTTGTCTCTCTCTCTCTCTTGTTTCTT
The DNA here is from genome assembly GCA_019804595.1 of Bruguiera parviflora. Lineage (NCBI taxonomy): Eukaryota > Viridiplantae > Streptophyta > Magnoliopsida > Malpighiales > Rhizophoraceae > Bruguiera > Bruguiera parviflora. The sequence continues at coordinate 1,151,699 of CM034054.1, read as the reverse complement.
TTTCTTTTGTTAGATATGTTTGTTTCCTTAGAAAATGCAGGAATGTAGAAGAATTATCAATATTTTATTGTTTTGCTGAAAGAACAATAGAAAAAACAAAAATCGTTATCTAATATCTAATGCATCTACTCTCCTCGTATACAGTACAAATATTTTTTAAAAATTTTATTTTAATCAAAAAATGGAAAAAAAAAAAAAGAAAAGTGATTAGGGTATTGTTAGTTTGATGTTTAGATGATTCGGAGATGTCCAATGTGCCTACGGTATCAAATGTGAGGCAGGATCTTACTGAGTGGCAAGCAAAGCATGCCAACCTTGTTCTTTCCACTGTCAAGGTAATAATCTTCATTTCTCTTCTAGATGATAATCTTTTGTATTTTGAGCTTCGGAGATGTTGGTGTTTTTGTTTTTGTGATTCCCCAACAAGATCAAAAGAGAAAACTTTCTCTCAGCTTGAGTTTTGTAGAATGTGGATTCTCTTAATATTTCTCTCATAATTGAGAGAAAAAAAAAAAAGAAAAAGAAATGAGAATAAAGGCTTTCCAACGCATCTCTAACTTCATCATGTGTCAAAAATAAAAGCTTCACCGCCTAGCTGAGGCTGCAGTGCTTCAGACGGTGGCAGGAAATCTTTAGCCCAGACCAGAAAGTTTGTGTTGGGTAAAATTGGTTGTGGCATGTTCTGTTGGTTCCCTTGATATAGTTTTCCTTTTACCAATAAAGTAAATGATCCTTGTCTTAACATGGCTACGCATTAGTATTCTGTTGCATGAACATTGAAAATACTAATGTAACAAGATGAAAATGCTATCATCGCATACTATATTTGCAAGAGGGGAGTGAAAGAAAAGGAAAATTCGCAACAAGGAGCCAAAGCTGAGAAAAATGAAGGGAAACTGATATACACATATTCGGTGTTGCTGCTGCTTCTAACTCTATGGAAATGCCTGGCTTTTTTGTCTCCAAATTGTAGGCTATTCTCTTTTTGTGGAATATTTCTGTTGTTAGCACAGCTCTTGTCGCAACGGAGACTTGACTTTTCATGAGTATCTTAAATCAACTTCACAATGTGTATTTCTTATATTTTGGTAGATGTTTCTTCAATTGTCTTCATCACACCACACTTCGTCTTTTTTATTTTATTTTTAAAATTTTTAATTTTAATTTAAATTTGGGTACATTGGAAAGCCCACATTTTGTGAGAACTTAAGAGAACTGGAGTTTGAACCCCAACCTCTCCCAAGATCTTTGGTCCTGTGGTGAACCAACTAAGCCTGATTGGTTATTATATGCTCCATATGCTCGGTATAACGCGGCATGCATTACTTAAAGGCCTTGAGCTTAGTTGCATGTTGGTGGTTAACTCTGTATTACTCATTTTCTGAATCATTTACTTATTATGAATAATTCGACATTTTTTTGTAGGAAATATCAAACTTAAGATATGAGTTGTGCCCACGATTTATGAGAGAGAGGAAGTTTTGGAGGATATATTTTATTCTAGTGAACAGTCATGTGGCTCCGTAAGTGACTTTGCCCTGGCAGTGACTTTGTTTTGTTTTCCTTTACATGGAATTGAAAGCTTACATGTGATCTGCATCAGGTGGCACTTCTAAATCTTGCCACTTAGTGCTTTGTTTTCTATGGTTTAGTGCTTAACTCTTCTGGTTACTCATTGTAAACCCTCCAATATTGTCATTCCACTTTAGTTATGAAAAGAAGTATATGGAGGAGGCCAAGCAAAAATCTGCAGAACCAGTAAAAGGTGATAAAGAAGAGGAAACAAAAAAAATAGTTGTAGACTCAAAAGCAGAGGAAAAGAAATCAAACCAGCAAATTAGAACATCAGCATCGCCATCTACTGAGCAAGATTTGGATGTTTTTCTTCTGGGTGGAGACAGTGATGACGGCCCAGGTACATCTTTCATGGACACTGGCCATGGTTGTTTTGTTCACTAGTTAATGTATCTTGGCCTGCACAGCTTTTTCTTTTTCTTTGTTCACATTTTTGTTAAACACGTCTGTTATCTCAATACAGCCTTACAAATCAAATTTGCTTAAAAGAGTTTTTACATCCCTAGAAAAATTTTGGGCATCAATTGGCAAGTTTTGAAACCAGAGAAGAATGTTTAGTCTATGCAATCAATGGCCTGCTTTGTTTGGCTTCATATTGGTCACCATTTCAGGTTATTTTCAGACCTCACACTGGATAAATTAATTTCCTTTTTTAACGGTACTTGAATGTTCCATTTTCAACTGACCTCTTCTCTCAGAAATCACAGTTTATGTTTTGCATTTTGTTTGGTTTTGTCATTTGATAGGTCTGTTTGGTTTACTATACTGTATGGATTATTTACATATGCATCTTGCGGAGGCCTATACCAAAGGAATCAAATCTTGAAGGTAGATTTTCTAACCCTATGCATTTTTCTTGCAGGTGACAGTGATGCAGACCTTAATGATGGTCTTGATGAGATGGTAGATAGTTCGGTAAGTACAGTTTTTTTTTTTCTTTAACACACCGATGATGCCAAAGCAGAAGTATTGGTTGGTAACTATCCTGCTTTCCAAAATGGATCAGGTGCCATCCCAACAATAGAATAGGCTTTTAGCTTTAAGTCGAATTCAATTTTCATAGTTCATACAAAAAATTGGTTTTAAAATACTTTTACCAAAATATCACGAATCAATTTGTTTATGAATGTGGTGATTCCCCTGTTAATAGTGATGGTAATTGACAAGGGATGGCTTGGGTGCCACACTGCAAACCATGTATCCTATTTTCCAATCAAGGGAAGAAGAGACTCCCTGTCCCCACTCCTTGCGGCAGGGTCTTGCACTTGCCCAGGCTTAATGAGGCATCCCAGCTTTGCTGTCAGCCAACCAGAGCTGGCCTTCTTTGCACCGTGAAAGCAATTGTTTATTGCCTTTTTCAGTCACCAACATGTGATAGATTAGCCAATGGAATGAAGGGCTGTTAATGATAAAAGCAAGGGAAGCTGAGGAGATAGACTAAAAGGCAAGATGCATGGAGAAAGGTTGAAGAATGGCAAAATTAATCTTTACAGTGCAATACTTAGGTTTTAGGGGTTTGGATGATGGTGGATGCACAGTTGATATTACATAATAATGTCCAAGTATTTAATACTCCTAAGATCTACAACAGTTGTTGAAATCAAAACCATCCCAGCAGGGTGAGGCAGGATGGAAAGTCCAATTTTTGTTCCTTTCCTTGAAAATCAATTTGCGGATAAAGACACTGTCATGACCTTGGATGGATATCATATGACCCTCTTGGAGATAGCCTCTGTCAGATTTGTATCTTGTTACATTCATTTTGTATTTTCATCTGAGATTGCATTTCTTGTCTGTGCTTTCTGTTTCCCGCAGGATGATGGGAAAGAGAATTTGTAGATATTGCAGACATGTGGAGAAGGCAAACCACCCCCCGGCGCCTGGATTTGGCACAATCAAGTACCTCTAAGGTTTAGGCTACTTTCATTTCTGTAAAGAACGACGGTTCATTTCTGTGAAGGTTTTCATTAAGTTTGAGGAATGCGTTTCCCTCTTGCATGTGTACATACCCACGCAGTGTTATAGTGCGAATTGCCGAGTTGGCAACGGACGTCATGTTATGTGACTAACAGTGGTATTCACTAGAGAAAAAGGCCATAGAAAATTCCTCATCGACTACTAATAATAACTCCTCATATCGGCACCGTATGACCAGAAATTTAGGCTTCCATCTGCATTTAACGTTCATCGTTAACGTGTATTGTCCACAACGGCACTTTGTGGGCTGGACACGATGTGTTCCACACCCAGAACCAGTTAGAAAGTGAGTGTCTCTGCCACTTGTCTCGTCTAATTGTCGGCAACTAGTAAAAAATTTTGAACGGCCAATGGCACCAATTAGAAGGGACAATTTCTCACGTTAAATGTGTTTCTCGAATTTCTGCGGCTTCGAGCATAAAGTCCAAAATGCAGATTTCCGCTTAAATCCAAACGAAACTATCCGAAACTGTAATCTTGCCTTCACACTAATCACAACTCATAAGCTCTACTTAGTAGATTAATCCCTCAACTCTTCTAATGGCGTTAAATGCCACTCTCTGTTCCTCTTTGGCTACCTTTCCTCAAAATTTGTCACACGATTGTAAGAAAAATGTTGTTCTTATTGACAAATCTTACAAATAATTTATAGAAACACCCCACCTGCTCATTAAAAGCTATGGACTCATTGTCATCTCACAAAACTTTTTAACCTTCACATGCACCTGTAAGATCTAAACATGTGCGGTGTATATATGCGTAGTATGTGATGACCCAGAAATCTCACAAACTTACTATCTCATGTGAGAGTTTAGTAGTAATTTATCTTTTTTTTATTTTTTTTATTTTTATGGTCCCTCAGCGGTCCAAGTTCGAATTCATGAGGTGGTGTGTCTCCCTAAATAAATAAGGATTCGTAATCGAGTGTAATGATAAGTTCTAAACTTGATACACTGCAGTCAATTATAGAAACATTTCGAGTGATCGTCGTCTTAAACTTTCAGTTGTGATGACTACCATCCTTAATATACCCTTTTTTGTCTGCCACCGAAAAAAAAAATAAAAAAAAAATCTCACAGGCTTCCCCACCTAACGAAAACTAAATGCATGTTTTTACCAGCAAACTCATGAACCTAAATTTCCCTCCTCATGATCTAATGAACGCTGAATGGTTGACCGTCCAATAACCTCTGAATCCATAATCCTAGTTCTCATTTTAGTTAATTATGTTAAGAATATAAATTCTTACATTAATAAAATAAACTTTACCATTTCTAATGATTTAAATTTTTAGATAGACGTGAGATTTTCATATTATTTGATATAGTATAAATAGTTAATTTGCACTCTCTTATTTGTTCTTAGGGGTCCGACCCTTTTATGTGTTTAGTTTCAATTAATTCAGCCTAGTATTAGTGGAGTTTAATACATAGATTCATCATGCTTGTTTGAACTTTTAGGTGCATATGAAGGTATAAATCATTATTTAATGGATTATATTAGCTAGAGAAATAAATTTAAAAGGGCATTTTTGCATAGAATTGCCCCCGCAACAAAGTTTAGACCAAGAAGTATTTATGACATGGATGTGCCACCATCTAATAAAGACCAGACAACAACGCTGTGCATTATGACATGGGAGATGCCCTTAGATATTAATCGTTGACACCCTAATTTTACATTTATAATATTAAGCATGGAAAGTAACCCAAGAACCAAGTGGAGGTGAGAGACAGAGGTGATTACTCAAAGGAAGTTATCAAGAAAAGTTGATTTTGGGTGGTTACTCGTGTAAAATTCAAATATGTAATAAGTTAGTTTCATAGTAAATGGTCTGTTTTCTCTCTATAAATACGTAATTGAAACCTTGTAAAAGGGGTCTCTAGATCATAAAATCAGCGACATAAGTATCCTTCCAAACATCAATTTATTTTTCTTAGAGCTCTTGCTCTTGATTCCATTAGTTTGTAGTTCAGCAATTTTGATAGCTTTTTTTTTGTTTTTTTTTTAAAGATTGATTGATTATGGCCGACCTTTAAATTTGAGACTTTTTAAGTTTTATACACGACTCCAATCCTGGTGAATTAGAGCTTATTGGTAAGTTCACCACTTGCTAGCTAGTACACTGTACTAGGAACTTGAATCTGGAGAACCTTTAATCAAGTTCGTCATCATATTTCCGAATTATTTTGTCAATATGTTACCTCTTTTCATTTTTCCTTTTTCCCTTTTTTGACTGTCTCTTTCAAAGTCTTTTACATTTAGTTATCACTGTCTTAATGATATACTCTGCAAGTCTGCAACGTGAGCAGGAAATTGCGCAAATATCTATCAAAAGGATGAATATTAATCTTTTTTTTTATTTTTTATTTTTAATGTCAAAGGAATGTGTGTTAGTGGGTTGAAAAGTTAAATCACTTATTATCGGTGATCACTATTCACTAGGTAAACTTCGTATTCTGCTGCTTTTATGTCCCACTTGGTAATGGTATCCCATGCTGCCAAACCCCATTTCATTTGGCAATTAATCAGTAAATTGGTCATCAATGAAGCTAATTATATAATAATAATAATAATAATAATTATTATTATTATTATTATTTTCACTTACGTTTAGAGTTAAGTTATTTAGTTCACTTTTTTAAGTGAGTCAAAATTTCTTTTTGGTGAGGGACACCGTTAGGGCATTGGCTGACCATGCCATACCAATAAGATACCTGTTCTCTGGGACTTAAAAAAAAAAAAAAAAAAAAAAAGCAAAAAGACTTTCATAATTGAAGGGACAACATTGAATTTGAGTCTTTATGATGGGCTTTTTGCTGATAAACAAAGCATAGAAATTATTGCTGAAGCTTTATGCATTCATTTTCCTTTTCTTCTCAATCTTGTCGTTTTTTTTTTTTTTCCTCTTCAATTGAATTGGGGAAAATAAATAAATAAAAGAGGAGGATGAATGAGTAGTGTAGATCGACGTTGAGTTTTAACGTCGAAGCTTCATGCCTTGTATCATACTGAAAGCATCAAATTTTCTTTCGCATTCAATTTACAATTTTTGTTAGTCACGACCAACTTGGAGATAATTTCCACAATTTGACGAAGACAAACAACAAAACCTTTTCATTTTTAGTGTCACTAGCGAAACATAGTTCTTTGTTTTTTTGTTTATATTAGGAAGTGAATTGGGACGATGTAGATAGACAACGTTACTAGCAAAACATGAGTTGTGCAAACTTTAAATTTGCCTTATATAATAGACTGTAATTATATTGAATAAGTTGTGCAAAATCTCTCGGAAAATTAAAAATTTCAGACATCTATTCATCAAGTGTTTGTTTAATAAATATCCAATCGATCGATTCCTAAAAGATCTGAACATTGGTCATTAAGAATTTACGTATTGGAATTCTTCGTTTAAATTCATTCTGAGCCCTTCTTAATCACGCTCAATTAGTTATTAATCCAGTCAATTGTCATATATTACATTAATAAAGAAATTCTGATAAAGCAGTCCACTTTTGCGATACATTTTGGGCTTTTTCTGCGTCTTAATGACTAATGCCCCATCGCTTTACTCTCATTTATAGGAAAATCCATCCGTAAACCTTTCTCGTTCGTGGAAAAACCAAGCATATTCCAAATTGACCATGGAGTTTGTATGGCTCTGATTGGCCGTAGTTACTTAATTTCATTCTTTGGCGTGCGTAGCACACAAGAGATCGTTATCAATTTTCCTCCTACCGTAATTATTAAACAAACCTTTCCGAATGTCACTCTCAGCCATGACAACACCGAGAATCAATTTAAGCGCCACCCCACCATTGGATTGGAAGAGAAAGTGTTAACTATGAGTAAGCCCCTGGATTTTATTAAATTTTTGTTTCGATCGTTAGTTCCTTTCCATGTAAATCCCTAACAATGCTAGTACAAAATTACCCTTAAAGTTTTTTATTCTGCAGTTGGAGGACAGTCTGCCGTGCATTTATACATGCACTTCACTTCAATGAGGGTTATCTAAATAAAAAGTTTCATGTGACGAGGAACAAAAAGAAAAGATAAAATTCTACCACCATTCGTCCCGTGTGTGAGTATTCTCTTTTTTGTCTTCCAATTCTTTTTGCAAGATAAGGAAAATTTTCTTGCTAAATACCCTTTAAAAACAAAACGAATGCCCGTATAACAACAACGCCTGTAGAAGCTAATTGGCCAATACATACTATTAAACCATGTTTATATATTTACACTCCACTCTCCATTTTTTTTCTTTCTTTTTTTTTTCCTTTTTGGGCTCAGTTGACTCTTATTGAGCGAACTTAAGATTTTTAATTACACAAAGAATTTGATACAAACGAGGCCCATTGGTATTGCTCATTAACTTGCTAACATTAATTAATAATTAATCTTATGGTATATTCTGCTATGCATCGAATATTATCGCTCATAAAATGACTCTTTATCTATATATCTATATATATTGAATATTATTAAAAGAGTTAGAGGTCTCCCGTGATAAGGGTTTAAAGATTTCTTATTTTTCTTTCGTATTTTATTATTATTATTTTATTTTTGGGCATATCGAAAAAACAACGAGGGTAATTAATTTACATGTGACGAAGTCTAACTAACTAACCATGGTTGGTTGCAACGCACAAAGGAGCGATTACTTTCTACAAGAAAAAATATGACGTGTTCGACGATAGGACAAAACAGATGGTGTTATGTGAGAACGATGGAATGCATCTAATTAAGTCAAATTCGCATCAAAGTTCCGGGGCCGACACACAATCATCGTTAGCCGAGACTGGCATTACTAACCGAAGTAAAACACCTTGAGGAGGTCGATGGGTCCGTTTGTGTGCTGACACTAAGGAAACCAACCGACCTCCAAAAGAGAAATATTCTGCAATTCAAACCACTAATCAAAATTATTTATTTTACATACCTTAATAGACGTTTAATCCAATAAAAGATAAATTATCCGTTTTTGCTATCGATCTTTTTAACACATTTTCTATGCCCCCTTTTTCTGTGAATATCCTTCCCAATCACCAATTTCTTGTAGCTCGCGTCATGCACTCACTCTCATTCCAACGACCCGTTCTCTCTCTCTTTTTTTTTGTTTTTTTTTTTTATTTTTTAATAGGAGATTTTAACAACCTGTTCAAATCAAAACGCCATTCACCGTTGGGCGGGGGCCATCCCGTACGCGCACCGAGCACGGCTCAGCCTTCTCTGGCCGCGATTCGCGCGTGGGCGTGGCAATGTCGGACAACCTTAAAGTAGGACCCACGCGTGGTTGAAAGCATTCTTCTTTTGAAGATTCCAACGCCTTCGCATCCACGTCACGTCAAGATCCTCGCTTCGCATCACTTGACCGTTCTGACCCGTACGTCGACGGCGACTGACACACCCCGACGGCGAAATAGTTCATTAATTGTCGCTACAGGGATGGCGCAGCGGAAAGCTAATCAAAATTGACGACCGTTTCGGGAGTTACAATTCTACTAAATTCTTTTTCCGGAAGGCTTGTAAAAGTCCATGTTTTGAACATTCTCGAAACACTGTTTTACTATTCCTCCAATCTTCAGAGCATTGAATTGGGAAACCCATTCAATTAAATTTAGGACTTTGTAATCCGGTAGGTTTGAATTTTATTTGGGCATGTGCATCGTAGCCAGCCAATCATCCCGCATTATTCATAGTGATCCTTGTGCAACTTGGAAATGAGGTTTCGTCCCAAAATTCTGGTTTGCCCCCATGTTTTCAACCGGGAGAATGTGTACAGAGAAATTTATAAAACTAAAATAAATAATAATTCTGTACACTTTATTACTATATTTCAATTTAAAGTTTTAAAATATTAAATCGATGAGTTATTTTTATTATTAAGTTATTTATTATTGTTTTTTTTAATGTGTGATTTGCACATAATTGAATATCATGTTGTTGCCATTTCAATTTTTGCTGTTAATGACCAAGAGTTTTCCAACCCAGCGAAAGTTCCCACTTCTAATGTCAACCTATGCACGCTCTCTACCTTTTCAAATCTTTTGTTATTATTTTTAAGTATTATTATTATTATTATTATTTATTTATTAATAAAATAAAATGACAGACTTAATCATATCAATATTATCTATTACTTGTTAATTATTAGAATAATTAATTAAAATTTTTATTTACTATTAAAAATAAGAAAATATTTAAATAATTAAAATATCATTATTGATAATATTTAAGTTAAACATTAATTTCCAATTCTTGTTGTGTCCAACAAACAAACAAACAAACAAACAAACAAAAATCCAAAACAACAACTTTGGCAAAGTAGATAATTTTAAGGAATTTGTTAAAAATCAGCAACTTGTAAAAAAGTTTACTAAATGTCTGACATTTTGTTTCCCTTTTTTTGAACCGAACGGCAGCAACATCCCTAAAAACACAAAAAAAAAACTAACACCCTCTTAGATATTAATAGCCTTCTGTAGCGTTATACCTGCGGGGATTATTTTCAACAGAAGAAAAAAAAAAGGGGGGGAAATAAAAATTAAACTCGGAGGTATTACCAGAGAAAGTAGACTTATTATAATTTCCGAAATCGAATTTTTATTTGATCCAATTTCCAATTTTTCTAGAGAGATGCTTAGAATTTATCGCGATAAATTGTCGGCGTATCGATGACGTTGTAAATGACCCGAATCGTACAAAACCCACGACCCAACAAGGAGACGGAATCCCAGCGATTGCGAAATCTCACCATATGAATCCGCCACGTGTAGCAAAAACGGACCGATCATTGGCCACGTAGAGGATGCTGTATAGTGAAGACGGCCGAGTCGTGTCGGTGTGTAGCTGGCGCGCATTAATTGGCTGCCATATTTCTCTCTCCTCTCAGGACTTAACCCCCCTATAGTTGGTGTCTTAACCACGGTTAAGTAATTAAAGGATTTTCTTTTTATTATTTTTTTTATAAATATATGAAAATAAATAAATAATTTTTTAAATAAAAAAGACAAAATAAAAAGGCGAGTGGCGAAGTGATCATTCGATGTTCGGTTTCACGGACACACATACAGTGCAGTCCTTTCTGTCTCGCCTGCGGCCTATTGCGTCGTTCTTGTTATTGTGTCCTTACCCCTTGTAATAAGTCTCTCTCTCTCTCTCTCTCGCCGTGTTTACAGTTGGCGGCCTACGGCGGGATTCTCCGACTGATCTCGACGGGAATAAGTGAGGGGTTGTAGAGGGAGATTCATGATTTTTGGGAATTGAAGATTAGGATTTGTTTGGTTATAAATTCTTTTAATTTTTTTTATTAGTAGTTTTGGTATATTTTTTTTTTTTTTTTGGGAACCGGAAGATTACGGTTAGGTTGGATTCTTGGGTCCAATTTGTTGTGTGTCAAAGGAGGTTATTGATCCTACATTGTTTGGGGGGGGGACGGAGAGGGGAGACTGAGATAAAGGAAAGAGAGAGAAACGGCAGGTCGTTTTTGTGTGTGTGTGTGGGGGGGGGAGTGGGGAAATGTGCAGGATAGAGATAGAGATAGAGATAGAGAGACAGGAGGAGATGGGTATTGCGGTAGCGAAGGGAGCGGAGAAGGTGAAGAAGAGCATTCCAAGGTCAAGAATGAAGCTTTGGATGATACGCGCCACCACCTCGGTGATTCTGTGGACGTGCATCGTTCAGTTGACTACCATCGGGGAGATGTGGGGCCCCAGGGCCTTGAAAGGCTGGCCCTCCCGTTTCTCCCACGAATCAGCTTCCTCCTCCTCCTCCTCCTCCGCCGCCGCCGCCGCCTTGCAAGAGAATATTCCCGCTGTGCCCGCCATCGTCTTTCCACCGAAGAGTGAGTCACTGCGTGCCCCTCCTTCTTTTTTTTTTTTTTTGTTTTTTCTTCTTAAAGGAGAAGGAATCCTAGAGTAAAGTTACTATCTTTGCCGTAATAAGGAGATGCTACTAGCATGTTGCTATTTTATTCTAGCTTCTCTCTTTCATTGTAAGTTATCATGATAACTTCTAATTTAGCATCTGATTGGTTTTTAATCAGGGGTTTATAAAAACAATGGATATCTTGTGGTTTCAAGTAATGGAGGTCTCAATCAGATGAGGGCAGCGGTGAGTTGCTTGCAAATAATAAGTTGCCATGGCTGCATATTGATTGTGGATAATATGTTCACTAGTAGCTCACAAACTTTCTCCTTCTGTTTCCTTTTTTTTTTTTTTTTCCAATTTTCAATTCTCCACAGATTTGTGATATGGTGGCTATTGCAAGAAATTTGAATGTCACACTTATAGTCCCAGAGCTGGATAAAACCTCCTTCTGGGCTGATCTCAGGTGTATATATTCATTTGTCCGTTACTTTGATGCTACCGAATGTTACTAATTGTGCTGAAAATTTTTAGAATTTTCTTCCTCTGATCTTTATCTCATCTCTATATGATATTTTTTTAAATGACAGTGAGTTCCAAGACATATTTGATGTTGATCATTTCATCACGTCGTTGAGAGATGAGGTTCGAATATTAAAAGAATTGCCTCCTAGACTGAAGAGAAGAGTGGAACTAGGGATGACTTATACCATGGCACCAGTTAGCTGGTCTGATATTTCGTACTATCATAACCAGGTTAGTATGTCAATTTTCTTGTGCCCTTGTATAAATGTTGGCATTTGTCATCTTTCAAAATACATAATTCCTCCAATATAATATACATTTGATTGCTCATATTTAAGCCATAACATGTGGAAACAGTAGGCTTAGAGATATCTAGTGTTGTTTTGACCTTGATATTGATGATTTAAAGTTGTCTTTTCATTTTTTCGTGGATCAGATACTTCCTTTAATACAAAAATACAAGGTCGTACATCTCAATAGAACCGATGCTCGACTGGCCAACAATTATCAGCCTTTTGAGGTTCAGAAGCTCCGTTGCCGTGTAAACTTCAGTGCTTTAAGATTCACTTCTCAGATAGAGGAGTTGGGTAAAAAAGTCATAAAACTTTTAAGGCAAAGTGGACCTTTCTTGGTACTTCACCTAAGATATGAAATGGACATGTTGGCATTTTCTGGCTGTACTCAGGGTTGCAGCAGAGAGGAGGTAGATGAATTGACAAGAATGAGGTGATCTATTTATAACTAATTGAATCAGGCAGTCTTAAGCATGTGTCCTATCGCTATCTAACCCGTTTGTTCCTATATGAACAGATATGCTTATCCTTGGTGGAAAGAAAAAATAATAAATTCCGACCTGAAAAGGAGAGATGGGTTATGCCCTTTGACGCCAGAAGAAATGGCTCTTACATTAAGGGCTCTGGATATTGATCCAAGTATGCAGATTTACATTGCGGCTGGCGAAATATATGGTGGAGAAAGAAGAATGGCAAGTCTTGCAACAGCTTATCCAAAACTGGTCCGTGAATCAAAGCAAAGCACAAGTGGTTAAATATACCTTTGGTGCTTATTATTTGTCCTCCTTCACTAACTGTTTGCTTAGGTTCATTCTTAAACAGGTCAGAAAAGAAACATTGTTGGGACCATCCGATCTCGTGTTTTTTCAGAATCACTCATCCCAGATGGCGGCACTAGATTATCTTGTCTCCTTGGAGAGTGATATCTTTGTACCCACTTATGATGGAAATATGGCTAAAGTTGTCGAAGGTCACCGCAGGTACTTTTCTTTTATCCGTCACTTCCATTTTGAGCAGTCAAGCACTTTTCTTGTAAATGTCATCTAGCAAATGTGGAAATAATCACGGTTCTCTTTGGATTCGGACAAATGATTCTGGGCTCAAATCTCTTCCAGTTTTAACATTACAGTTTTTCTATCTCAAACAGAAGACAAATTTGTGGATGCTCCTGAGTTCAGAGAGAATTCTTAATAGTGGCTGCAAAACCTTTTCTGAACTTTAATTTTATTTGGAGTTCTTCTGATGTGGCATCCTTCCAATTTCTTTTCCGTGATGATGGCTGCCACAATGATTTTCTTTAGTTAATTTTCAAAGCCAGGATTTGCATCTTTAGATGTCTTTTGTTCCTCTGTTGTGTGCATACACAGATTCCTCGGGTTCAAGAAAACAATTTTGCTGGACAGAAGGCTTTTGGTTGATTTGATAGACAGATACAATAATGGATCCTTGAGTTGGGATGAGTTCTCCTATTCTGTGAAAGAAGCACATGCGGGTCGGATGGGAAGTGCCATCAGAAGGTTGGTAATCCCAGACAGGCCAAAAGAAGAGGATTATTTCTACGCCAATCCAGAAGAGTGTTTGCAAGCATCAGGAGATTTGTTGAGTAGTACATGATAGTTCTGGTAGGAGAATGTGACGGTAGTTAATGTTGTTTTCCTACAGTGCTTGAAATTGCAGCGCAGAGCATAAAACTTTACACAGATAACTAGTGACGGTGAAGAATTTTGCGATGATGAGGCAATCAAAGGTGGTCGCAGGAGTTGTTGTGAACTCCAACAATTGCTAGGATGATCAATGAAAGCAGCCGTGCGGGATGGGGGGGCCCCCCCCCGCGGGTTGGGTTGGTTGGGGTTGTTCGGGGTGGACATTTTGATAATCTTCGGTGGTGCCAATAATCCACTTCTTGTATAGAAGCCACCCTCAGGTTATAGTGTGATGTAAAATTCGACGCGACTGGGTTGTACGCAGAGGAATAGCAAATATAGATACAATTTACCAGAAATTGCAGCCTCATGGAAGCTTAAGCCCTTCTTCTTCCATTTTTAATATTTAAAAAAAAAAAATTATTTTCGAATATCCACAATCTTTATATGAGATTTATCAATATCAGAGCACAATTTCTCTGGTCAATTCTGTAGTAAGATTGTCGCTTATCTGCTTTCGCTTTAACCCCAGGTTAATCATAAACCAATGGTATGGAACATTGCCCGTTTTATTTGAAATCTTGCTGAGACGCGCGCTATACGGCCAACACAGGAAACCCAGATTTTGCTCTGGTGCTCCGCTAGCTAGCATGGCCGTCGAAATAATCTCAATGTGAGTATCTGATTGTCGGCGCTCGTTTTTCCTTCTTTTCATTTTTGGCTGGGGATGAGGGGGAGTCGATAAAACTTGAACCAGAGAACCTGTGCTCGGTCGTGTAATTTGAGCCACACGTGTAAGGCAGCGACTGACAATGTCCCGTCAATCTCAGTGCACTTACGACAGAATGGAATGAATGCGTGTAACCATTTTTGTCGGAGATAGAATGTGATGTTCGATTTGTGCACGCTCATTTGTTACGAGGCTTTGCTTTTAGTGGTTCCTAGACTATTGACCTGAAGTTCATTGCCCACGATACTGACAGTTTCTCGCTAAACACCCTCTCAAAAAAACCAAAAAAAAAAAAAAAGGAATAGAAAAAAATGATCATTATGAACAGAGAGTGAGAAATCCCCTAAGCCACTCACCTTTTAATTCGTGACATGGATCCTGGCTCTGCGCTTACGTCGTGCTCTCGTCTTCTACAACCGAACTCCCTTTGACCCACTCAACAACCATGTTTGCAAAGATCATGAAAAAGGCATATTCATGAAAAAATCAAGGAAATTTGTGGTTTTGTTGGGAAGATGACACCAAATTGATGCAGTGGAGGAGGAGGAGTATGATTGTATTTCTTTTGTTATAACAAATGGGTTTCACTCTTCCATAATACAATCTCCAGTGATAGAGGAATCGGATTTCCAGAACTTGCTAGTCTGCAATTTGGAGCATTTGGAGATGGTTGGAAAGAAATGTTAACCCATCTCAAAGGATAAAAACACTAAAAAAAGTGACAAAATGAATTTGAACGTGAACTTTCAATTCTCACTTATTATTATATTTTTTTTTAATATGAACAATCAATTAAATTTTTTATCGAATAAACAATTAAAAGAAATGAATTAAATAAAATTTTGACATTTCAAATAACGTCTAAGTGATTTTTTCCCATCTTTTATAGTAAAGGTTTATCCACTAAGCACGAGCAAGATGTTTCCTTCTTTTGTGATTAATTTGGTCTCTCTCCTCGATGTCTATATCCTTGCTTGGAAATGAGCTCTAAAGCTACAATGTTTTTCGTTGAGTGAATGAAGATCTTCTAGATTGTCCAAAAATTTTAAAAGAAAATAGAATCTTAAACGATGCCATGCCCATTGCAAGATCCCGTATGACTCTCAATTGTGGAGAAGAAAATTTGGTCATATTCATATAGTAAATCCATGAGGTGCACTAATATTTAAGTCCCCACCTTCGTTCTGAGTGTTTTTTAACCGTGATTTATGATGAATTGAGAAAGTAAAAACCGGGTTTAAACCAATAGGAAATCCTAGTTTTCGAGTCAGAAGAAAAGTGGAGTCAATGCCATCGAATATTAATATACCTTCTGGAGTCTACGGCTCCTAGAAACAAACTGCGCTTTTTAAAGCCCGGAACAGGCCAAACCAAAACTTAAATCGCTACTTTGTGGTCCAAAGGGAATTCACACGACTTTCCCAGGGGTAAGCTTCCTCGCGATAATTATGATGTTCCGGTAACCAGTGATTTCTCGCCTAACCTGAAAATAACCAACTAAAAAAATATTAGGTCGATGCTGTAGAATCAAGCATTCAAACTCATCCAAATGTGACAAACCCCCCCCCCCCACACAGGCAAACTCGCTTGAAGACAACGATATTTCACCTGGTTTTGCTGCTTCCCTCTTACACTCAGCTGTATAAATTCTTATCCGATTTAACTCAATAAAGGAGTACGAGTCTCTCTGTATGATCTTCTTTTGGCAGCAATTGGCTTTACGAATCAATGCAAACAGCATGTACATCTTTCCTGAGCTTGTTGCGGGAATTAATCCTAATACTGGGCGGTGGGGATGGACTCGGCACTTCAGAGCTCGTTGGTAAACATGAATTATAATCCATATTAGGTTAGACTTACGGATGCCAATCATGGTGCTCTGCAATAGAAATGAGAAAACTGGACTAGAAAATAAACATGGTATTAAGCATTGAATGGAAAGCATCTTCTCAACCACGTTAGGACTCTATAACAAATACATTGTCTCAGTTAAAATACCGAAAAATTACATGGATGATATACATTAGTATGCCAGCAACTCTGTGCATCCCAAGAAACCTGATAGCCTCTACATTTACAACTATCTTGGTCTCCATTGGGGGTAGCTTATATGGACCAGGACAACACGTGAATAAACACCCCAAAATGGTATAGGGGGTTCCAAAAAGAAACGAATAAATTATGTACAAAAGAAATATTAGGACGCTGTTGTACTAGCTTGTAATTGTCTTGAGCTTCTTTAGGGATGGATCAGATTCCTCACCGCTTGGATTTCTTGAACGCGTTGCCTTCTGATTGCCAGGAGGGACCTCACCGTCCTGTTATAAGACAGAAACCAGAGACCATTATGCCACAGCTCCAGGAGATGGAAAACCGTTAATCTAAAAGTAAAACAATATAAGCAAATATAAATCTACCTTAAGAATCGATCTCCGACCTACCGGCCTGCCACTCACTTGCTTTCCAAGCTCAATCTGCACTGAGATGCTAGCCTGTGACAAATCCACTCCGGAACTGTGCAGTACTTGTGTCAGAGTATTTAGTAACCTGTTTGATGGCAACCCCGGTAGCATCACTGATTTATAGTTTAACACGCACTCTTTATTTAAAGACTGCAGAGGAAGTGACTTCACATACTAGATTGTTCTCGGACTTGTAATTAAATAACTACATTGCTCGCTATTCTTACAAATATTTAGACCCAAACGCACAAAGCCAGATGGATTGCAAAAAATGGAGAAGATCCAACGTCACAAAACAATTTCCATTTTTCCCAAATAGAGTTTAAGAATATTTTCTGGAAACCATACATCCAAATAGTTGAACAACAAGACAAATCTGTAGTAACTATAAGAACTATAGCTATCATGCGAACATGCACTCACTAAACGACAGAAATTTACTTGCAAACTCACCCTTGAGAGTACACGCTTGAGATGCTAATTGTACCACCTTCAATAGTCAGATCTTGTCCTTTTAGATTATCATTGGCAAGAAGCCCATCGGTGGCACACGATCTTGTAAGACATGATTGTGTTTGAGCTTGATCTGCCTCGTTCTCAGCTTCAGACGTCATCCTATGTCCAAATTTAGCCACTGCACCCCCAGGAAGGAATAAGTTTGGAGGAAGTGACATTGGAAATGACATCGCTCGATTTGTTATCCCAGGGTGCTGATCCATTGCCTTAAAGGCAGTAGCAGAGCTCAGGTCAGATTCAACTAGGTTCTGTGCATTTCCAGGAATGGTTGGAGATACAATGATGTTTTTGTCATCTAATGTATGTAATCCAGGACCTACACCGCCACTAATTCCTCGAGACTGATCAATAGAACTTTCCCCAAGCATACTGTTTTTTTTCTGTTTATAACACAAAAGAGACCAGCTTTTTGGTTAAAATGCAGTGAAGAAGCGGAATAGATAAGATTGCCACACTTGTTCTCCTATAGTAAAGAACAAATAAAGGCAAGTTTAGAGATTACCCATATTCTCAGTTTCGCTGGTTCCTGATTCCATCCCTGGTAATACCCTTCATATTTTTTCACTTTCTCCTGTAAAAATTGGATGTGTTCAATTACCTGCCAAAGTGATTCAAAAATTCAGTAACTCTAAGATCCAAGATTACATTAATTATACGATAAACTGAAGGAGAGTCATAGAATTACAAGAATTTCATGAACCTCTAATAGGAATGATGCCTTATCTCTCTTCTGGTCACTATGAGGAATTAGTTCTCTCAACATCTGAAATCTGCATGACACATCACAGAATTTGACTTACGTAATGTTGGCAGCAAATTAATAGTAATTAATCAAATTAACTGGATCGAATTGTTATGGGAGTCATAATGCCTACCACATCTTACCAAACCTTCTTAATTTTGATTGCACACTTGCATTGTATTTGTAAAGATGCAAAAATCACAATGATGCGTTTAATAAAATTATTTTTACCTCTTAGTTAGCATCAATTAAAAAATATATTTTTTAAAAAATATATTAAAATAAATAAAAATACATTTACTAATATATAGAATATTAAGAAAAGATTAAAAAAATAATTTATAATAAAAATATTTCAAGATAAATAGTACTATGAGTAATGATGAATTTGTAAAAAAAAATTAAAAATATGTTCAAAACATGATTTATAATAAAAAAATATAAATATAATAGTGCAGATAATAAATATTAATTAATAAGGATAAATATTTTTTTGATATTAAAATATCAATAATAAAATTAGATATATTAAATTTCTTTCAAGAAATATTAGTTATGTAATAAATATTAACTAATTTAAATGAATTATATATATTTAAAGAGTGTATCTTTTAATATTAATTTTTTTAAAAAAAATAATTTAACTATTAATACTGTAAAATAAAAATTTCTTTTAATAAATTTTATTTATCTATCACTCAATAAAAATTTATTTAATTATATATATATATAAAATAATAATAATAAAATTATTTTGATCACTTAAAAAATAAAGAATTGATTTTTATGAATAGAATTATTTTTTCAGTATAAAAATTTTAATACTATAATTATAAGTATAAAATATCATTTAATAAATATTAATCACTTGATTAATATTGATTAGAAAATTTTAATTTAAAAATTATTGTAGTTAACGAATATTAAAAAGTGAGAGTATTATAATCGACCAATAAATAGAGTTCACAGCACATCACTCTCTAGGTTAAGTATAAAAGGGACTATCATTCTTCTATGACCATGCGCCGGATCATAATATGCTGCTGGCTCAGACAAGATGGAACCTAGTTATATCATGGGGTCTTCACTGGTTTATGTCTACCAACCAAAATTTGTACTACACACTCGCACTCTTTGATACCATGATAACCATAAACATGTTAATTTTAAAAATTCTGATTTTGAATGAAGAAAATAACCCATTATTCAATAACATAAAATCTTCCGGGGACCACACTTTACTTCCAGAAATAATTTTTTTTAAAAAAAAGGTGGAATCATGCCTGTCATTAATTTTGCTCCTCCTCCGTTGCTCAGTGGCAGAGTGTTTTGACCGTGGGGTGTTTTCCTTCTGATCGCTGGCCTTCCCCTCCACTTTTATGCTCAATTCCTCAGTGGCTTCAAGAAAATAACAGAAGGAGAACAACATAGATGATCTAATCAATCTCATGAAAAGGAATGCAGGAATGAAAAAAAAAAAAAGAGAGAAAGAATAAGATTTGTGTGAGGCATGCCTTTGTAGACAGGTGAAGGACACTCTTTCTTAAGAACAATTTCTTCCTCATCGTCTAAATCATCATCCTGCGTGCTAACTTTGGCTGATTTAATGATTTCCATGAAGCTCTGGTTCCTCTGAGGCCTGATGATATTTCAACCATAAGTCCCACCATCCGTTAAAAATTTGGTGTTTTAAGTAGGGAAATCACAGAAGGCGAAAGGAACAGACTGAGAAGAAGAGAGAGAGCTGAAACTATTCCGATGGCTGTTCGAGGACAACCGAGACAGCCCATCCGACGCCATCCACCCCTTCTTGGCCGCCGCCTCTGTTGGCAGCCAAAAGTGCCTCAGATTCAGTATTTGCAGAAAGTATATGACAATCATAACCATTGATATATATGCAGTAAAGGTAAATAAAATGCCTTTTTTATGAGGCATGTGCATGTTCGTATGTTCAGCACCAAGAAGAGAAGCAGCATATGCATCAATGCATGTTACAAGTATCAACAGTGGGGGAGTAATCGATTAGGCTACTCTTACGTTATGAATAATATGCCTTAAATACATTATTATTAATACTTATTTAAAAGATAAATAAATGTCTAATTTAATTAATTATTTTTTATTTTTACAAAGTTAACTTTGAAATAAATAGCTCAAATAAAGAGTCTGCATGCATGCGTGGTGGTCTAGAATTTTAAAAAAGAAGATAGGAAAACAAGAAGTTTAAGGTCAAAAACATCAAACCCAAAAGACAGTGAAAGATATTGAATTATTTGTTTGATCATTTAAAGAAAAGCCAAACACTTATCGGTAACACTGTCATCTCTAAGTTTATTTTCTTATTCTTTTTTTTTTTTTTCCTCTTAAGAGGTCTATCCGGGGCTGTAGGTAGCTTTGCTCTTTCCCTATAAATTTCACGTGTGCAGAATTCATACTTTAAGACATCTAAAATTGACAACCGGTCAGGTCTCTTTGGAAAATATGTTGATTTCGTAGTGTACTATATTTGTGACGGTGGAAATTCTTGATCGATTATGTGTTGCTGCCCCTAGATTTATTTCTTATTTATAATGAAAACATTCATTGAAAAAACAAAAAAAAAAAATCATTTAAAAAAAATTAATGTTATAAAAAGTATCAACGATTCTGACCTCCTATACCCTTTTTTTTTTTTTTCGAATCTGACACACGATTCAACTGGTTAATTTACTTACCACTAACAGCATTGGATCTTTCTCCTGCATTATCCTTCCTGGTCTGTCCCTTCTTCAGTACATATTCTTCCCACAGTGTGAATCCGCTACCAGCAGTGTAAGAACTGCAGTTAGAGCTCTCTTCGTTTTTATTGTCAGGACTGCTCGCTTGAGCTACACTGAACATGGTGCCCTCGGGCTTTGGAACTATGTGATTGAAACAGGAGATGGGGCTGATGCTGTAAGTTCCAATCCCTCCAGGAAGGATGTGCTCCACTGAGCTTGGTGGTGGAAGAGGCTGAGACTTATCAACGTTGGAAATTCCACTCGTTTCTTCTTTGGCAACGGTCTTCCCCACCCGCTCTAGTGGTCTTAGAAAATCATGGGTCTTGAGGCGCCCAGCTGTACATGAATTAAATGAAAACAAAAAACAAAAAAAAATAAAAATTGAAGAAATGCCGTGGGGGTTTTTTTTTTTCCCTGATAAATCTAGAATTTCACTTTATTTATACTTAAATTCACAATTAATGACACCCCGTTTTAGAAATGTAAACGCACAAGCGACTCTCCTTATCTACGAGATCAATCAACCAAAAAAAAAAAAAAAGCAAACATTGCAATATTAAGTTGGAACCAAGGCTCAAATTTGAAATCGGCGCCTCTTGACCAAATTTTACAATATAAGTCGAGCCATATTAATCACACTCACTTCAAGCACACTCAATTACTAATCTGTTGGCGCTAATTGCTAACTTCCAATTCTTTCCTTTTCAGATATGGGCCATTTGGCCAAGCCCTATTTGGAGGGCCTGGCCTACCTAACTCGTAGCCCAAGACCCATGATTCAATTGGGTAGTCACGTGCATAGACCAATCTTTCTTTTCTTTTTCTTTTGTTCAGTTTTTTAATCCTGATCAGAAATAAAAGCTGCAACAATCAATTCTCTCTCTCCTTTTTTTCGAAAACTTAAACAAGGATAAATAAATAAATCAATCAATGAAATTAAAAAAAAAAAAGGAAAAAGAAAAGCAGCGTTTTGGGATCATAAATTTTGAGGGGAAAGAGAGAGCAGAGCAGTACATTGAGAAGGAGGATTTGGATCTTGTTGGTTTGTTGAATGATTGTAGAGTGACAGAAAGTCGTGTGTTGGTTTCCTTCCTCCTCCCCCTCCTGCACACAATACAAAATGCTTCTAAATTACACTAAACATTTTTCTGTTTCTGAATTCATTTACATGAATTTATCCGGAGAAAACCAAGGATGAAAATAATTATATGTAATTCTCCAAAAGGTTCAGAAATTATTATACCTTCCGTACCAATTGGACGATGCAGAGGAAGCTCCATTGACCGGGCGAGACAGATGAAAATTCTTTTGCTTCCTCCAATTGCTTCTCCGCAGATCCCGCCGGTGAAATCGCCGTCTCCGGCCGAGATCGGAGGCTCACTCACTCTTCTGTACTGAAACTCTGTCTTGACTCGAATTCTCAACGGCGGGTTTGGCTTCAGCGCCTCCAACAGACTTCAGTTCGGAGAATCTTCCATCTCACGCACAATTCACCAAACTTTTCACCTGACAAAGCCACCAGTCAACCAGAGGACTGCAAGATGAACAAAGAAATTTACCAGCCAATACGAAAACAAATCCATTAGATTTCATCGTACGGAGCTAAGGATTTTGAAGTTAGAATTGCCAAACAGGAGCAATTGATCATCTAAATTTTGCCAAACAAATACTGAAAGAGCGTTTAATTACCTTCGCTTCGAATTATGGGGAATTCACATGCAGTTCGGGCTCGGAAATGCTCCTAAAAAGCCGAAACCGAACAAAAATGAAAAGTCATTCTGCTAAGAATCCATCATAAACATTTCTCCTTTTGTTTTCCCAATTTTTCCGTCAAATTGTTTTCCTTCGTTCCAAACAGTGCTGCGAAAGAAAGTGCTGTGGTGGGTCGTGGAGAATCTCTCTCTCTCTCTCTCTCTCTCTCTCTGGCGCTGGAATGGTGCGTGCTTTGCATATTATGAGATCTTTTATACACTCGTTGTTACTTCGCGTCGTCGTTTCCCGTTACGTGGAAACGGCATTTCTAACGTCGTTGTGGTTGGACGACGGCGTTAAGGTCACGGATCTCCAGTCCATTATTGCAACGCTGCCCGTGCTTAGAAATTCAATTTTTCTTTCATTATTCAGTTTCTTTCTCCCAAGGCCATAGAATTTTTTTTCTTTAATATACTGGAGAATATTTAGATTTACCAATATAAACTAGGGCTCAGTAAACTCTTTGCACAATTTTTTTTTAAATATATATATATATATATATATATTATAATTTTAATTGAAATAATATGATTTTTAGAATTTATTTTTTTATTAATTATTTTAATAAAAAAACTAAATTGTATATTTATACATCCATAAAATATGCATAAACTAATTATTTGAACGTCATAATTAAATATATTATATCAAATTTTTTGATGTCATTTTAAATATTTTTTTTTACATTTAGCATAACGATCAGTTAAAAAATTAATAATTAAACAAAAATAATAAAAAATATATCACTCGATTGAGATATTTATTGTAAAATAGTAATTATTTAGAATTCAAAAAATGATGAGAAAGATTTAAAGAAAAAAAAAATCAAAAGTTTCTTTCTTTGTCTGGACGTCGATTAGCATCATGAAAATCCACTTCAAAACATGACAATATATTGTGGTTTTGATTGAGTGGAAGTGGTGGAATGAGATTAGGAGATTTTAAGAGAGAAGGAGAGTATTAAAGTAACGGAGAAAGTGAAATTGGAGAATTATTAATAATTTAAATTTTAAAATTATGAAAATATGTTAACTATCCAAAAATATGTAGAACGAGAATATAATAATTTAAGAAGCAATTGAATATCTCCAAGTACTGCGTGATTTTAATAAATGAAAAAAGTTTCTCTTGCGGAATTTCTAGTTCTCGTACTCCCAAAATTTAGCAGAGGTTTATTTTTTTATTTTTTTATATGATAACCGTGCTGAAGAGGTAGGAAGAGAACGTAACAATTTAAAGAATAATTGAATGACTCTAATTAATAAATGTTTATTTTTACTTTTATTTTTATAAAAAAAATTTAGTGAAGGGTTTTTTTTTTTATAAAATGTCTCTGGGTTATTATTTATTTATTTATTAAAGAGGGTGAAATAAACAGAAATTTTCTTTAAACTTGTATTATATACTATTGTAATAAGATTTAATATTTGGTTTACACAAATTTTTAACAGATTTCGTAGAGGCAGATATTAATTCACAAAACATCTCAAAGCACCCAACTAGAAAACGAGTGGCCGATAATCCTATACGTACTAAATAGATTCAACGGTGAAAAACATCAAATCAATTCTCAGATACTTGTAACCGTGCACACCAATTTGTCACATTGGGCAGTCACTGTCCAATCGTACATGAGCATTCCTGCACGTAATCAAATTTATTTGTTGAATAACTACTGATTTTTTAATGTGAAAAGGGAAATTCACTTTTTAGGTGGTCTGTTTTTTTATCCCCTTAATTCAAGATCGTTTGCCGATGTCAACTCAACATTATTTCATGAAATCAATAAAGGAGCATCACTTTTCATGGGTGAAAAAAACTTTAAAAAAAAAAAAGAAGAAAAAAAAAGAAATTTGTTAATAGTTGGTCCAGAGTGTTCATTATAAAAACAAAAATCAAATAATTACGACGATGAATTATAATCAATAATTTAAATTGCATCAAATTTATGAAATTAATGTATTGTGTATTCTCCTAACAAAATCCTTTGGGATTCGTTATTCGAGACGTAGCTGGTCATAAACAAAAACAAAAATAGAAAACAGAGAAAAATTGAAACCCGCAAACGCGCCGCATTTTGTTGTGTTGTCTGAAAGATTGTATTATTTCACTTCGCTAATGCAAATTAATAAAGTTAAGTTGGTGGCTTTTGCCCTTACGCGAATGCGTCTATGCCCCATCATTTATAACGTCTCTCAGAATAATATCAATTTCATCAAGAATTAGGTACACAATGTGTGCTTTTTTAATTTATCTACTTTTAATTAATCATTGCTAATAAATAAAATAAAATCAAAATATTGAGTTAAAATAGTATTATTTATTATTATTAATTACCAGAATAATTAATTAGTATTTTTATTCATTATAAAAAAAATATTACTATTATACTATTTATCAACTAATATTGAATAAGTTACTTTTTACGTAAAAAAAAAAAACATAAAAAACAAGAGAGAGATGTATAACTTCTTAAAAAATTTGATTAAAGATATAATACACTACATTATCAAAATGAACAGCAATCCATTATCAGTACTTTGTAAAAAACCAAAAACAAAACAGTAGATTCAACCAACTATGAACTTTCATATTTAAGGCATGTCACTGCTCGCTGACAGCTAACATAGGTGGCTACAAGCTAGTGTGTGCATGGCCATGGCAGGCCGCCAACACTCCGTCCAACTGCAGGAGAACGAGAGTTGTCGCATACATTACATTTCAGTTTCATCTGTGGTTGTTGCCACCCTCCATTAATGTGGTCGCCGGAGAAGGGGGTAAACTGGATGTTGACTTCCCAGCGGCACCTCCTACGCCGTTGACCCCCGGAGATTTAACGAATGAAATTAGGATAATTCTCTACTTACAACTGATGATTGGTGCACAGATCCCCATCATCTAAAACCCCATCTTTTAAATTAGCTCTGTTTGTTAATTTATTGGCTCGGTGACGCACCAGCGGATGTTGGTAGAACAGGAGGAAAAGTCACGTGCCCGCGGCTCCCCCTTTTTCAGTGCCGCGAAATGCGTAGCCTTCTCACCCCATGTGCCCCTTGTACACACACCTTTTCGCCTATGCCTCCTTTATCATGTGCTGTGAAGTAATTATTCGCGTGATCGTTTAATTAACATGATTTAATTTAAATTTTTATTTAGGTTCTATTTATTTGTCAGAAAATATTTTCTTGTGTAAAATATTTTAGAAAAGAAAATATGTTTTTAATTTATTTTTGATATTTGACCGAAATACTTAAATATGATAAAAAAATTAAAAATAGGCAAAAATTCTCTAACTTCTCCTCCCCTCTCTCTCTCTCTCTCACTCTATTTGTCTAGTAATTTTAGAGTTGGAAAGAAGCAAATGAAGGGTGTTGGTTGGCTCTTTTGTTATTGATTTCATCGATTTTAAAAAAATATTTTTACTTTCTTAAATTCTGTAAAATATTTTATAAATAATGAACAAATTTTTTGTTGACGGAAAAAATATTTTATGTTGATTTTATATTTTTTACAAAATAAACACCAAAACATGGAGAAATAATTTCCTAAGAAATGTTTTTTTGAAAAATCAACGGACTCTTAGTTTCTTTTTTCTTCTTCTTCTTCTTCTTCTTCTTTTTTTTTTTTTTTTTTGGGAAATCTTCCCTAAGTTGTATGTATAAAATTGATGGTTTTATTATGGTATGCTCAATGTGCATGTGGACAATCATTTCGAGCATATTCGCGTTGGCACTTTGAAATGTGCACAATGCAACAGCTTGGCGTGAAAATGTGCTTTTGATTTAATAGCTTTGCGCAATCAAAAAAATCTATAAAATTCCAGGAACGTGGCTCACCACTTACGGCCGTACCACCCGTCTGATATTCTAGCCCAGTTCCATTTCGTCGCCATGCATCGGACTGCACACCATACATTATTAAATTCTCTGCCTTTCAGAATACATCAGATAAACATGAACCGTACATATGTGGTTAATTGCATTTATTGTGTCGACAATGATAAGTTAGCGGCACGTTAATCGATTTGTGAGACAGGACGCGGTGTTGGCCAACATGCATTAGACATAATCTCGGATTACGCGTTATTTCCCGTACGTATAAATGATTCGGGAAGCCCTTTATTGCGCTTCAACTTCACCGAAGAAGAGAAGTGTGGCGATACCAGTAGCCTGTAAGTTTGGCGACACAGCTACCAAGCTCCTAGTCCTAGCTTCAATGTTCAAATTATGATTCCTTGAAAGCAAAAATAAATAAATACATCAATCAATACTAAAAATGCGTGGTGTTGTTATACACGGATGATGCTGGTAAATTTTCGTTTTTATTTTTCTCACTGCTTTTCCTTTTTTTTCTGGCAGAAAAAGGTTATCACTTGGAAACCCAATGGCCAGGAAAAGTCAATAATTGAATTACTATTTGCTAATGCTCTCTTTGTATGTAGAGTCCACGTTCATTTATTTATCGTTTAATTCCAGAACCAGGCAATGGAAGAGAAGGTGGGCATTTGAAACGTGACTGTCTACATAAAACAAGCTAAGCGCCAATTACCAAACTGTGCTTTCAACCTTCAATTACCAACCTATTAGTTGCTAATGTACAATTTTAATGTTCATTTAGTTTCACCCCCAAAATTAAGGAGCGAAAGTTCCCCAAAGAGAATTGGCTAAAACTGTAGCTTCCGATCGCATGATAAAAGATAAGAGTTTGATGGACCTATGGAACCCCACATCGAGTGCACTTGCTTTGAGTTGATAATACGTCTTGATGCTGTCTCATCCAACAAGAATACTCCAACATATTCAATTACTCAATGACCAAATATCACATGTCGTCATTCCATGATCTTAAATTTAGAGATTCCCATTAAATTTTAGTAGGAAGACCAAATCAAATGGCCTACCTCAGATGAATTCAGGTAATACTTGATATATTAACTTTGATTCACATGTTTTGTCTATCATACGAACATTAAGTTGTCCTATTACTACCTTGATATATTACTACACGCATGTAAGTATAGATTTAGTCTATTTAATAAAATTTTCATTTGTTAGTAATTGTAAGTACTAATTAAACTTTATTTTATGAATAGATTTATAGCTTTGTTGGGATGAAAAAATTTATATGATTCAATTCAATTTAATTTCTATAATTGATATTTTTAATTTTTAAAGTATGAGAATTAAATAAAACTCAATTTATTATATAATTTAAAAGTTTGCTATCAAACAAAAAATTCAATTAAAGTTTTTATTTCAAAATCCATACAAAACTAAATTCTTATACTTTAGGTAAAATTAATAATAATCACCAAAATATTCAAAAATTAGATTAAATTGTAGCAAAAAGTCAACATTGTTGGCACTAATTATAAGTACTTAATCTCCTATTTATAAATAGTTTGATTTTGAATACATGAAAATATATGCACCAAATAATGTTCAAAATTTAAGTATAAATGTATAAATTATATGTTAAAAGAGTCTTGCATTGAAAAGAAAAGGGAGGAGTGAGTAATGTATAAGTATGAAGAATATATAAATTCAATGATTAAAGGTTTTAAATTGAAATATAATATCAAATTTACTAGTCTATTATTTACTTGAATTTTATTTAATTTTTTTTCAATATTAAACTTTTATATTTCCCTAACAAATAGTATTAGAGTCTAATTTTTCCATTATGTTGATTATAATTAAATATTATGTGTGTATTATGATTTTATATATTTTCTTTAAACAATTAATTAAAGTCTTTAAAAGATCTCTCTTAAAGGTTATCTATGCCATTTTACTCATATTTATACTTATTAAGCAATTTTATATTGTGGCAAATATGTGCAAGTAAGAAAAAGAGACATGTGACATGTTGATGATATACATGCATGTATAAAGATTAATACATGTATACACATAATTAATATGTTACCAATCTTTTTTCTTATTTGCACATATTTGCTGTCCAAACAAAAATTATTTGATAAGTATAAATTTAAGTAAAATGGCATAGATAACTTAAAAAAAAAGAAAGAAAAAATGTAAAATCCCTTACAAGAAAAAAAATTGAATAAAATTTAAATAAATAATAAAATTTTAAGTTTGAAATTATATTTCAATCTAAATTCTTAAAATATTAAATTTATAAATTCTTTTTATTTATACATTACTTTTTTATTTTTTTAATGTTAAATTTTTTTAATTATACAATTCATATATTTATAAAATAAAATTTTAATAAATTAATCAAATAAAAAATTACATTATTTAAAATAATAATATAATTAATAATTCAGTGTAAATAATTTTAATATTAAATGATATATATATATATATATATATATATATATATATATATATATAT
>CM034054.1:1054719-1122399 GCA_019804595.1 Bruguiera parviflora | reverse complement strand
TTGCACGTGAATTTCGGAGTGCAAAATTGCGAAACCCACTGCAGGAAGGTCGATTTCCAGCATTTCAAGCTGTCAGAAAGCTTATTTTCCGATGTATTTAGGAAGCAGGCACGCGATAGTGGGGCGCCGGCGGTCCACAGGCGGGAGAGGAGCTTGCAAATGCAGGACCATCGAAAAGTGATATGTGATCAATTTCATGCTTTGTCGTCACTATGATGTAAATGGTGGGCCAGGAAAGTTGGCCCCGCAACTCACGTGCAAAATTGCGAAAGGGCATTGCTTGTTAATACAAAATCAACCACTCACTAATGCGGAGGATGGACCAACCAGAGGAAAACGTCGCGTTTTGGGTAGGCGGGACCCTAAGTAACCCCAAAAGTTGGCAATTTATTTCGGGACCAGCCTAAGCAATTAGCGCGCACTATACATAATTGGGTTGTGTATCAATGTTGCGTCAACGAATCTTATGAAATTATTGAATCAAAACCTAAAGGAAATAGTCGCCATTAGGAAAAAGGGTACAACAATAATACAACTAAAAGGGCCTATCGCTTGTTAGAATTGGGAATTGTAATCGAGACCACTACATTCTGTTGAATAATCACGTCCAGAAAATACAAGATTCCGATACATGAACGCGGCAAAAGAGGTACACGAACCTAATTAATTAATTAATGAATTATTACCATTTAACTTATATTCTTACTTGTCAATATAATTCACGTGTGTTCGGCCCTGTTGGATCGTCTATTGCCCCTACAGTTTAAAAGAAAAAGGTTCGTGGAACTCCTGCAAGTCTGCAAATGACTGACATGCATGTACTTCTTTTTCGAGCTTTGTTTTTTTTTTTTTGGATATATATTTTTTCACCCTTCATATTTGGTAGTTTGTAGAGACCTCAGATTACCCATGTTGCAAATGATTTATGGCAAAAGAAATAACTACCCATTTTGGGTAATTTAGAGTCCAGCACGTTTCCAGATTAAAACAAAAAAAAAAAAAGAAAGGGGTGGGGGAAGAGAAAATTGTACACTTCTACTCGCTACATGTTCATTAGCAAATAGGGGTACGAATTATGCATAAAACCAGGCTAGAGTAAATATAGCGTCTGAATTTTTTGCCGTTGAACTTTGATAATAAATTTCCATTTAATCTCTCACAGATTTCTCTACTCTGGTTCTAACTAGGCCCAGCGTGTCGTACATTCTTTCGCCAAACACATCCATTTAGGGATCAGTTAACAATCCCTCTCTCTCTCTCTCTCTGTTTTTTTTTTTATTTAATTTTTTGGTTAAATTAAATATTAAAAAAATCTTATCAAGGTTTAATTTTAATTGCTTGCCGTGTTAAATTTTAATAATTTATTAAGTGCCAACGGACTTTTTGTAAAGGGACGGTGTCAGTGACACCGTGACATCCGGGACGCGTCACGTGATTAAAAATAGCCTGCCCGCCCCAACATCGGGGTCTCCCGGATCACGTGGCCAACTCACGATGTTGTCCCGTGTTGGGGCCCCACCGACGTTGCGCTATCCCGAGTTTGCTGTTGTTATTTCAGGAAAATTTAGTAGGTCCAATTTTGTAAACAGCAAAAGTGGCTCCTGCTGCCAGCAGAGGATTTATATATATATAATTTTCTTTTTAAAACCATTGCCATTTTAATTTTATTATTTATTAAAAGGCAAAAGACGCAATATAAACAAATCAAGGAACTGCTTTTGTTTTCTCGCCGCACGATGTGCCGCCTGATGTTTTAAAGGCTTCTGCCGTTTAATTCCTCCCACAACCGTGTCGCTATTGAGAAAAAGAAGAACGCAACAATGCCTCGTAAGTAGGACCCCCGTTTGAGTTGATGCTCTCGCTAAAAGGTTCGTGACTCGGGTCACTCGGTGTTTGCTCCAATTCGTTTGTGTACATCAACTTAGAGAAACTCACTCAAATGTACTCTCAAAATTTGTTTGCTAAACAAGTAAAGTTTGAACAGATGTAAACTCGATTTATTTCTAAATAACTCCTCTAAAAAGCTTGTTTATAGTATATCATCGTAGTAATTTTAGTAATTTTGTTTTAAAGGTATATTTTATGTTTTTATAATTTCAGATTAAAATTACGAAATTTTTTTTTAGTTAGTAAGTCTTATTAAGCTTAGCATTTTTTTATCACTTTAAATTTTCATATAAAAAAATTAAATGCTTAATTATTTCTGTTGGTAACTTCGTATTGTAGACTTAAATGGACATTTATGAAAAGCTTATACACTCCACTCATAAAAACTCCACTTGTTATGACCTGTTTATTAAATGAGCCCCAATTGAATAAAATTATACTCGTTAATTTGATTTTATTAAATATCATAAAATTCAAATATGCCAATTCTTATAAATTATAATTTTTAAATATAAATTAAATGCTGATACAATTCAATAAAAATTTATGAATTTAATCGAATAATTTGGTCATTCTATCTTTATTTAATCGACCGGAAATTTGAATCACTTATTCATGACATTAAATCGGGTCTGACTTTCAAAAGCATGCTCATGCTCCGGATTGCTAAGTTGCGCGGGCTGTAAATTAGAAGAGAACCCAGACCGGGGCGGAATGGCAGATGAACGGCGGGGGATGGGCGCACGTGAGCTGCTGCATCACCACGGCAGCCTTCCCCCACGTGCGGGACGTTTTTGAGTCTCGCATGACGAGACCTAGTTGTCCATCTGATGTTGCTATCTCGGTTTCGTTTCTTTTTTTTTTTTGTTTTTTGTTTTTTCGAATTTTATGTCAGGGTGGCGACAGAGTGAGTGGGCCCCGTCACGTCAATTTGAAGTTACGGACGCGTGCAAGGTCACATGGCTAAGGCCAACGTAACACAGAGTGGCCCACTCCCTCCACTCTACTGGCGCTCTCGCTCCCGGGGCTCTCTTTACAACTCCCCCATGCGTGTTCCTCCTCAAGTTTTCGCTCTCCTAAATAAACAGGAGAAACACTCTCTCTGTCTGAAATATAATCTCCAAATTATAAATTTAATATCTATTTAAATAATAATTATTTTTTAATTTTTAAGTTCTCATCTAGTTAAGTGATCATTATATATATATATATATATAATTTTTTTTTCTCTTTAATAACGTGTATGTTAAGTTACAAAATGTATAGACCCCCGGTATTAAAATTTGCAATCGCTTATAGAAAAAGACTATGGTTTAGACTTACAGCTACACTATACAGAATTCTCCACTAAGTCATATTTATATATAAAAAAAAAAATCGATATTAAGTATTTCAATGCTGTTCCATGCAGAAATTTTAATTTGCAAAAGGGGGGCCTGATCGGTTAATCGTTTGGGAATTGGAAGCACATAACACATTAATTGAGAAATGTTTTTTTTATTTTTTCAAAGAGAATTAATTGCTCATTATTATTGATTTCAATCGCAAATTCATAATAAAGTTTGTGCACATTTTCAATAAATAATAATATGTTCTTTTAAGAGATGCAACGACATGTTAGTAAGACAAACTGTACCTTACGTGAAAGATTATTAAGTGTAAAGCATAGAGGATAAATAAAAACCATCTATGCACGCGAGAGCACGTGATGGTGAGACCAGGCGGTGCGTCTCTTCCATGTCTTTCTCGTGACGGTGTCACGTGGTGGTGAGGGGGGGGTGGTGATAAAGGGGACCCACATATAAAGAGAAGAAAGAAAAGCAAACCAAAGCGAAGACTGCTCTTATTGAAAAGTGGGGGGGCACGTGCTCTGTCCTCCCCCGTGGACCTGTCTTATTGGATCAGTAGGCTTGACGTGGCACTCTCACGTGTTCTTTTCTCACTCTCTATCGCTATTGGAGCTCCGGTTAGTACTCCGGAGAGTTACGTGGCCCCACTCAGGTTAGGACCACTGTCTCGATCCACGTGGCTGCCCTGCAAAATATCCTGCTGGAAACTCCTTTTTCGCCAATTCCTTGTAGATTAGCTTCCGATTTTTTTTTTTCATAATTGAAAAAAAAAAGTAAGATTACAATATATATAAAATAAAATTATTTATTGTTAATTTATTATTTAAATATTATTAAATTTAAATAAGTTTTTTTATCTATTTAAATTTAATATTAATAAATTTAAAATTATACTTATCAAAATAAATATGAATGCAATAAATCAAACTTAAAGTAATATAAAAAAAGGGACATTAAATCACCACCCACCTTATAACTTTTAATTTAGTGGAAGCAGCAGAAACCCCAACGAATTTTTTTTGAGCACACGGTGATGCAAAGTACACGAAGAGATAATTCTTCAAGTCCGTCTGAGAAGGTACTCAAAGTCGTTAGAAGAAAGATTTAATCTCAAGTGTACTAGCTGACCAGGACCCTTTTTTGTTTTTTTGTTTTTTTTTTTTCTTAAATTTCGGTTGAAGGAAGGAACAAAATTTAATTACCAGTGAGTCTCATCATAATTTTAAATTTAGCAATCAATAAATTATGCTGTGAGAAATAATGTGATGTCTCATAGTCAATTCCACGAAGAAGGATTGTGTTGAGTTGCACTGTGAGTAATTGTGTAGGACTAAACGTATCTTTAATCATATTTTAATGAAAATTCAAGCGCATAATTTAATAAGATAAATAAAATTTCTTAACTACTAGACTAGACTGTAACGTGGTAAAAAGTAATTATATCCAGTAACGGAAGCCTGTATGAAAGAGATGCCACTTCCATTTTGTTGGCCACAGGCCCGCAACAGAAGCCTGTGTGAAAGAGATGCCGCTTCGATTGGTTATTACATGTTGGCACCCCAATTGAGTTTTGGAGGCCTAAAAAACTAAAAACCGGTCCTAAAAAGAGGTGTGCGCCAAACGTCCAAACACAGGCCCGTTACAAGAAGGTCTTATCAAGGATGGGCCAAGTGCTTCATAACTAATTTGCATGTTCCCTAACCCGTTATTACATGTTTTAGATTTGATGAAATGGAACCAACTTCTAATGAAATTCTTGGTCATGTCTTCGGAACATATCAAATGATCATCTCTACTCAGAAAGGAAACAAACAATAACTATTATGCATATTTGGAAGACGAGGCAGCTAAAGATTTTGGATTCCTTCTCTTAAAAAATATGGAAATCCAACAGAGATCGGCAAGCCTTGGGAGCAAGACGATTGCCCTACATAACTAAGCAAATAACGCCTAAAATCCATGGGCCTGAGCTAGACCCCGACAGCGCGCGCTCGGCATACGTAGGAAATGGATATAAACTGCCATAACTGCACTTGTTATCAATTTAGAAACTTCATCTCTTTTTTTCCTTTTTTTTTTTTTCTTTTTTTTGGGTTTTTCAAGAGCTTTAGTGTGCATTTGATACATGAAT
The DNA here is from genome assembly GCA_019804595.1 of Bruguiera parviflora. NCBI lineage: Eukaryota > Viridiplantae > Streptophyta > Magnoliopsida > Malpighiales > Rhizophoraceae > Bruguiera > Bruguiera parviflora. The sequence goes on along the minus strand of CM034054.1, from coordinate 1,117,032 downwards.
ATGAGACGAAATAGAATATTATTCTGTGATTTAATCTTATCCTGTTATTACATTGATTTCCTTGGACTAGACAATTTCATTATACAGGATAAGCTCAATTCACAACACACGGCTACAACTTCTTGTGTTAGAGAACTGCGCGCTCCCGCGGGCCTCCAAACATATATTTGTTTTTTGTCGCTGCCCACCTCCACCATTGCTGCCGCCAGTGCCTCTGTCGCCATCCACCGCCACCATCCCAACCGTAGCCGCTACCAACGCCGCCACTGCTGTCTAAAATACAAAAAATTTTGCTCAATTGCCGTAAGAGCATGGTTGATATTTAAACCTACTTCAGATGTCCAATTGAAGGTGGTTCCCAGCACGTGTTGGACTAATGAGTTGCCCTTGCCTCTACTATTCCATCCAACATTCTATTATAGCATTATTATGTTATTCCCTGTATTTGCAACAAACGCATCTAAAAAATTTTAAAATAAAGATTTAAGCTTTTATCCACTGAAACTTCACTTGATACTGTTCCGTTTTTCTTTTTAAGTTTACGCGAGGGCATAGATCAGGCAGCTATGCTTCCCCAGAACAGCCAGACATGTACATATATATAAGTTGAAGAGTGTAAACTTGAAAGTTGATTTCTGCCCTTCTCTAAATTATATATAGATTAACACTTCGTGGCTGTTACTAATGTTTTCTGTTCTATATTTATAATTTAGAAAACTTGTCATGATTTAGCCCCACACATTTTCTCAGACAGGACTGAATTGACCACGTCTTTCACAAAAACATAAAAACATTCCCGGCAAGAATTTGGCATTAAAGTGGATTTATGGAGTTGCTGAATCTGTTCAGAATGGCTGCAAAAACATTTTGGGAAGGAACGGACGGCATTCCTTGAGTGACTCAAACCACACGCAGCCAGAAGGGTTATGTGTGGCAAGCCTTGCAACTTCTTTGAATGCATTAACTCCTGCAAAACACAGATCCCTTTGGTCAACCCCTCTTCTCTCATGCTTCATGGTAGTAGAGATTAAAAGTGATCTGCTTGTTGATAATCAAAGGCATTCTATCAATTATGCAACAAAATTGATAAAAAAGTGTCAAATATGAAAAACTGAATAGCCTAATACAGTACATCAGATATCATTACTAAGCAAACCAAGTCTCCACCCAAATCAGAAAATTAGGTGCTCAAGTTTCTGAATTTCTCACCTAACTTTTTGCTCCAGCTTAGAAGCTTTAGGTTGAGCTTGACAAGAGACTGGACCTTTTGGCTTCATCAAATTTATTGGCATTGCTTTCTGGACAACCCTTCACCAACCTGATTGTCAAGCTGAGCTTTACCATTATTCAATAAATCAGAATTAGAGACCTCGTGCTGACTGCTAGCCTGCCCCTTCCATGAGGATATATGAGCAGAAAATCCTGGTGAATGGCTGGTTGGTCGACTAGAATGTACAGTTTCAATAGTTCCAATCTTACACTGCTTTTCCTTTTCTAACATCAAGGATGCCTTCTTTTCAGTTTGTTTTTTAAGAGAATGGTGCTTGTACTGCTTCTCTGTAATAGTCTTCTTAAAATTCCTTGGTCCAAATTGTTGGTTTTTTGATAAATGTGGACTCATGTTTCTGTCAGTTGCTTCTACCAAAAAATCCCCCTTGCTACAATGATGTTTTGATTCCTGACGAACACGTTTAGCACCAGCACATTGAATTGACTTTGCCTTATTCATCATTTTCCATGCCTTGTCAATATCCCAGGACCTTCTATCCTGTCTGGTGCTGCCAGGAAAACCATCCTGAATTGTCAGTACCGGATGCTTTTCAGAAGATGAGGGACAATGCTGGTCCAAATTGTCCACATTTCCTGAATCATTGCTATAATTTTGACTACCTTTGCTACTAGGTTCAAATGAATTGGATGAGAAGCTTAGGGATCCAACTCGCAGGGCATTCCAATTTTCACGCAGTGCTTGTAAGTAGCGGTGCACATTTTGGCATCGGCTCAATGTTCTGGCCTCCATTTGAGTTCCATAATTCCCAACACTCTGGGGTGTTATTTCACCTGGCCTACTTTCAGGAGCTATTGTACTAGGATGAATTACCTCATCAGCAGGAATGGTTTGTCCTCCATGGGCAACAGGATGGGATAGACTTCCTTGCACCATTGTACTCACTGCATAATCTGATTCAGAAACAATATCGAAAATGGAAATGTCTGCTCGGGATACTTCCATCCCATTAGAGTTGTCAAATGAAAAGGGTGGTTCAGATGCTAGACGGATAGAATGCTTGTTGTCACTATCATCTTTTTGGATGCTATCATGTTCAGTCCTTGAAACCGTACAGTCATGGCAAAACCAATCACCTTCAGGTACAGTGGCTTCTAGGCCAACACAGTAAGTATGGGCAGCTGAATCACAAAGATCACAAAGTAATAAAAAAGTTTCATCTGTCCCCTTATGGCACACAGTACACTTAACTTCTGCAAAAGGGTCAAAAGGAGCAACTGTTGTGTTCCCAAAATAATGGTAAACCTGGAAGGTAACACATCCAATTAGTAGAAAGCATATCAGTGTCATAGGCTCTAGAATAACTTTCATACCACATCACAACCGTGAGGTAAATGAACTATCTAAGCAACATTAACTGCAGAATGATGTCAATGACTCAAGGAGCTAGCTTTTCCCAAAAATTTAGATAGAGGAGGCTTCTCATGAGGAAGTTACTTTAGGTAGACTAAATTTAACACAGTGATTTAGACTAAACTGATCAAAACGGCACATAGCAATTCCAATGCTTCATCTGTCTTGTTAGTTATTTAAGCCCATTGCAAGCATTAATATGCGCAAATGGGCAAACGGGTTCACTTGTCGACCAATTCCTAAGAAATGAAGGAATCAGAATAAAAGCTTATTTGGAATTAATAAAGCCCTAACAATCATATCTCTAAAAGAATCGAAGAAATACAACCACATTAACACAAGAAAATCATGCAATTTGAAAAAACCAATGCCTAAAGGAATTAATTCTCAGCCAATTCAAATTCAAGAGCAACTCATGAATTCATCAAACAATCAGTCGAAAGCACGAAAAGTTTAAACTGAGACACGAAACAGACCTGGTCGCGACGAGGGACGTTAACCGCGCGCTCAGAGGGAAAGAGGCCGTGCTTGGGCGGCCTGCGGATGGCGGTGAACCTGCGCTTACACATGGGACAGCGGGACTCCACCTTGGCCCATTCCATGATGCAAACGAAACAGAAGTAGTGATCGCAGCTGTCGATATGTCCTCTGATTGCCCTTCCGCTCTCGCACAGGCAGATCCCGCAGCTCGCTGAATCCGAGCCGTCCGCCATTGACGCCGATTGCTTTCTCCGCCGCAGCTCCTCTTCTACTTTTTCATCGGGGGTTAGGGTTTTCTTCAGGCGTTTGTTTGGTGAGAAAGAGAACCTCGCGTCGTCGCTCATTGCCGCTGCTGGTGCTGCGTCGTCGTTTACTCAATTGAAACTGAAACAGAGAGGGACTTATTGTTTCTCTTTTCTCGTTCTTTTTTATTTATTTATGTTTACTTTTTAACACAGAGGAAATATCTAAACTTTTTCGAATAAATAATGTGACTAATATTAAATTAAATTTCTACCTATTTTCTCTGAAGAAACCCAAAATTAAAAAAAAAAACTTATAAGATATTGTGAGAGTACGTTTTATATTAATTCACCGTATTAGAAAATTTTTGAAAATTAATAATGTTTTCATATAATTGAATTTTTATTTGAATTCAAATAGACATATTCCTCTAACAAAAACCAAGTGTCATCATACACTGAACAATTGCTGTAGATGCTTTTGTAGAAGAAAAACTTATAAAGATTTGCTAACTCCATTGATTTAAATGCTAAACTTATATAACCACCACATTTCTTATGTTTCACAAATTGTTCAATTTCTTCCCTTCTTTATCATTTGTTTTAGTATAATTTCATCCCTAACGTTCTTAATTTCAATCAATTACGTTTCCTCCGTGACAGAATCCGTGTGACCTAGACTCATGGTCCCGTTGTGTGTTGGCATGACGCCACCATGGATGAGCTGTGAACACAAAAATATTTAAAATTGCCACATCAAATTTTCTATTAGAAAAGGAAAAAAAAAAGAAAGAAATGAACTTTTAAGGAAAAAAATACTTGCAATATTGCCATGTCATTTTGGCAATTTGAGAGAAAAAGGAAAATAAATTTTAAGGGGGAAAAAATAAAATAAAGTACAAGCAAAACCCCCACTGCCACCGTGTAAGCACCCCAACCACCAAACCAGAGTTTCAATTCCCAAACTGTTTTCTCTTCGCACTTGCAATTGACAACAACGATATTTGGATTATTACTGCCATGAAAAACAAACACCACTGGCACAATCACGAATGGACAACCAGCCCCACACACAATGAAGCCCTCAAAGGGTCGCCACCATGAAATCCAATACCGCAGACATGAAACCCAAAACCACAATCACATAAAAACTCAAACAGGCCAATTCATCCAAGAAACCCTCAAAGCATCATTGTCATTGCCAATCACTGCAAACCGCTGAAACCAGCCACCGAGCAAAGAACTGATTTTAGGCTTTTTTTTTTTTTCTTTTTCCTGCAATGATTTCTAAACATTCAGTTGCCTTTGGCCTTAAAACTCTAGACACTTTTTCCTTCAAATCTGTCGTCTCCTTCATCATCTGATTTGGCATTAAGTAATCAAAACAACATTTGGGCTCTGCCAAATTGCTGATATGTACAGTTTTTAATAACCTGACAAGTTTGCATTCTTCTATGCACACGGAAAAGGAAAGAGATGAGTAGCAATTCTAAATGCAGCAAACAAGGCAAACCTGATTCGTAATTGTGCCTGCAAACTAGATTAAGCTCCAATCAAACAAGTACCTACATCAGCAATCCTTCACACAATCTTAAAGAAGATAGCATTGACATAACATGAAAGGACAGGCATTGCCATGGAAGCACATTACAAACAGATTTCACGTCACTGCACAAAGATTGTAATATTACCAGTAGTTATTATGATACAGGAAGAGGAAAGTGAAGAGGCAAAAAATTACCCCTAGCTCATACAGAAACATAAACTTCTTCATTGTCCTTGCCATGGCCTCCCGTTCCAATCTCATTCTTATGAGTTCCAGCCTCATCTCACTCCACTGATTCAACAGCCTCTCCTGACGCAGAGTTTCATCTCTTGATAGTCCCTGCACAGTTTTTTTTTTTTGGAGTCAGTTATTCACTAAGTTTAACACACTGTTTTGAGTTCTAGACAAAGCGGAAAATTTGTACAAGAACGCATAAAATTATTAAAAAAAGAAAGAAAGAAACGCAAACCTGGTCGCGTAGAGGGACATTAACGACGCCGTGTTGGGAGGGAAAGAGACGAAAGAAGCCGTCGACGTGTTTGCGGACGGAGGTGAACCGGCGCTTGCACATAGGGCATCGAGACTCCACCTTGGACCATTGCACGATGCAATCGAAGCAGAAGTAGTGATCGCAGCTGTCGATACGTCCTCTGACTGCCCCTCCGCCGTCGGATAAGCAGATCCCGCAGCTCGGTGGACTCGAGTCGTCGGCCATTTTCATCGATTGCTATCTCCGCCGTCTCAATCTCTTTCCTTCTTCTCCTCGTTCGGCTCGTATATTTGATGTTCTGATAGTGGCGGAATCCGAAGTTGGGGGGTTTAGGGTTTTGAAATTGAAATTTTAGGCGTCTTATTTCTCGAGGGAGGGAGTGAGGACGAGGGACGTCGTGCACAGTGCTGTACTACGCTCGCTGCCGCGTCGTCGTTTATTTTATTTTTTGCTCTGCCACATCACGACCAATGAGGTAAATGGAACATTATTGTGTGACGTCGTACCGCAGAACAATGTCAATGACTCAAGGAGACCAAGTTCAACGCGGTGGAGGCATCAGATGATGGACATAGACTTGGTTTTGTGCAGAATGCGACGAGACTTCTGAGACAATCAGCCCTGCTCTCATTAGTTGTCCCACCATTTTGGGTGTCTTTTTTTTTTTTTAAAGTTCATTGGGTTTTCGTTTGAAAGAGTGCCCCCACCCGCGTATTTTGATTCATGGGTCAAAGACTTGGCTGAATCGCTTCGACGATACCAGTTTGATATTGTGTTGATTCTTGCTTGGGGGCATATGGAAGGCTCGGAACCTTAAAAAACTTTCCTAGCAACAAGAGATGAATAAATGGGCACTAATATATCAAAAAATTGCAATAATTATGACAGTGAATAACCCCAACGTCCATGTATTAATATTACAATTATTACACTTTTTTTTTTTTTTTGACAACTTCCTGTCCATCTCGGCAGAAAACGTAAATTTTAAAGTCCCGATTACTTTATTGTATACACCCACGGAGTGAGGTCTCTCTTGCTCTTTTGCGTCAGTTTTCTCGCTCCCGCTAGTTTTTTAATTAGTTTCAATCTTAAGCTCATTGACCCTCTTAACGAACTCGTCCAGCTCTTCGTCGGAACTCCCTCCTTGGACGGCACTCAACGCCGCTTCTCGCGTTTTCTTGACCTTGACTCTCTCCGGTCGACCTTCCTGAATCGAGTCCCTCAGCACCTGACTCAACTCGTCCGAGTTAGGAATCTTCTGAGTCGCCTCCCCAACCCGGATCCCGACGCCTAGCTCATCGACCAACAACTGTGCGTTTAAGAATTGGTCGGCGGCCATTGGCCACGTCAGCATCACCACCCCTGCCGCTATCCCTTCCAGCACCGAGTTCCACCCGCAATGCGTCAAGAATGCGCCCACCGCCCGGTGCCTTAGAATCGCCGTCTGTGGGGCCCAACCTTTTATGACAAAGCCCCTTCCAGCCACACGATCTTCGAATCCGTCTGGAAGCTTGCCGAGATCCTCCGGTGGCGCGCCGCCCTCGTCAGGATTCCTGAAGCAAAGCACGAAATGGACCCCACTTCTCTCCAGTCCCGATGCCAGCTCGTCCATTTGCTTACACCTCAGCACGGTTCGACTCCCGAAGCAAACGTACACAACTGAATGTTCTCGCTTACAAGAGTCCAGCCAGGTCAGCACTTCGTGACATGGCAGCGAGCTGGGCCCACCGCGGTCAATAATTCCACGTAGATCGTGATCCGATGGCAAGAGTGGACCCACGGCCCAAACGTTGTCGTTTCCATACTGCTTTTTCATGTGATCGAGGAAAACTCGCTCTAACTCGGCGAACGAGTTGAAGACAATCCCCCAACTCATCAAATTGGCCAAGAAGCAATTTCTAAGAAACTCCAAATCTGCAACTTCGTCGTCTTCCTTCCCCATCTTGTGAATGCGCGAGATTTGCCACCAGGGCTCTTTTGGGCAATTGGGTATATCCGGGTGAGACACCACGAGATCCGGGTCGTCGTCTTCGTTGCGAGGCAGATCATGTTGCCAACTGGAAATCCTGACGGAGAAACTAAGGGCACTGGATGGGGAGAAAACGACGCGTCGGGCACCAACCTGGCAGGCTAAGTCCTGTGTCCAGCCGAGGAAGAAATCGGATATGATGGCGGCCACAGGAGGCGATCGGTGGGATTGGACCCAATCGAGGAGGATGGGATAGTGGGTGTCGCGAAAGAAGCGGATGTTCGAAACGAGGCGGATTTTGGAAGGAGGGAGAGTTTCTGGGATGGGGTCAGGAAGGACAAGGTGGTTGACTTGATGAGAGCGGAGAAGTGGGTAAAGTAAAGGATGGTTCTTTTGGTTGATGGCTATGGTGACTGTTAGACCACGGGCGACTAGCTGGTGGGTGAGATCGAGGATAGGGATCACATGACCGGAGGATGGGAAAGGGTAGACGAGGATGTGAGCACCGCCGGTGGACTTGGACATAGCTGGTGGTAGCCTATAATCTTGTAAGTAAGAGGTCTAGTTGAGGTTAGATCGCCTATGGTTTTGGGGTGTACAAATTCAAACAGCCGAAGGGTAGTTAGTGTGTGTAAGTGTCATTCATTCAACAATTGCGGATCTTGACGTATTGTTTAGGAGCTAATTTCCGATTTAACAATTATTGTTTGAAGCAAAACAAATGGAACTTGTTCATCTGTTCACCAAAACAAGGGAATTGACTCTCTCGAATTTCGAGTTGAGAGAGGGAGTCCTCATGCTATCCTTGTTTAATCCTCCGAAATCCGGCAAATTTGGTGCTAGAAATGCTTGCAATCCGTCAAAGAAATGAATCTTTTTCCCTTTTAATTTTTCCTTTTATTATTATTGTTACCCACAAGTGCTATAGCCAACTAGTTAAGTCACACACTCCTAGGACAACTGACAGCGGGTCATGGTCTGCAGTTGATCTATTTATTCTAGAAATTGAGAGGAAACGAGAGTTGCTAAATGCGGTAGTGCAATCGATTTGCATCCTCCACCAGTGCCGACTTGTTAAGAGTACATAACGAGACTCGCTACTCTTGCATTTACCACAGTAAAAAGGCAAAGCAAAAAAGAGGCGCAAGGGAAAATACGGCAAGGAATTGCAAAGGACGTCAGTCTATGGAGCCAAAACTTTTGGGACTAATCAAATTTGGGGGTTCATTAGTTGTTCTTGATCAGTCGAAGGCTCATCATTCTTGATTGGGGCTTGTAAGGAGCGGCACCTCTTCCTGGGGTAGTCTTTATTCATGAAGGTAGCAATCTCGTTATCAGCCTGATCAAGAAGCCTTTGGGGGCTTCAAGATTCTTAGTAGTGTCCTCAAATTCTTTAGGAATTGACAATTGGAATCGTAAGTAAAACATCCAATTCTATTGCGGATGACTTAGTAAAATGAGATACTGTTACACAAATAAATTTCATTGCTTGGTTTGAATCTTAGCTTAGGCAAACTTCTACTTTGACTTTTGTTTGCTTCTTATTTATCTCTAATGAAATTCACCCGAATTATCAAAAAATACTTTACGAATTGGCTCTTTTGACCCGGATGAATATTCCAACCCCTTTTTTTTATTGAAAAAAAGGAGCTCCGAATTCTGGCAAGCTTGACGGAACTCTATTTCAATACCCCTTTCAGAACTCTTGTGAGTTTCTTGCAGGTAGTTTCCTTGTAGCATGCTTGTCCTTACCTGCATTCATCCAGGCATGGAAACGTTCAAATTTAAATATTACCACTTTATAATGCACCTTCATTAGCTTTTAGTTGGTAAAATGCTTGTTAATTTGGAATTGTAGATGCCAAACCGAAGTAACCAAAATTGCCAGAGCATACATGAAGGTTTAATAGAACAGAGAAGAACCCTTGCAAATTCACATGAAAAAGAAATTATATTCATCGTTGAATCTCTATTTCAATACATAGAATAGCCTGCTAATACCACTTGTATTAAAATAAACCAACACCCTTGTAAAAGAAAAAAAAAAAGAACATGAAACCAAAATTGGAAAAGATAACATAAAGCTATCTTTGGAGGCTTCCCTGTTCTTTTCTTCCTCAGTTATTCCTAGGTGGGTGGGATTTTGGTACGTGATAATCGGCACTGAATGCCGTAAAACCAACCATTTTGTCATTCAAAAGATTAACGGAGCTCCATTTACTCAATTTGCATTTTACAACCAAGGTTCGCTTCCCCCTACGCTCACATTCCCCGGCAGAATGAGCTGCACCCGAAATCTTCGCATCTTCCTCATTTAAGGCTTCCTTTTGCACTTTCTCTTTGCTCCTCATCAATACCCTTTTCAGCTTCAATTCTCTTACACCAAGTGCTCTGTGCTTAGCTTCATTCTCAGCAGCTGGAACATCATTAACTCCCTGGTAGATAATGTTTTTCACAGGATAAATGCTTCTATTCATTCTTTGAAAATTGTATTTTATCCAAAAAACTATCTGCGACATGAGAAATGCATACCTTTTCCATTTCAAACAGACTGCTTCTTGCCATCTTAAGCTCATGACTTCCCTTATGATCAATAAGTGTCCCCTCCACCGCTACAAAAAATTCAAATACTAATCCTTAAGGTTCAACGAAAGTCCATTATGAACACTGTAACATGCATGAAAAGAAAGGGCTTGTTTGATTACCTCGGTTGTCTTGTGCACTTGAGTTTGTTACATGTAGCAATGCACACATAAGTAGAAGTCCAAGAAACTTCATGGGCATGATTTTGGTCTTCCTTTCTTCTTTGGGTATAGGTTTTTTGTTATACAACAAAAAGAGAGGACCCATGTGAGGGAGAAAAGGGTCTTTATAGAGTCCAAACCCAGGGCAACAGCAGGTTGATTTTTTCTCCACCAATGCCTGATAAAATACTCATTAATATGAGGGCTCTATTACGAGTTTTTGATCCAAGAATAGTGTGAAAAAAAAAAAAGAAAGTATAATTAGAATTGTTAGTTGCACAAAATAACACCTCTTTTTTTTTACCCAAAATTTCCCATAATATAATTACATGTGGTTACGTGCACTTAGGAAACCACCCCTCCTCCCCCCTCCCCCCAAAAAAAGAAAAAAAAATTGTTAATGTTGTTTCAGAAACCTTTGAATTGAACTAGCAAAAAAGACCTTTTGAGTTGAAGAGTTGAATACCTGTACGGTCTTGCTGGGCTTGCTTCAAGCTGTTGGAAAAAGGTATATGATCGCGTGGAATGGAAGATATGGCTGTTCTGCGTCTGTCCGCCATGCATGCAACGAGGTGGGTCTGTCTTGGTGACCAAGGTTGGCGCCACTACACACAAAACATAGGTTTTTGCGCTTGAGTACAAAGTTACCCTAGTCCCCATGTAAATACATATTTTAAGCCTGCAAACACAGTTCATATGCCCTAAAAGAAGTGAAAGTAAAGGAGAGCTACACAACTGCCCACGTTGCCAGGCACAGGATTTTATGGTACAGAGGAAGCCACATATCCTAGCTCCTTAAAATCTTGAGAAGAGACAACTCAATTTCACATTTTGATTCATTCGGTGTCTTGTGAGTAAGCCATATGCACCATTTTTTTTAGTCAAAAGTGAAAGAAAAAAAAAAGGCCGCTGCAATGCTGACTATGATACTAAAAAAATATCACTAACAATGCGAAAACGTGACATATTTATGTTAATTAATAGCATAATAATAATAATAATAATAATAATAATAATAGTTATTATTATTATTATTATAAAAAAATTATAAGAGAGAAAAAATAAAAACATAATTTTTGTATGTATTAAATGATAAAAAATCATACTACTTATATATAAAAGAATGTACAAAATAAAAAATATTAAAAAAATTAATAATATATTTATTAAATTATATTAAGATAGATTTATAATTTTTTTGATATAAATAAATAAATATATATATATATATATAATAAATTTAAAATTTATATAATATATTAAAATCAAATAATATTATATTAAATATATTCACCAAATTCTATTAAGAAAGATTCATATATATTTTTAATATGATTGACATATATTATAATTACATAATATTATAATGAAATTTATATGATTCTAATAAAAATTTATAAGATTTTTAGTTTTTCCTCAAACTTAAGAAGAAAAAGTAATTAACTTGAGTTTGGAAATTAGATCAAAGAACCATCTAGGTGAATGAGTTTTTGTGAAAATATCAATAGAAATAATAAAAACCAAACAAATAGTATTCTTTATAGTGTGTTAACAAATAAAATGACGATCATTCTTAATATGTTAGATTTGCTTATAAAAGACATTATTATGAGCAATCTGAATGACATTACAATTGTCATAATAAATAAATGTAATAGATGAGTGTGCAATACTTATATCTTATAGGAGTTGTCAGAACCATAATAATTTAGATAAAATGTTTGTTAGAGCTTGATATTTAGTTTTAGCATTAGATTGAATAGTAACTATTTGTTTCTTATTACACTAAAAAATGATTAAAATTTTTGAGAAAAAATAATATCCTATTGTAAAATGTTTGTTTGTAGGATCTTCTACTCAATCAACATCTAAATAAACTTGCAACTTAAGTGATGATCAAGTAAAGAAATGGAGTTCCTGAAATATAGTTCACTCGATATAACGAAGAATACAAAAATCAATAGCAAAGTGAGTAGATCAAGGTGCTGCTATAAATAAACTAATTACATAAATAGTATAAAAAATGTTTAGTCGAGTAATAATGAAATACATTAGACTTCTAACTAGTTATTAATAAAGAGTAGGATCCTTTAATGGTGTGCAATTAATAAGAGAAAATTTAACATTGTACATTAAAGGAGTAGAAAAATTTTGTTATCACTAATTTTTATTTGAGTAAGCAAATATGATACATATTTGATTTAAAATAAATCAGAAAAAACCTTTATTCTTAGAAAATAATTAAGTAAATTCAAAATTTTCATCGTAAACTATTGATTGAGATACTTCTTAAACTTATTAATATCTTATAAATCATATTTCATGATAATTGTATCATTGATATAAAGTAAAAGCATAATAATTCCTTTAGCGCATTTGTGAACAAACAAGGCAGTATCATAAAAACTTAAAAGTAAAACCAAATTGATGCATAGTGATACTAAATTTGGCAAATCATGCCTAACGTGCTTATTTAAGACCATAAAATGTTTGGTAGAGATGATAAACTTTATTAGGTGGATAGTATATGAAGGGAGCATGTATACCTCTTTAATGAGATTACTAGAAAGAAATATATTCTTAACATCTATCAAAAATAACTTTCAATGTCAAATTATAGCAACAACTAATAAATTCCTAATTGAAGTGATTTGAACCATAAGAGCAAAAATTTTCTTATAGTTAATCTTGTACATTTGAGTAATGCCTTTAGCTACTAATCAAGTTTTGTATTGCTCAACAGATCCATTTAATCTCACTTTTATCTTATAAATCTATTTGTACCTAATGACAGATTCTTTAAGAGGTAACTTAATCAAATCTTAAGTGTAAGTTTTTAATAAGATTTGTAATTTTTCTACCATTACTTACTATAAGAAAGGATAAGTAATGGTTTCTTGATAAGTTTAAGGTTTATATAAAGAAATAATGGTTCAGCAAATAACAAAATCTTGAAAATAATAAGGTAGTTTACTTATTTAAGAAGAATAGCACACGTATTAAGGCTTAGAGGGAGACTCAAAAAGTGGCATTAGATCCATGAATGAGAAAAATACTTTAAGACTAACTAGTGGTACTCTTATTGAACTTATATCTAAGTTAGAAGGAAAATGATTTATGGTAGGTGATTGTAATGAAATTTTAAAATTTACAATGTTTAACATTAATTAAATAGAAGGATTGATAAAGAAAAATTGTGAGGAAGTGTTTACTTAAAATGAGGAAAAGGAAGAAAATATTTTATATTCCCAAAAAATAACATGATGAGAAACTTAAAAATGTTAAGATATGAGATCCTAACAACGATAGCTTTTGTGTTCAATTTTATGATCAAGAAAGCAACATAAATATTGACTTAAAATGACTATCAGAACAAAAAAGGAATTTTTAAATTTAATTAAAACTTATTTGAAGGTGTTAAAGTCAATTTGACTTAAGAGAATGTCAAGGTTAATAGATAAACTCTCAGTGTTAAGAATGGTAACAATAACCTTATAAAACTTGTATTAAAAATTAATTTGTTAATTGAGACCAAATGATTTAGACTATCGTTCATTAAGACCCAATTGTTATTTGGATTGTAATTTACAATATCTTGAGATATAATGGTTTGATTTATGATAATATTGATAATTTATCTTACGTTGTATTAAAGGAGAAAAAGTGAATAAGACAAGATATTAATTGATTGACTCAATTATTGTTTCAAACAATAGAGATTACCAAATAGCTAATATTAATGTGCGATATCATAGATAAAGTATCATAAAACCATTAAATCTCATACCTCTTTTATTGTTTTAAATCAACTAAAATAAAGTTTAATAATTGAAATACATGTATTGTGAACCACATAAGAATCTTATGATTGTTATTTTACCACTTATCAATCTATTTAGCTAATCTTTCACATAAATTTTCTTTTATTACAATTGGTTTGGGGATTTTTCTACTAATATAATACCAAAATTTATATTTTATAAGAAAATTATATATCTCTTGAGACTTTAAAAAATATAATTTGTTTATCTAAAATAGTACTTTTATATATAGAAACTTTATATTTCTTTATATTAGTAATAAGTATGATTTCAAATAATGATATAAAAATACAAAATTAGATATAAAATAAAATAAAATAGGTTTTAACAATCAATTTAACCTAGTTAAAAATCTATCTAATAATAATTGAATCAGATAGTAATAAGAAATAGATACAAATTGAAGATTGATGATAATATTAAAACACAAATGATGTAAAAGATAAAATTTGATAACAAATAATTTGAATTTCTAAAAAATAAAAAAAATCTCTTTAATTGAAAAAATGATCTAGATTCTGATACTATTTAAAAATAAAGTTATGATAAAAATTAAAAAAGAGAAAGAATGAGAGAGATAATTTTTATAGATATTAAATTGTAAAAAAAAAAAAAACTATACTTATTTGGAAAGAATATACAAAATAAAAAAAGTATTAGAAAGAATTAACAAAATATTAATTAAATTATATTAAAAGAGATTTATACATATTTTTAATATAATTAATAAATATTTATAAAATAAATTTAAATTCTATATAGTATAATATATTAAAATTAAATAATATTATATTAAATATATTCATTAAGTTATATTAAAAAATTTATAAATATTTTCAATATAATTGAACCACATATATACAATGAATAAAAATTTTATACAAAATAATATATTAAAATTCACATAATTCTAATAAAAATTTATAAAATTTTAATGACAGTAATATATTAAATTGCAGTTAAGAAAATGCCTTTCCTTTTTAGATAGGATGCGTGTGTCTTCGACCGAACCTAGTTTGGGGAGCCCTCGATAGAACCAGGTAAAAGTAGACAGTAATATTAAAAAATATATATTTTTTTTATTAAGTCAGACCAATTTTATCGAGGAAAGAGGCATAGCAAATGTACAAGCCCGACTGCCTGGGTCGGGGATTTGAAACTGTGAGGGGAGTCCGAGCTTGGGAATATTTTAAACCTTGGATATTTGTGTAATCAATAGAAATTTAGAGTGAAATCTCTTAAGAAGATTAACTCGACATTGCTATATTTGAAGAAGCTAATGTTAATTATAAGTTATATAACTCAACACAACAAGATCTTAGATCTAAGATTAATTGTGGTCGGCTGGTCATGTAAGTTTTTCCTGGCAATTTAATTTCATCTTATAGACAGTTTTATTTTTAGGTGAAAGAGTGGGACTAGGCATTCGAGCTGAAGCTAACTAACTTGATCATTAAAGTTGTTCTTCGTTTTTGTTTCCCTATCTAGTATTATAAATAGAATGCTAGCTTGTGAGAGTTTATATAAAGATACATAGTTCTACGGTATATGATGAATTATTGGGATACCTGAAAGGATTAAAAATTCAAAGATACAAGAATGTGATGCAATGCCGAAAGAACTTTTTTATATGCAATAGCCAATTAAATTAGATTGTATTGCATATATCATGAATTGTATCATAATTTGCACTTTGTGGACTAACCGTGATCGACGACCGCATGCAATTATTTGTAGACATGCATTCCTCTTTAACAGGTGGATGCCCATGGAGAATGGTGCCAACGATAACCGCTTGGTCGGTCGTCCGACATTGGGAATTACACCGCTACGCGTACAACTAAAGAAACGGTACGTGTAGAACACCTTCGAAGTTCAAACTCGTATTTACTTTGGGAATTACCCAATGTTGTTGTGCGGCATCCACGGAGATTATACGTTGTGAGACTTGACCTTGTACCCCCAATAATCCGTACGTTACTACTAATTCTTCTAATTTGAATTACAATATTATTAACGATAGATAAAAAAATTACAATATTATTAACAAAAGATAAAAAGATGTACACAAAATAACGTATGAGTTGTTAGGTGAATTGTTAATATCGTATGAGTTGTTAGGTATATAAAATCAAGTACGTAATAACGTGCATGCGTGAAATTTTCATTAGTAAAACTACGTGTGTATATTTTTTAGTGAGTATCACATGTTTACTACATCTACGCATTGCTTGTTATATAGCACGATAAAATATATCTACTGCCGTGCTTAGATAATATTTTTTGGTGGGACCAAAAAGAAAAAAAGAGAGATATTCTCGTATAGGTCGTAAGTCTTTTTTTTTTTTTTTCTCTTTTCTTTTCATGTCTATATAGGAGACCAAGAGAATGATAAATTCATGATTGTTAATCGATGTTTTATACCACATAATGGGAAACCAACAAAACTAACGGAAATAATGGAGGGCTTCAAGTTTTGGTAGCTACCAAGAGTAGAAAAATTAAAAAAATTAAAAATAAAAAAAAATTGTGGAGACTTGTGCTAACATAAAAAATTGCGTCAACTTCTTTAAATAAATGTAACCCAACCATGTGTAGGGGAACGAAGCTTTTCCTGGTTTCGGGAATCGATCCTAAACTGTAAGTTCCGAAGTTATGGTACTTGTACTTTTGTATGCGACTTGCAGCCACTTCAAACTCAGTTTCAAACAAATTGAAGAGCTGTCCACCATTTCAAGAACATGGCCTGGATACTTGGAAAAGTTGCATTCACGGCTTTTGTTGAAGGAAAATTTAATGGTTAATGTGGATACTGTTATACTTTTATGCCTTCAAAACTTTTTTTTTTTTTGGATAAAATTTCCAATTTGTTTGGAGAGTAAAAAAAAAAAAAATATATATATATATATATATATATATATAAGTGAGATATGAGTCTTAAACTTTACGGAATAAAGTAATTTTTATTTATTTTTTTAATTTAAAGATACGAGTCACTAATATAGTCAATGAACTAATTTGAGCAAATTAAACAGAATAACTGATTAATGGGGTTTCTACTGTGCTTTCCTTTAGTCTTATCTACACTCTTGTCGATTAAATGATGTTGATTAGCCTCCAGAAGATTGATAGTTTCAACCAATCAGACTAATTTGTTTGGTTAGAATAACAAAATTCTTGGAAACTGGTTGAAGGTTCGAACCCTATTTCCTCTGAAATTTCGACGAGATGTAAACTGTAGTTGGGATGTTTATCGAAATAATTTTTTAAAAAAAAAAAAAAAAGAATGACAGAGATTCATAGTTTCGGCCGATGGAGTTGCAATGTAATATTGTCGAGTCCGGTGGTTAGGAGCCGATGACAACGGACTCTCAAGCTTGGGCCCTTTAGGCCCGTTCGGCATTGTCGATTAACCCTCAGGCCCTTGGATCTCATCCAAGAAACCCGTTGGGCTTGGGCCTTCGATTGATGTGAAAAAGAAAAACTAATTTTTGAAGAGTTTTTTTTTTTATACTTAAAATTAAAAATTACCCTTTAAATATAAAATTAAGAATTCAAATATTTAAAAAATTTCTAAAATTTTTTATAACTACAAGTGCATGGATGTTTATAGGAATTTTTTTAAATAAAGAAAAGCTTTCTATCAATAAAATTTAATTACTTTAACAACTTAAAAAATATTTTTTGGATGGTATAAAAAATTTAAGAATATCTAAATTCTCCATGAAATGAAAAAGAATCAACACTCACACGTACCATCAAACTTTTTTAAATTGTTCATCAAAACTACTTTTTTTTTTTTAATATGAATTTGTTTGTTTATAAATTGAAATTAAAATTAACTTTAACAATTATTTTTTGAATAATTGAATAAAAACGGTTTGCATGAATTTACAATAATACGATTTTTAGGTAATGGAGTTATGCTTATATAGATTTTCTTAATCAAGAAACTTTCTTAATTTGAGGAGAAAAAAAAAAAGTTTACATTTTGAATAAAAAAAATAAAAAAGGAATTTTCACTTTCCCTCCCCGCCAAAATCCAAAACACTTCATTTCCCGCCAAAAGTCCCCAGCCCAGATCCAAACGGCCAAAAATAAATAAATAAATAAAGAATAAAAGGCAAAACTACAACCCTGATAAAGAGAAACAACCCCAACCAAACGCGACCTTCCAGTCTTCCACCGCCATGAAAGTCCGTACAATTAAGCTCCGGGAAGCCCACAAGTCGTCCGCCGTCGGCGGTGGCGGCGCCCACTCTTCCTTCTGTTCCATCTTGTGGGACCAACTGGCCAACCATTTCGTCACCGCCTCCTCTTCCGATCCCACAATAGCCATTCACGACCCTCTCCTCCTTTCCTGCCCGCCTAAGATTCTCCGCCACCACCGCGACGGCGTCACGGCGCTGGCCCTTAGCCCCAACTCCACCTGCCTCGCCTCCGGATCTATCGATCACTCCGTGAAGCTCTACAAGTTTCCAAGTACTGCCGTTCGCTCTCCATTTCCCTCGTTCTTTTTTCCCCTATAAAGTGGAAAGCTTCTTCTTTAGTTCTTTATTGATTATCTTAGTTGAAATTTGATTTCCTGTTCTGATATGTGGCACGGAATACTGTACGGTAACTCTAAGAATGCTTCCATTGCATTGAATCAAAAATCAATTCAGACCTAAGTGCTAATAACTAAACATTTAGAACATGAATTTAGCATCACGACAAGGGCGAACAATTTTGATTTATTGTTTCTTTTTTCTAGTAATGCTCAGTTAGGCACATAGATTTCGCTTTTACACTTGGATTGTTTAAAATGCTTTTGTTGTACTTAAGCATCAAATGTACTTGATGTTCAATTGGTTGCATTACCCATAATACTCATAAACAAACATTGATTTGGAATAAGAAGTTTTTGTTTTTTGTTTATTTTTTTAATTAGCTGTATTGTTGCTCACTTTTAACATGTTCATCACAAAGTCTTTGGAGCTTGGAACTAGATCTGCCTATGGGCTGAACTTTTAAAGTTGGATCGAGGAGAGATAGAGATTCCTTACGAACACTTTGGACATTGGAGCTATGAATTTTGGCATTTCATTTTTGTATGGATACTAACTCAATTTCAAGTCTGTTATGGACAGAGTGCTTTGAGGCATTATGGCAACCTCAGTCTTGGACGGTTGCAAATATGCTGCTCCTGTACTTTTTTCCTTTGTTAATACAAAGGCTGCGGAGGTCGATATTGGTGACACTAATTAAAAGAATGTGCTTTGTATAATATCTAGTTTATGACTTGGATGATTTGGTGCAAGCCTAATTGTTTAGAAGTGATCCGTTACAGGATGAATATGCTTTCTATTAAATTTGTGATAGTTGACCTATAAAATATGTAATCTTGCTAATGATCCCATGGTTGCAAATTCTTCAACATTACTCTCTTATTGATATAATTTATTGATATTTTATTAATCTCTACACAGGTGGTGAGTTTGAGACCAATATTACCAGGTTCACTCTGCCAATTCGTGTTCTTGCATTTAATAAATCAGGGAGCATGCTGGCAGCTGCTGGTGACGATGAAGGCATTAAACTTATTAATACAGTTGATGGTTCTATTGCAAGGGTCTTGAAAGGACATA
The DNA here is from genome assembly GCA_019804595.1 of Bruguiera parviflora. NCBI lineage: Eukaryota > Viridiplantae > Streptophyta > Magnoliopsida > Malpighiales > Rhizophoraceae > Bruguiera > Bruguiera parviflora. Next base: position 1,097,472 of record CM034054.1, on the reverse strand, counting down.
AAGGACCCATTACTGGCTTAGATTTTGATCCTAATGGTGAGTACTTAGCATCAGTTGATTCAATTGGGACTGTCATATTTTGGGAACTACAATCTGGGAGAGTACTGCATAACCTTAAGGGCATTGCTCCTGATACTATGTTAGACACTTCAGTCATGAATGCACTTAGCTGGAGTCCTGATGGGGAGGCCCTAGCTGTCCCTGGCTTACAAAATGATGTTGTGATGTATGATCGAGACACGGCTGAAAAGATTTTTTCATTGAGAAGTGATCATGTGCAACCCATATGTTCTCTTTCTTGGTCACCTAATGGCAAATACATGGCTACATCTGGTTTGGATAAGCAGGTTCTGATATGGAATGTTGATAAGAAGCAGGATATTGACAGGCAGAAATTTGATGATAGAATATGCTGTATGGCATGGAAACCAATTGGTAATGCTTTGGCTGTTATTGATGTCATGGGAAAATATGGTTTGTGGGAATCAGTTGTTCCATCATCAATGAGATCTCCAACAGAAGGCATTCCAAGTTCTACAAGGAACAATAATGGGCTCTTGTTGTTTGAAGAGGATGATCAAGAGCCGAGTACATCAGGTAGTTTAAGTGATCTTGGTGAGGATAGCATTGGTGAATCAGAACCACCAAGTAGGAAGAGGTTACGCAAACATAAATTGGATGAAGATATAGAAGAGGACACTAATGATGAGTGGAGCTTGCTTCCAATTTCAGAATCACAAAAAAAGCTTCATCGTTCTGGCAATGAGAAATTTGATAAGGGAAAAGAGAAACAAAGAAGCGTGGTGGCATATGGTAGGTCAAAAATGCAGGAGGCTTTTCAACCAGGTGCCACTCCTGTGCGTCCTGGCAAAAGGCGATTCTTGTGCTACAATATGCTTGGAACTATTACATCATTGGAACATGATGGGTATTCCCATGTAGAGGTAGTGTACACTGTCACCCATATCTCTCTTTCTCACACACATGCACACACTTACAAAACACATGCTTTGGGGGTTGATTTTGGACATTTTGATTAGCTTGGACTTGTGTACATCCCTTGAATTTCATGCATGGTTGCCTGATAGTTCTGTGTGACTTAAATACAGATTGATTTTCATGATACTGGCAAAGGTCCACGTGTTCCCTCTATGACTGACTATTTTGGTTTCACAATTGCTTCGCTCAATGAGAATGGGAGTGTTTTCGCTAACCCGTGTAAGGGTGAAAAGAATATGAGCACTCTCATGTATCGCCCATTCAGCAGCTGGGCCAATAACAGCGAGGTCTGAATACCTGCTTTTTTCAGATGTTAATTATTGTTAATTATTTTTGTTTCATGATGATATTTGATGTATATGCAAATGCAGTGGTCTATGCGCTTTGAAGGGGAAGAAGTGAGGGTTGTTGCCCTTGGCACTGCTTGGGTTGCTGCAATTACCAGTCTTAATTTTCTGCGAATATACACAGAGGGTGGCTTGCAGGTTTGTGATATAAACTTTCACATTTCTGGCATGATATGATGAGGCATTCTACAGTGTTTTCTGTTTATTTCATTTTACTAAATTTTTTTTGTTCTTCATTTAGTTCCTTAAAATTCCTCTCCCAGGGCTTTTTCCTTGCAATTTTTTGGGTTTTGATCTTCACTTATGAACTCTCGGATTTCTGCAACATCAAAAATCTTCAATGATTATGTAATTGTGGTCTGTGGCTCGTGGCACAAGGTGCATGCCAGATATTAAAACTGGAAATTGTGTCTCTATCTTGATGTCTTTGAAAAACAGAACTTCCCGAAAAAAAATTTTCATTGACAATCTTGTTAATGTGCTCATTGTTGGTTGGTGTATGATCCATTCATCAAGTTACCTCATCTTAAGTATTTGACTTTTAAATGGGTTCAACTCTTTAAATCAAGGTTAAAAAGAAAATATAATGTTGTCATACTTGCTAAAAGAGAGGAAAAGACAATCTTTCTGTTCCTTCTGATGATGTGATCTGTCATGCTGATGCCTGTTAAAAAGCCATCATCATTCTTCCAATTTTCTGTCTGACACTACTCAAGAAGCTGTGGCTGTAAATTAGAAAGAAGTGTCTTATTTTAGTAAACCTCATCACTCACTAACACTGGATTTTCCACACTTTTAATTAGTCACTTCGGCCTCATTTTTCAAGTTCTTGACAATTTGTCCTTATGTCTGGTTGTGTTTTGTCATTTTTACCCCACTGCAGAAACATATTCTCTCCCTTGACGGGCGGGTGGTCACTGCATCAGGCTTCAAACAGCAACTTGCAGTTGTCACTCATGCTTGTGATTCTCTTCCTTCAGATGATCAGGTCTAAATCTCAATTATCTACAATGCTGGTCATTTTAGATTCCCCAAACTTGACCAACCGTAGCTTCACATGAAATTTGTGGAGAGCACAACGAGATCTGACCAGCAATCAAGAGTTTGAAACCTTGGTTGCTGGCTGCTATTATAATATTGTCATTTTTCCCATTATTTTGTCCGTTACTACCAAAAATTGATGTGCTAAAATTTCCCTTTCTTTTTTTTTTCCTTTTTTTTTTTAAAAGTGCAATTCATCTTTTTCTTAATCATGCAGATGCTAGAGTTCAGAGTATTTGACATATCCACTGGGGTCCAGCCATTTAGAGGGCGTCTTCCATTATCTCCAGGTTCACATCTAACATGGTTTGGGTTTAGTGAAGAAGGACAATTAAGTTCATATGACTCTAAGGTATACCAAATATTCTATTTCCATGTTATTGTTAACATTTTGCTTCTTGACATTTTATCTGAGACTACAAGCAAATGATGCAGGGTGTCTTGAGGGTTTTTACATGCCAATATGGTGGCAATTGGATCCCACTCTTCAGGTTCAAACTCCTTCTCTTAGTAAAATGAGATGATTCTCTTGGCCATTGATGCTTTCCCGTGCAGTCTTGGATCTGTGTTTTATGAAGTCCAAATTTTGCAGTGCTACCAAAGAAAAGAAGCCCGACGAGAACTATTGGATGGTTGGACTAAATGCAACCAAGTTATTTTGTGTGGTTTGTAAGAACCCTGATTTTTTCCCACAGGTAATTGAGCTGGCCACCCAGGCATCTTGTGCTTTGTCTTTTGTCAATAAAAATATCAGAGCTAATTTTCTGCTTTTTAATAGGTGATCCCCAAACCAGTTCTCACCCTAATAAATCTTTCGTTTCCTCTTGCCTCCTCTGATCTGGGAGCAGATGCCCTTGAGAACGAGTTTATCCTCAACAATATGCATCATTTTCAGGTTAGTTATTCCCATCTTTCCCTCAAATAAAGCACGTGGAGAAGTCAAATATTGAGTATAAAATTCTGTTTTCCACTTCGCTATTAATCTGGGACCCATATTTTGAAATGAATCACTGTGCCTTCGGCAAAATTGTATGTTTCTTGATTCCTTTCCGTACGATGGTTTGTCTTAATTTTCCCACTCGGGCTGCTTAGCTGCTGAGATAGATGTGTTTAACTTGCAGATACATAGAAGAATGGAAGAAATGGCAGCTGCTGGTTTGGATGCTACTGCACTTGATGATGAAGCTTTCAATGTAGAGGCTGCTCAAGATAGATGTATTCTCAGACTGATTGCATCTTGCTGCAACGGTGAGTAATATATAGCATGTTGTGACTTGATAGCAAATTCTTTGTTTTAGCAATTTTTCCTGGTTTTATTTCTTTGTTGTGTGACGGAAGCCCAAATGAAATACAATGCTAATATTGGTTTGTACCAGGCGATAAGCTCGTGAGGGCTACAGAACTTGTGAAGCTTCTGTCACTAGAAAAATCAGTGAAAGGAGCAATAAAGCTGGTTACCGCTCTGAAGCTTCCTAACTTGGCAGAGCGTTTTAACAACATACTGGAGGTTAGCACTCTTATTTGAAAAGGGTTCTGGTATTTTGTTCAGGGCCACGCCGCGGGGGTTGGGGGTGGGGGTACAGTGTAAATTCCAGTCTTCGACTCGGTAATTTTATTCTTTTCTACCCCATTTCAGGAAAGATTGCTCAATGAATCTAAGGTCACTCCACATAATCCCGTGCCCAACTTAAACAATGGAGGCTTGGTTACACTAAACGATGGAATCAACAAGACCTTAACTGATAAAAGTGAAGCCTCAGCACCCACGGCTCCATTGAAGTCAACTGCAAGAAATGAAACATCAGAACCTAGGAGTACCATATCATTGCCAAAACTGTCAGCCCCTCTGTTTACCAAGAAAGTGAATAGAAATGGAAAGGAGAAAACTGATCAGAACCAATTTGCGAATGCAGAGAGTGTGTCAGAGCTAAGGCATACAGAGAAGTCACAGAATGCTGCGAATATAAACGGCACAGAATCGAAGATGTCAGGCGAAGTGTCAAAGTTGCCTTCTCAGTGTCCCTCAAACCCATTTTTGAAGTCTTCAAACAATCAAGAGAGTGCAAAGAAAGGAGACGCAGTACAGCTACGATCTCAGCGCCCCTCTAATCCATTTAAGAAGCCATCAAAATGAAGCTTTTGTGGTTTAAAAAGATCGTGGGCTCAAGGGTGTTCTTCCTATGTGACCTACCCTGCGGGATGGCCCATGTAGGAATAAAAAATGGGGATGATAAACAGCAGAAAAAACCAATAGGTTGGATAGGTTGTACTTCGGGTTATCGTCCATTTTTTTTCCCCAAAAATCTCATTCCTTCTGTCAAAACCTTGGCTTCTGTTCGCAAGCACTCGATATTGGCCCTACGAACATGCCATGAAGGATCGAAACAGCTTAAGAAGAAAGCAATGGTATTTTCCCGATAGCTTTAAAATAGAGATTAATAGGTGTCTTTATATGATTAAGCGTCCCCCGTTTCAAATACCAAAATTGTATTCTTGAGGTGTTTGTCATATTTTTTGATTGAAAAATTGAGTTTTTAAATGTTATAAATTTTAAGTATAAATTTAGGCTCCAAATGGTGTTTTTTTTTTCTCCAATTTCTTTTTAATAAAAAAAATGTCTTACTTAAAATAAATGAAAATACCGCTGTAGCACGGTCTAAGGGTGGAATTGGAACTTGTGGTTCTCCACCTAGAATTTTAGATTATAATCCTACAAAACAAAGAAAAAAAAAAGAAATAAAAGTAATATTCTTTTTAAAGTAATAGAAGATATTTTGAAAACAAGAGAAGAAGAGTTCCGCGCCCCCCCGGCCCAACAAAAAAAAAGAAAAGAAAAGAAATACCACAAAAGTAAACGAGGTGGGGCATGCCTTTTGTTTTTTTATCTTTTATGTAGCACCCGAAATTCTCCACTTGTTCAAGAAATCACAGAAAAAGAAGGCAGCTTTTACCCATATTCTTTTGGGTCATGTTAATGGCTGATAGCTCGTACCTGCGCCACTGCCCACACCGCTGCGACACTGACGACGATTCCGACCGCCGCCGCCACCACGACCACGACCACGGCGATCGCATCCACGGCTTAAATCTGGACCCTCACTTCCCTCTTTTCTCTTCCTCCTCCTCTAACCATCACCATTCACCGCCGACCCGTCTCCACGGCCCTGAGCCCCCGAATTTCAACCTTGGGTGTATCGAAGAAGAAGAAGAAGAAGAAGACGTCCTCTCGGATCCGGACTCCGTGATCCTTAACGGTCCGGATATCCTGGACCGCGACAACCAGGTCAATTTTGTCATGGATCTGTTTCAACAGCGTGTGGAGCAGTCCCAGGTAATGGGTCAGCCCCGAGGTTCCAACTTTGGATCCGATTCGCTCAACGAATTTAGTTTTGGCGTCGTGGAGGACAGTTGTGAGCTGGAGATGGTGGATTTGGGTCTCGGTTTAGGGTTAGGGTTTGGTTTAGAAATACCCCACGAGAATTACGGGCTTCGAAATATTGATCAGAGTGATAATAATAATAATAATAATAATAATAATAATTACGATGATAATATTGTTATTGATGAGGATGATTTCTTTGTTCAGACAAGGGTTCCGTTTGATGGGTTCGAGTCAGATTCATATTCTGTGTGGAATGAGAACTCTTTAGCTCTTGATTTCCCTTCGGGGGATGAATATGAATTGAATCATGTGAATATGGAAAATGGTGACTTCGATAATGGTGGTGTTGATGCTGATGTTGACAACGATGAGGTGAGTCTTAGTATTCCACTTTCTTGGGATTCCCTTCAATTGGACGAGCGGAGGGAGAATAATGAGAATTTTGAGTGGGAGGAGGTTGATGGTCGTGTTGACGAGAGAGAGGTCCTAAGTGTACTTGTTGATGATGATGATGAGGCTTCTGTTACCCTGTCTATTTCTCCCATCATTGCACCTGAGGATTTGGTGAATGGAGCGAGGGCCAGCAGACTGGAAAATTTGGATTGGCAGGTTTTATTGAATGCCAACAACTTGGAGTCAAATGCAGACCAAGAACAGGAACGTAATGCAGAGCCTCATTTTTACACTGCAGAATATGAGATGTTGTTTGGACAATTTGCAGAGAATGAAAGCGCATTGATGGGTCAGCCTCCGGCAGCAAAATCTGTTGTTGAGAAGCTTCCATCTGTGGTTTTGACAAAAGAGGTTGTAGAGAGTAATAATGCACTTTGTGCAGTCTGTAAGGATGAGATTAATCTTGGAGAGATAGCGAAGCAGTTGCCATGTATGCACCAGTACCATGGGGAATGCATTCTGCCATGGCTGGGGATTAGGAATACTTGCCCTGTTTGTCGATACGAGCTGCCTACAGATGATGCAGACTATGAAAGGAGAAAGGCAGTGCAAATAGCTGTTCATACTGGCCGTCGCCCGTGATAGGCATATTATCTGGTCAGATGTGAGTTTTGAAGTTTTTGTTTGAGCACTAGGGTTGTTAAGAATGTAGATAATGTTGTTGAATTGGTTGATTTTTCTGTGTGAGACATGGCATTTTCGCAAATTCCATACATTATGGCGAGAGCATAAGAATGTTCTTCTGACTGCATTGTACTTTTAAGAAAAATTTTCCCTTTGAATTATATTCAACAACTTGCATTGATTCTGCAATGTTTTTCTCTTTCCTTTTGATTCTATTGATATTGCTGCTGGAAGATCTGATGTTCTAATATAGAGGAGATATAATGTCTGGTTCCTGGTTGTTTATTAGCTGGCACGGCATTATAGTCTCACAGGAAAGAGTGTGTACAATGGTTGGCTGAATCCATTTTGTAAAAGGTTTGACTACCCTCTGTGTCGCTGCAAAGATGAATTTAGCTGTCATGGTTATTGCAAGGATCCATTATTGTTGATGTGAAACAATAGAAAAGCACTGTCAGGTGACATTTATTTGCTGAGGAGTTAACAATAAGTAACTTGGTGGGTGCAGCTGAGCTTGAATGTTTGGATGAATGAATCACAATAGGTTATTTATTTATTTATTTAATAAATATATTCAATATTTTTTGGGAGAAATTCGGGAGAGAGGGACTATGGTTGTTGCGCTTTTGGATATTGCATCCTTTGGTTAGCAATGGTTAGCTTTAAACTTGATCAGTGGGAAAGGTGGAGAGCAGGGTCAGAGATCCCTGATGAGTTCCTCTCAGTTTTTCTAGTTTCAGCTTGCATTTTACGCAAGTGTATATTCCTGGAAATATTGCAGAAACATTTAGACCTAAGCATTCATCCCCTGCCACACAAGCAATTAATTTGTAGATCTGTGCCTAGTGAGGAGATACACAGACTGATCTGTTGGCAAGAAGTATTTCTGGCATGCAACCTGCAGGCTCTCTGGTTTGTTTGTCTACATGGCCTCCCTTGAGGAACTTGCTGCTTAGTTGATTTGTAATAGGAATGAGCAGCAGCAAACCTGTTCAGGATGGAGTACTTGTTCGTTGCTCAATGCTTATGGGGAGTGATTAATTGAATTTTTCATTTGAGTTATTCTTGCACTATCGAATTTACCCTCTTGAACAACTTGAAAAGCACAGTGGGCTGCTTAATGTCACCATGCACAACTGATTTAAACCGGAAACATGCCAAAATAAGAAAGAAGAGAACAGTTTGGTGCTGCATGATACAATGAAGAAGTGCTTCTTACCTTGTGTTTGTTGGGGAAACAAGTAACAAGTGCCAACTGAAACTGGATTTTGACTGAATGGATCAATTACTTCGTCACGAAGATCCTTCTTGTTTATTCAAACAGATGTCAGAAAGTATCCAAAGAAAGCAAATGTTTTTGGAGCACGAGGAAAGGCAACAGGACAAAAGGTTTTCACACGCCGCCAGTGTCCCCTCAAGTACTAAATGCTTGATGCTTCTTAGCCTAGAAGTGCATTTATCAATTTATTGCCTACATCACATGTATTGCTGTTCACAGAAAATATTTGCTTTAATAAACGAGCAATTGAATGCAATTCCCATTTTGAACTTTCAGCTAGATAGATAGAAGCACAGAGTCTGCATCTCAAATAATTGTCCCTTTATCAGACATGAATTTTGGGAACATGTTCGGTGCTTGTCAATGCTTTATGAGCTCACTTTTTATGATGGAAATTTCTTTAGAAGGGGGTGTCACACAAAGGCTTGGATATGTGGTGAGTTTATTTTTCCTTCCCTTTTCATGCATTCCTACAATCTAACTTTTGAGAGCTTTCCTCAAACCGAATATAATGGGACAAATTTACCTGCTGCGCTTCTCTGGCCAATGGGAGTCTTCTAAGATTTAACAGAAGTGTGAAAGCTCTTCTTATTGCCCTCCTCTCTGTTTCTGGTATACGCTTTGGATGCCATCCAAAGGCTTTCCTTTCTTATTTTACTTTAACCTTAATTTATATGACATTAAAAATTCAAATGTCATTGCATTTTCATTTGTCTACCAATCAGGCAATGCAAAATTTCTTATAACATGTTTTTTTATAAAAAAATTATTTATATTCCAAATTATAGTATAAACTTATAAAATATTATAGATTATAAAAATTAAGAATATATTTAGTGTAAGAATAACTTTTTTTTTTTTATGAATATTTTTACAATTTATTATGATTAATATTTTGTATCTTTTTTCTTCATTTCTCTGTATACTAATGTAATCTAACGTCGTGTTTGGAAGGGAGGAAAATATGGGAGAAAGCGAGAATGTTTGTGTTTGGAAAATGCCCTGGATAGGAGAGAGGAAAAGCAAATTTAAAATTTTCCCTTTGCGCCACGACAAAGCCGAATCCTCTAATTTTGCAAAGCAAAAGTAAAGAATGCAATTATCCTATAAACCAATGAGCAAGCAATGTAGATGGTTTACTTATAATAGTTGCCATCTACGACTAGCCTGTGGGCCAGCAAAATGCTAGAATAGCTCTAACATTCGGATTGTTGGCCAGGGAATAGAGATGCATATCCCATTAGGATGGTCAATCCAAGATATTTCAAGGCCTTGACCATAGTTCACTTTTCAGTTTAACCTCTATAAAATAGCAGATTACCTTGTTGGGATGCTCCCATGCCTAAAAAGACAAACTGGAGGAAATAGGGTTAGATTGTTTTCTTGCATGTTGAAGCCTAAAGCATCCTTGGTTGATTATATCACAACACCATGCTTAGGGGGATGGGGAGCTGTTTTATTGCAACTGTTGTATTTGACAAGGTTATTTTGGCCGGTGTCTCCCACCATCCCAGTAGTGATAGCAGTCAAGTTTCCGAGGTTGAAGTCGAACCATTGCTGCTCTGCTCCTCAATAACCTTTGCAGGGTCAACAAACGTTTGTGTGCAATGCCACCTAGAGAGAAGGTGAAAGAAGTTGTTTGAGAATGATACGGCATAAGTGTTTTTGTGTGCAAAAAGCTTCGAAAAATTGGCCTTACTTGCTTGACATTATAGTCTGGTCATCGATTGTTGATTTCTCATCAAATATGTTGCCTGGAAGAAGAACAAAAGAGACTTTCAGTCATGAGAATCAGCGAGTGTTGCTATCCATTTAAGGAAAAACGGCATTGGTGAAGATGAGACAAAGGAAATCAAAACCTAGCAGTATGCTTAAATCAGCTAGGCATAAGCTCGATAAAACAATAAATCATACTTAATGCCAGAGTAGGCAATTATCAGTTGTACAAATCAAAATCTGTTAAACACACCAATCAAGAAAGAAAATTTGAAACTGTTTACCTCCATAAAAATTCTTGTTCGAGAAATATTTCGTCATCAAACGGCGGGTGAAGTCAGCTTCGTACTTTTTGACCTTGTCCTGGTATTCAGCACTATCAAGAAAGCTTGAAAGAATATAACGAAAATATGTTACATTTTTCTGTAGATCTTGAAACTGCTTAAGCATAAAACCCAATATTTTTTTGGCTATATATTCTTTCAAGCTCAGCATAAGGTGAATAACTCAACTGCAATGGCAAAGTGGGTGTAAGAATATTAGATGAAACTAAATCAAAATCACTTGACTGATACAAGGTCACCTAGATATGAGATATTAAGGCATAATTTTCTGAGAAATACAAAATCTGGAAAAGTTAGCTTCACATGCTCTGGCGAACTGTACAGACTTCATCCTTGAAAGAAAATTTTGTGTCAAAGACAACAATCAGAGAATTTGTTATATAAGTATCATCAATAAACAGAAACATGTTCATAAGTCAAAGCCTATAAGTAACAAAAGACCAAGATACTATGGAAAACAATGAAAATGTCTTTGACTACGCTGAGTTGAGCTCATCTGTACCCTAAAATGCCCAACCCTTCATGTCCATCTACATATATTATCCACCATGCTAAACAGCAAGAACTGTTAAACATATGCCAATGAAAACCAAACAACATAAAGTGATAGATTTCTACCCAACATAATGCATTCAATGTCAGTAGTAATGTACTGCATATTTTCAACCATATTCCGGCCATTTGGCTGATAGTTTCTGAATAACAACAAAGATCCTATCTAGAGTTCTTGCTTTAATGAAAAGAGGAATAAAAGTATCTCTGGCGTTTGCATAGGATGTATAGCACGTGTGCCATGGGTGGAAGGCATTTTCAAAAAGATTTGAAGCACACAATACAATGGCGAATTGTATGGTGCATTAGGGAAGGATGAACAACTCCCAAAAAGGAAACTATGGATTTTCTCCCAATTGATCGGACTGTAGGCATCATCAATTCACTCATCAAACAGCCAAAAGGGAGGCTGGGGAGTGGGGGTATAACCAAGAAGTGTCTTGAATGAAAGGAACAAAAGAGAACAACAAAAGAATGGAACGATGCATAAAGGCAAGGCACCCATTCCTTAGGAAGAGGTACCATTTTGCAGGCATCTTAGCAACTACCATGTGAAATGTTCCACCTCACGTAGAATGCCTAAATATCTAAGGGAACCTAAACATGCTTTTGTTGAAGTTTTGAATTGCAAATGTGAGCACAATAAAGCCAAAGAATCTCAAATAATCAGAATCATTGAATTAAGAATCCGAATGTATCTCCACAGCATTAAGTTGGTGACCTAGGATTATTAGTTTATGTCCATAGTTAGAAATATAAGTTACTGCATCCCAACCTGCCTGATGCAAACAAAAGAATGTTTTCACAGTGCACAACATAATCTTAGAAAGAGTCCACTAATATTCTTAATTTTATTATTTCTTAGAGTACAGATATTTGATCACATTATATGAACACCTTCCTGATCAAACATTTCGAGGAATATTTTCTACTTTGTCCAGCCAGCACCACAACATGTTGATCATTTTTGCATTTCTTCTTATAAACTAGTCTTAGCATTCCTAATTAGAGTAAGGTTTTTTTTTTTTTCTTTTCATCAAGATAGGACTATCATTCCTAATGGAACAATGTTCCCTACCTAAATATTACTTCGTAGAAGTCCTATAAAACCAGATATTGCAGAGTGAATAGTTCATACATCATAATAATAGTCAAATGACACATAGTATTCCATCATTAATACACTAGATTAACAAAAAAGACCTGCTTTCAATCTCCCTCTCTCTTTTATTCTCTGTAATTCTGGGATTTCAGTTTGTCGTTAGAGACAAATGATTGTTTCTGTGGCAACTGAGTCTTGGATCTCAGAGTGATTGAAAAGAGGTGATAAAGATGAAGAAGAGTTTAAGGAATAAGTTAATTCATTACATAGTCTGGTGGTTTGTGACAGCCCAAGATGGAACTGTAATCTCTGCCAACAAATGCTTTCACAATGAAGATGTGATGGAAAAAGGTTCCTTGTTGGTAAGAGAAGAGTTGTCAAAAGGAAATTCCATATCAAGACTCTGATAAGATTTCAAAAGTGAAAACTCATTTTTGCTAGTAGTCAATCAGGTGGTGCAACAGCTTAATTACAGTTCTTAAAGAGTGAAGGCAAGCAATATTGACTTGTCATACATGATGGATTTTCCATGTTGCAATGTGCTTGTTGGCTGCTACAACAATAAAAGGAACACTTATCAACAGTAAAAAGGCAAATTTTTTATCACATATGGGAAGATTTTGAAGAAAAATACTCAAAACAAAAAATTTGTGCAATTTAAAGGCTTGACACACCTGGAAGCATTACGATTATTTTGCCAAAAAAAAAAAAAAAGAGCTCCTAATGGTGGATGCTACTGTGGTTTCTTTGCATGATCAACGAAATAAGAACACATTGGAATTTTATTGCTCAAAATTTATTCCAGATGGATTGAGATTGGTTCTTTCTGTATTGATTTATTCCAGACAAAGAAAACAGAAAGGATGATGAGAATTAATTTGTCATTGTGAGATAGAGGGAACAGATTTGGAAGATTTGATCAAAATTAATGTACAATAAACTATATCCTAGAATTTAAAGAGCAAAAAAAGAGAACAAGGAAGATAAAAAATTACAACAAATCTGTCAACTGGTTAATCCAGGGGTTTACAACAGAAAATGCTATACTGTATTTACAACAGGACATGCCATACTGTTTTGCCTTATTCATTCACAAGAGAAGTATCTGTCATTTGACAGCTGCAACACTTTTTCTTTCCATCTTCTTATAAAGGTCTTATGAAGAACTACCTTAAGTAGGATTGTTTCCCTTATGGAAGATATTAAAATCAGCCTTAATCGCAAGATTCTGAGAAATCAGAAGCAACTAGATAACAAATGTTGGTACTTGTTGCTAAGATTCTACCTTTCATCACTTTAACTAGCAACACTATTAATGCAAATTGATTTCTTGTGTCATGAATCATGGCCCCACTGGTCTTCTCCATGTTAACAACCAAGAACTATAGGCAATTTTGTCATACAAATTTCAGAAGAAAAACGAAGCACACATAAGGAAATGTTATTGCAACAGCCATCCATATTTGTCAACTAGTTGTTGTAGGCTTTTTCAAGACAGTTACTAATCTGAAATTTTGAGCAATTATCAAGTGCCATAGACAAATATGTCAAAACACCTCCAATTTAGGAATTCCTGGCCGATCAGAGAATCCCAGCAATTCATGATGCTTGACCAAAAATACATTTTTTTTGCAGTCTGTTTTACCAACATTGAAGCCTTTAATGTATTTGTTGATCCCCAGAAAACTCGTATCCACTCTTCTGCAATCCAGACCAGCAAAATTGCACAACATCCACAAATCATTATTACCATATGATCAGTCTCAGGTAGATTACATCAACATGCGTAGTTTCAGTTGATGAGAAATTATCAGGGAAATTGCAACCATGACACGAACATGCATTGTCAGCTACCGGAGAGATTACTAGAGAAATCATGAAAATCATAGCGCAGGAATCACTTCCACTATGATCTTTTCAACTTCGAAACAAGAGAAAAATAATCGAGCCCACTTCCACGAACCAAGTTTTTGGTGCCCAAATCATGGCCACACAGCAAAGCAAAGCCCTTTTTCTTAGTCTTCTATTTAACCCCCAAATTTAAATCAACCCCAGAAAGAAGAACAGAAAGAACAACAGAAATGCAAGTACAAAAGACAAAAGAGCCAAAATATTGTGGCTTGAAGCTTGAAGCCAATGCTTCTGTATAACAAGACGCAAAAGAAAGCATAACTCAGAAAACCAAAAGAAACTCACTCAAAATGGGACAAGTCGGGCCGTTCCTCGGCTGCTTTTTCAGTGCCATTCTCGCTTGCAGCCTCAACCTTTCCAAATAGTAAAAACCCGCGAGTAAACCCACCATGCGTAAGACAACAGAACACACTCGTATAGCATAATGAACAGAGTAATTTAAAATAAAAAAATAATGAAAAAAAAAAAGGGAACAGTAGACCTTCGGGGCAGCCGGCGGAGCGACGGTGGGCTTAGCAGTAGCGGAATCATCTGAATTGGAGCCGGAGAGAGGTGACGACGGAGCAGGCGGCACTGACCTCGGCGACGACGAAGCCATTTTGAAGAATCACTCTCTGAAACAAACAAAACAGAAAAAGCGGCCAGTTCGTTTTAACTCTTTTGTGTTTTTACACCAGTTATTCAGGTCTCCTTCCTTTGAAATCCTTTGGCGGATTCGGGGCCCCAACCACCCATCACGATAATTTTAACAAGACCAAAATATTTATTTATTTATTTATTTTTATTTATTATAAATACAAATAAAAAATATTTTTTTTATGTTGCATATAAATTATTTTACATATAATATAAAATATTATGCAACTACGTATTACCTCTTTTTTTTTTTTTTTAATGAAAACAAAACCTCCTATGTAAGGCGTTATAGAATTTTATTTAATTCAAACACGTAATGAAAACCTAATATTAAAATTATCGTAAAGTGATTTATTACTTTCCGTCCTTTAAAGCTTATTATTAGACGTGATAAAAAGTTATATAATTTTTATTGTATTCTTTGAATAACCTCACAATAAACTAGCATTATTAACTAAGTTATTTTATTTGGTCAGTTATAATTTATTGTAGAAAAGGACTTCAAAGAAAAACTTTTCAAGTGACATTAAAAAATTTAATATATTTTATTCATTTCTCCAAAAAAAAAAAAAGTTATTCTGATTTCCTCTTTCCTTAGATTTTATTTCTATTTTATATAATTTTATATAATTATACTTCCATATTAGGATTTTTTTTTTTTTTTTACGGAACACATTAGAAAAATGAATCCTTACTTAAGAAGAAAACACAATTGTTACCTATATTAATTATTATACTCCGATTAAAAAATTATTCTCAATGGGATGGTAAAAGCTATCAAATTCCTTGGATTGCTTGACCCGTTGGGTTTGGGTCACACCTATTAGACCAGTTCTGGGGTCAGATTTGGGTACAAAACTCGAACTTTTTAGCAAAAACTGGTGGGTTATGGCATCGGGCTATGTTCAACCTGGATCCAAACCATAATGGGTAACATCTGTATTTTACTTTATTTTTTTAATAAAATTATATGTATGTCTCACACTTTTGATTTGAGACTTAAATCTGATATATTATAATTAAAATTTTAATAATTCACTATGCTCTGTGAAAGACGAATACTACAATTTTAATGTCACTCTCTTTTTTAACTTTGTACTGGGAGTAGTCTGGGGTGGTTACTGCCATGTTAGCATTATTGCCTGCACCACATGGATAATTAAGAGAGTAGTAGATATTAACACAGTAATTAATATGAGTTTTAAGGGAATTATACTCTAAAAATTTGCTGTTGAGGTGAGAAAGTTCAAATTCATATAAAACCCATATTGAAATTTCATAATTTCTAAGTGAGACTTTAATAACCATGCCTTACGATTAGGATGGTAAAATAAACATAATATTTAGTCGGGATAATGGCATATTTTGTGTATTCACATTACTCGTCGCAGGTTCAGGTATGGTAACCCAATTACCAAATTGCAAGCTTTAAACCAAAGAAAAAAGAGGTAAATTTTTCTTTAAAAATAATATCAAAGAGAGAAATTGATATTTTATTTTTCATACTTTAATTTTTAATTTTCTCTCAATATTTGAAATTCAATGTTAGATTATACAACAATTTGGAGTAATTAGCTAGACACACAATATTTATTTTTGTTGTGTAAAAAGTATTGAAGAGGAGAAAGAAGAAAATAATAATAATATATACTTGAGAAAGAGTTACAATTAATTAAAAAATCCTTCAATGTAAAAATTTAAATTATTACATAAAATTTATAAATAATTAAAATTTTTCTTTTCATCTCAAGTTTGAAAAAAAAAAAAATATTATTTCATTACGTAAAATTGAAAAAGAAAATTATGTTTTTTTATATTTATTAGAAAATTTATTGAATCATAAATTATAAAATAAATTATTTTTTTATTTGTATAAATTTTATATTTTTATGAATATTAAAATTTAAATTTTTTAAAATAAGAAATTAAATTTTTCATTAATGTGGTGTGCTGAGAGTCGCTTTCTTTCGCAAGCCAAGCGCCGATCTCCTTTTCGCATCTCGAGTTCTCTTTATGTGTTTCCCTCTACAATGTGCAAAATGAAGCGGGACGCCCCGAGTCTTTTTGTAAGTGCCGCTTTAAATAAACTTTACGCCAGGACAGAGTCAATTGGGTCAGGTCTTGGCCTGGGCTCTGGGACACAATTGGTAAAACCCATCTGTCTGGGAAAGGCTGCCATTTCTGCAACCCATAACTCTCTCATTCTGCGTCCAAATCAGGCACGCTACCATTAACGTGTTCGGGAAGGCTACTCCCAAATTTTTTAAAAACAGAGAGTTGAGGATGTCTAATTTTAAAATTTATATATCCCCTGAATTCCAGCTACAATCACGTCTCAATTATGCTATTGATTCAGGTTCCTGATATCAAGTGTTGCGTTGCCAAAGCAGCGTCCAGTTTATGCATCCAATGTAGGTTGTAGAGAAGACTGCAGTTTCAGACCACAAACGGCAATACATGACACGAGATGAGTTTACTGGCAACACCCCCACAAGGAATATCAAATTTTCCATGGAGATGGAGATGACCTTATTGTTATCGACATTTCATTAAATAAGTATATGATGTAATTTAGATTTTCCCATGACGTGTACTTGGATTACTGTTCTTTACAGATGTAAAAAATAAAAAATAGAAATAAGAGTGAAAATCTCCAAAAATATAAATAATAGAGAACCTCATCTACCTATAACTTGCGGCAGAACAAGGGGAATTTTGCTTCCAATAGAAAGACCAGCTGCTTGAACCTTCAGTCACAACATCTGGAGAACCTCCAAACGAGCTTAAAATAGATACGGAGAAAAACAAAGTGAGACTGGGGCAACTGGCAATGAATTAGGATCAAATGGAACCAAGGTAATCTTTCACAAAAGTTAAGATGGGGTTGGCATAAGATGCTTCCTCCAATCTCTGGAACAAGATTCCATCCATTCGGGCCTGGACTCCATCGGAAAATGTCAAGTCTTGTACTAATCCTTTTAATGTTCTGTCAACTTCAGCTACAGAATTTCCTATGCCACTTAAGATCTCTGGAAGGGTAGGAGAGGGTCTTGAAAGCTCAGCAACAATTACCTGAGCAGACCAAAGCATGTCATGGTTTGTCCTTTAAAAGATTAGAAACATGCACTCCCACCAAGGAACTATAATAAAATGCTAATCTAACTTCAGATGCAAAATCCAAATGCCTCTCCCCTTTCCACATGCACAAAAACAAAAAGGGGCCACTTCTTTTGTGCAATATTTCCTTCAAGACTTTGAACAAGGCGGCACCACTACACAGGTCTCACAATGTACAAGCATTATATAATCTTTTGTACTCATGATAATTCCAGGGCCTAGGATAATAATATCAAAAGTAGCACCACTGAAATATTGCTGACTTCCTGCCAACCAGGTCTAATTCTGCGAGCCAAATTATTCAACAAGCATGTGTACTCAGCTTTGTCAGATGAAATAAAAATTAAAAATAAATAAATAAAAGGCTCAGATAATATTCAAAGCCAACCTGTCGGTCTTGTGGTATATTGGCTTTCTGTTTTGCCATGGCAACAGCCCGAGAAAACCCACCAATTGCATCAACTAGACCTCGTGAAGCAGCATCATTGCCTGTCCAGACTCTGCCTTGTGCAACCTCTTCCATCTTCTCCACCTGCAAGCAGAATTAATCAATTTTCATTTCCCTGTTAACGTGACTCCTTTCCCAAGATCTCTGCCCAATTGTTTTCTTCCCGAAATCGTAGGAATAAATGATATGAAAAACATACAGGCATTGATCTTGAAACTGCTGCTTTGTCTCGAAATTGCTGATATATATTCTGGGCAGACTTGGCAAAAAGCTCTGCTTCATCAAGCCTGGAAAGCTATAATAGTTAATTTCTAATCAATAAGCACCTGGAAGTTATTCCTGGAAACAATTGATCCTCAAAGACAACAAAGTCAGCAGGACATGAAGTCAATAGCAAAATGGGACAAACACCAAACTCAAATTTCAATATCAAGTGGAACTACATAATAAATGATGACAGTCTCAGATTTGATGGAAACAAATAGGATGGAATCTCTCACCTCAAAGGGCGCTGGTCAGCCGCAAGAAACTCAGCATATCTGCCTCTTGAAATGATCTCCTTGTTGAAGCCAATTTTTTCATATAGTTTCTCCAAGTTAAACTTTCCTGCAAGAAAATTTCTCAAGGAAATGAAACCAAGTAAAATATTTAAAGCATTCAAATTCTAGGAGGCCCACATTGCCATAGATCAAACCTATCCAATTTTTACCATGCCATAGTTGGCAGTTCAGGCACTGTTTACTGCTCAAGCAATTTGTTTCCTGTTAGATACTCTGAGCATAGGTGGGAATTTTCTAGAGCATATTAAGTGCAGCCAGATATGATATAGAACAGATGCCCATTTCAGCATCCACCTTAGTCATTGCTTATTGAGCTGAAGAAAAAGCATCAAGAACAAATGCACAATGCAGCAAAATAAAGGATATTAAATTCAATTATTGACATGGTCAAATGTTCTTTGGTTCACTTAGTATTCCAATAGCATGCAAGTGTGCCTGATCATACACTATTGGTCTCACCTGTTACGACTCCAATAGAACCAGTTAACGTTAAGTTTTCTGCAATTACTTTATCCGCTGACATTGCTATATAGTATCCCCCACTTGCTGCCACATCAGACATTGATGCAATAACAGGTTTTGATGCCGCCAAAAGTTTGATTTCCCTCCACATTCTGCAATTGTAAAAAATCAAGGCCGAAAAACCATTGAAACCACAGAAAATTCTTAGACCACAGCTGTCAGAATCTCAGAGGGAAGTTGTTATCCCTGGATGCTTTTCAGCACTTTAGAAGCTCTTGGATACATATTGCATGCATCTTGCAATTCAAGTTATCCTTTCTCAGTACATAAAGAGAAAATTGCCCCATACATACAAATTTTAGAATTTTTTATCACCTGTTTTGACCAATGATAAATTGAGGAAATAAACAAGAATCACTTCAACATAACTACCTGAATTGATAAACATTTTCCATCCAAGAAAGTATTAAAGACAAATATAACTGGTTTTATGAAGTCATACTTTTGTGAGAATAGCTAGATTGCTCATCCACATTGGATGCATATCCTTGATCATTATGGCTTCTATCTTTACCATACTCTATCAACCTCAACTGGACATGAAATTATACTTGATATATAATTTGCTAATGAACCCTGCAGAAATTCACTCCCGGTCACATTAACCTCGAAATGGGGGCAGAACCAATGTTAGATGGAAATTCATTTGTCCTCCATCCACACAAGCATTCAATCTAAGCTATGGATAAGAGAGATTGTGCCAATTAATAGTTTTATCCAGATAATACTTGGAAATTAACACAATCCCCAAGGTAACAAAATTAGAGCTTGGCTACTTGAATTATCCCATGGTTACTGTCCAGCAGCAGAATAAGAACACTGAATTTCCACTCAAGCAATAAAATTTTTAGATAAATGGGGTTCTTAGAGGAAACCTCACCACATGCCTGCAACATCCATTTGATATTTCATCACATAGAATAGCAAGATATTTTCACAAGAGAGGAATTACCACTGCCCATGAATTTAAGTTAAACTTTTTATTCACTTGCCTTTGAATGTTTACTGGAAGAAAAGCATGAAGTTATTTCAATAGAAGCTCCACCTCGAAGTAAAAAGAAAAGGATAATTGAGTCATAATTTTCAGACCGAATAGATTAGTTTGGGACATTACATAGGAAGTTGAAATCACTCGTAGCAAATAACAAGGCCAACTTTTCTGGTACTTAAAATATCTACACAATAACAGATTCAAAAAGTGGGGAGAGAAAGAGAGAGAGAGAGACAGAGACAGAGAGAGAGAGCACTATGTGAAAGTAAAAAGTAGCAACACTTACAAATCAGAAGCAAGGGCATCACCTCCAGGACTGTCAATGCGGATAATAGCAGCTTTAAATCGTTTTGACTCTAGAGGAATTGAGTAACAATTAAAAGAAGGGAGAGGGTATCAAAATCCAG
This sequence comes from Bruguiera parviflora, assembly GCA_019804595.1. Taxonomy (NCBI): domain Eukaryota; kingdom Viridiplantae; phylum Streptophyta; class Magnoliopsida; order Malpighiales; family Rhizophoraceae; genus Bruguiera; species Bruguiera parviflora. Next base: position 1,077,041 of record CM034054.1, on the reverse strand, counting down.
AGGAAAAAAGAAAAAAAAAAACAAAGCAAAATGCAAAGAGCAAGTAACCAATTATAATAAAGTCAACATGACATGGACATGGACTTCCTGTTCCACTTTCTCTCTGTTTTTTTTTTGGGGGGGGGGGGCAGAATTTGGAAGTAAAGTTAACAAAACAAGTGGGAAAAGAGGAGAGAGGACTCTAGCACAGCAAATCGCAACACCTACCTTGAAGCCTTCATGCTCCTTTGCTATTTATAACCTAAGTACTAACTCCTGACAAGACACCATTTTTTTTTTTTTTTTCGCTCCCAACATTAGATGCAAATGTAATTACGATTTGCCAATATATGGAAGTGAAGCAAAGGCAATTATACAATTCCATTTTCTTCACAAGATCGCAATCGAAGTGGCAAATATGTGTGAACTCCAACACCATACAGAAGAACAGACCTCTTGATTAGAATCTCAAAGTCATATCACAAAATTAACCAGCCACCCAGGAATGAGGAAGAATTTTTCATAGAAATGAAAAAGGACATTGCTATTTAGAGTATGGTTGTCATCATTGACATGAAAACTTTTGTGAGGGAAAAATTAAATATCATGGAGCAAAAGGTTGATGGAAGCCAACTTGAAATATACTCTTTAACAGATAAAATGCATCCCGGCTTAATAGGATCAAGCATACCTCTTACAGTACGAATCTTCTCAATTAATTGCTCTGCAACAATACCAGAACCAGGTAGATTTAAAGGACTCCGTACACGGGTGATGCTCCCAGAGGCTCTGATCACAGCTATCACATCTTTCCCACCTGTTAAACCGAGTGTCCAGTTCCTAACTTGCGAATATTTCCTGCATATACACGCACCCCAGAGGGGTGTTAGAGAACAGATTCTTTAGTTTTACATCCACATCTTGAAACTTACAACAATATTGTGAATCACAAGAACTGTAAAAAACATATAAGAGATCAAACACAAGAAACGCAACACTCCATGTATATAAAATAACCTAATCTATTGACTCCTTGGCATGTGCAGACCTCAAAAGACTTTAGAACCTGTGAGTGGAAATGCAGGACAAGTAGCTTCTTACAGAAGTTGTTCACCTTCACTCATTAATTTGTCAAACTTCCAAACAACAAAAGTGCAGCACACATAATAATTTGCTTCCATCTATTATCCAATTACACTAAGATCCAAGAGAAAAGGAAAATGCAAAATTCGAGCCAAAAAGAGCTTCAGTTGTGAAGAGGATGACACCCCCACCCCTCAAAAGGTGGCTAAGAGCTTGAAGCTCCAAATCATATCTCTAGCTTGAATCGACTGGATGGAATGGGAGGATATAATGGAATAGAGGGCTGACCCTTATTGTGTAGTCCATGGCCCAATGGGCCTCCTAATAGGGGAAAAACAGGAGACAAAATAGAAAGGGACCTTGAATGCAAGTCGAGATTTGGCTCATAGCTGGACGGCAACCTTTTCAGATTGCAAGCTTTCTGACAATTCCATTGAAGTGTAACAAAGTCAGGCTGTTATGCTGATTGAGGAATCTCTAATTTGATTGCACATGATGGCAGTTATAGGGGGTAATATATTCCACCCGGGTGCAAAAATTCCCATACTTTGAAGGAAGTCACTGAGAAGTTGACTACCTGTAGTCAACCATAGGGAGAATCTTGTCCTTTGGGACTCCAAGTTTCTCTTTCAACATTGAGACAACCTGCACAGTTTATGCATTACTGAGATGATAGAAACATAATTTAAACAAATATATATATATATATATATAAGCTTAAATCGGTTGAAAGTACACCAAACACTCCAATCGATAAGCATGCAGAAAGAAAGATTTAGAGATTACCTTGCAAACTCCACATAAACATATAACAGATAACATTTGTTAAAAGTTGTCTAAAGTCCTTGCATTTTTAGGGAGTAAAACCACAGTTGCACTTGCCAAATATGTGGACAATTATAGTCTGCCTAATAGGAGTTCTTTTAACTTCCACTGTCTTTTTCCTTAGGCACATCTGCTACACATTTGATATGGGTTTGGAAGTGTTACAACCAGAATGAAATGGTAATCTTATTCTTTCAAATATATAGAAATAATGGACTGATTTGGCAGAGTCCTGCCCCAAAGTCATCCCCAGTTTTGAAAGTTATGAAAAGATCCCTATACCTCATCATCATACTGTATGTTTGTTATCAAGCCCTCTTCTTTTAGCCTTTCTACTTTGTAGACTCCTTCATTAATGAAGTTCTCCATATCCTCTCTTTTCTTTCCTGTAGAAATTATCAGAAGCAATGAATTCATGGCATTCACAGGATTTAGCTCAAACTCTAAGTAAAAGGAACCTTTTGAAGAAGAAACTGTATCCAGCCAAGTTCCATAGATGTTATCAAGTATCGCCGTCAGCATCTCACAGTTTTCTTTGGACATAGTTTTGCGAGTAAGCTGATCCCCAGCACTTTTATATTTACCAATCCTTTGCACTTCAGGCTCAATTCCTACCTTCTCAAGAACACCTGCAGGACAACTGCTCCGTCATTCATAGTTCAACAAGCCTGGCCAGCTGCAGACAAATCCTGAAGGCTAGCAGCATATCAGGGAGCCAAACTTTCTATATATACGTATCAACTTGGAGGTTAGGTGATTGTTTATGCTTGGAGCAGTCAATTGGCAAGAGTAAATTCACTGTAGCCAAATCACTACAGTAATCACTTCAGTGATTACACTTCCAGCAATAAATTTAGTCATAACTGACCAAATCAAAAATGAAAATGATATTCAAAACACAAAATGTTTTGTTCATTCTATTGTCAAATCAACTCTCATATGGAGACCCAGGCCAATTACACTCAGCATTGCTGAAGGCATCTGTAGCAGGTGTAAATTTCATTGATAGCCACAATTTATATGCTAATAAATAGATATCCATTCCCCAAACTAGGCATAAAAACGAAGACCAAAAAATAAACAATAACAAAATGAGCTGAAGACTTTTTAAATCTTTATCGATCACAAAAATTTATCAAAACTTGGAAAGAGGTTTTTGTTTGACAAAAAAAAAAAAGGCTTGACTAACCTTTGAGAAATGCTGCCTGTACTGTCATACCATACAAAGAGAAAAAAGCACTTGGAGGGGCATACAACTCATCGCAGGCACAGGCAATGTAATATTCTTTCTCTCTACAAGCAGGGAGGTAGCTGATGATAAATTTACCTACAAATAATGTTAAAAAAATAGGAATTAATCCCTCATCTATTACTGCAAGAATAATAGTGTGAACATTCAGTGGTTCTCCTAAATTTTGAAACACAATCTGAATAGAACTCACACAAAAGTGGTTAAATGTCCTAAATATCAAGAGGATATTCGTTATGCTCAAAATCATAAAATTCCGGTATAATGCTTGATATCTACAAAATGCTGGAAATTCACGATATATGGTAACTTATGCTTCGATGCAGTATTATATACATATTAACACAACTTTGAAATATAGACATGCACCTTCTTTTACCACAAGGTTGTGCTGAAATGCTCACATGACACACATAATAGGCAGGAGAAGATGCCTGTACGTGAAAAATAATGGCTAGAGCAAATCTCAATACTCTCAACGCAAAAAGAAAAGAAAAAAGAGAATGAGTATTAGTATTCTCATCACAATAAGGGCTACATACAAGCACAAGACCCTCAATAAACGACGTAGCGAAGTTATCCAGGTAATAACTAGATAACATGTCAAAATGGGTAAACCACAGATTTTATTGACACTACCTGATTTCTTGAAATTCAATATGTGTCTCCGAATTTCTTCGGCCTTAGCCCACCCACAGTTTAATGGCTCTATATGGAGATAAACACCGGAAATACGAGGATCATACGCAGCTTTTATAAGATTCTCACATATTTGAGGCAGAGATAGCCCCGTAGAGAACCTGCTCTTTAGCTGATCAGTTATCTGAAACCATTGAACAGGAAAGCGTAAGTAATTCTCGACTCCAAATCATAATAATCAAACTAAGAGCCGTAGAACAGAGCTTTTTAGTTCAGCTTCGCATCGAACTCAAGTATTTGTAAAAATGCCATCTTGGCCGACCTTTTTTTTTTTTTTTTCCTTTTCCTTTTTTTAAGTCCTACGAGAGAGAAACCTGGCCGCGCAACTTCATGTTCAAGACGCTGCCTTTGCGAACGCGCTCCCAAGGGAAGGCAATCAGCATCCGAAGCTTGACAAGGAAGTGGCGCCAGGCATTCAGTTCTTTGAATTCGAAATCACCGCTGGGGTAATCCTCTTCCCCACCGCCGCCGCCACTCCTCACGTGTCGATCAGCCTCGGATCCTTTACTCTCCGTTTCCTCTTCTTCTTTGTCTTGTTCGGGCTTGGGATCATCGGAGGAGTCGTCGAAAGCGCGGACGGAGAACCTTTTCCGGAGAATGGATGAACGGAGGAGGACGCGGCGAGAATCGGAGAGAGATGTGCGGCGGCTGTCGTGGTGGTCGAAGTGAAGAAGGAAGGCCGAGGAGTGGAGAAGAGGAAGAGGACAAAGACGGGATGAGAGGTGGTGAACACAGAGTTGAGGCCTGGGCCTAGAGAGGATTGAAGCGACAGTACGGCAGCGTATTGGTGTGATGTGAGGAGTGTGAGTGAGAAGCAGCTTTGACATTGCTTCTTCTTCCTTATAATTTTTCCCTCTTTAAAAAAAAAATAAATAAATTATTAACAGAAGCACTGACTACGACTGTGAAGATGGCTATGGGTAACAGCCAGAGAGAAGTAGAAGAAAGATGAAGAGCAGAACTGAGACCCCCTTCTCGTCCGAGGCATCCACCAAATGTTCTTCTTTGCCTCAGATATGGTGGAGAGACGTCAGACGTCAACTCCAGTCTGACTTGCTCGGTGCTCTTTTTGGGCTGGACCAGAGGGTTCGGGGGCCCAAATTAAAAATTATATTCTATATTAAATCAAGGAGTATATGAATAAAAAAATATTTAAATGTATTAATTTATAAATTATATGTAAAATAAAAATAAGTGGCCCAGCCCCATCAGAGTGAGGTATGGCTTTCGTTGTAATCTCACAGCCTCACAATTGCATATGCCGAATTCACTTACGTATTGTGTGCATGCAACCTATGATGTATGACTGAAGACGTATTGGTCAGATTGAATTTTTTTTATTTTTTTTCTAATTTTTTTATCTGTAAAAATTACTAAACAAATTTATTACCAACTGTTTAAATTTGTAATCACTCGTAAATCCGTAGTTTGAATATTTAGAACATCGGACAAATACATTTTATTGTGAAAATCAAAACTATATATATATATATATATATTTATTTATTTATTTATTTATTTATTTATTTATTTATTTAATAGCACACAATTTGTACAAATATGTCATATTATGAGATAAATTGGCTCACTACAAAGTAACAATTAAATAGGTAACATCTATCTATCTAAAATTTTATGAAAAAGAATATATATTTAAACTCATTTTGAAAATTTATAAAAGTATTCTAAATATAAAAAGTGTTCTATTACGAGAAAGTGCAATATTATTAGCCTAATTGCTCAACCTTTGGCTCAATTGATTGAAACTAATGACCCAATAATAAATTGACTGGCTTTTTTAGCTGAGATCTGAGATCGATTTTAGACCCAAGTTTAATTTATAACTACGCATGCAACATTTTGACGCTTCTACTGATAAATCTACCATTTTATTTTATGCTTACAAGGGCAGTAATTTGATAGGCTTGTTGGTCTATTGGTTTTGTGAGGTCTTTTTATTGGCTTTCCAGGGAATTTTGACCTGGAAAATTCTCTTAATAACTCAGCAGCAATTGACTTTCCCCTTCTGTGCTATTCTTCGAGAGTCATGGCAACTAGTTCAGTACAAAATCCAGTCTATAGGATTCTGGCGTGGCCCGACCTGGTCGCTTTCTGCTCGAAAACGACCTGGTCACCACCATGGGCAGGCGGCGAGTTATCTATGTGACTACCAATGGAACATGCAGTTTGAATCACGAAAAGGAAACGTGCAAGGAATAATTGAACAAGTAGTCACATGCACTGAACTAATTGGCTGCGTCTGGCTTTATTACAGTATTGCTCTAGTAATTAACCTGCGAGAATCTACCACCGCATGCGAGGCCATCACAGCCGTGTTTCCAAATTCCTTTCAACGCAGTGGTCTTAATTACAACCCTTTTAGGAGATGTGGCATCTCTAGAATTGGTCTACACAGATGATAGTTGTAACCTAGTGATTGTCAGCAACAAGCAGTTTCACATCTCTAGATTTGAGTTTTAAGGGATTGTTATGTCTCAAGGCCATGGTTGTTTTTTTTGTGATGATTAATAATACTTTATTTATGCTTTAAAAAACACACACACACACACACGAGGATGCGGTGAATTAGACAAATACAACAGTACTTTAAATGCTGCACTAAGCTGAAAATACTACAACGAAGGCTCTAATGAGCTACAACCCTCTTCTTATTCCTTTTTCCCCCTAAAGGGAGGTTCGGTAATTTAGAACAGGAATACTTAATTAATTAGCCCAATTTAATGAAAAATCAAGAATTTTGTATTGCTATTTGATGAGGTTCAGTTATTCCCATAACACGGCATAAGATATAATCTTCGTTATTGCATGCGGCCTCGTATTTTTGTTGTTAAAAGTGCAAAGGAAAGAAGTTGGCGCTTCTCATTCTTCACCTATGATTATATGTGAATTGTGAAAACGGAATATTTGAGGATATTTGAATTGTGAAAAACATGCAATTTCTAATGGATTTTAATATAACCATAGGCTGTTTTCAAGAAAAAAAAAACGTAACGGTAATGTAATAAAAACAAACGCAGACGCACACCACCGGGACACTCCCAAACTTCTGCCTGAACTTCGCCGTGAAGGGTAGCGTTTCTGGCCTAGAAGATCAAAAAGGATATTACTACCCGGGTACCATGCCCTTCCATCAAGTGATTCATTCCAAGGCAACGCTGACTATTCACTTCCACTTTCTCCAAGGACACGATGATTCTTCTCCCGATTAAATTACATGTCTCTAGCTCTTCTTGTTGTAACTGCGAATTAAAACCTAACTTGAGAGAAGCGACGAGTTTGACCCGACCTCGCTCAGTGGCCAGCCGGACTAACCCGGTTATTAATCGTCATTGCTTGTACATGTAGGATGTAATGGCCCTCAATTTGCATTCCCCTCTCGTTAAGAGCCGATTTTTGTAGTTCCCATGGGACAATTCTAAAGGAAACTTCGATTAACAACAGACATGGTTATGCTAATCTGATGAACTGTTGATAGCCTATACCGTGTTTCTTCCTCGGGACTGTGCCATCAGATGTAAAAAGAATAAGCAGAATTGCCTGCCCACAACGAAGATGATATACGTGGCTGATGATGAAAAGTACGCAAACAAAAAGCTCACACATGTAAGTTGGTGGGAATTTCATAATTATATTTCATGATTCCATCTCTTACATATCCGAAGCTTGAAAGTATCTAGCATAATATCAAGTTGCAGTCTTTTGACTCTTTTCTCAAACCAAGTCAACATATTCAGCCCAAAATGCCATCCCTCTTGCAAAACAAACACAAAAAGAACGAACAAACCAATGCCTATTTTCGTTTGCCAATCCAGTTGTACCTTCTTACCTTGGGGCCAGTTTGAGCAGAGGCAGTGGTTGATCTTTTAGCCACAACCACCTTCTTTTCTTTGTCATTCTTTCTCCTACTTTCAGCATTTTGCTTGTCCATTGGCTTGCCAACATCCTTTTCAGATTTACACCTACTCTCAGTGTCATCTTCTCCAAGCCTGAAATGAGTGCCGCCTTGATTATTGGGGCCTGAAGAAGCATCAGAAGCCATAGAATCATCACTGTAAACTTCACGATTGTATTTAATACCATCCCCTTCATCATATTCATGGTCGTTGCTGTGATCTTCTTTATCGCTGTGCCCATCATCGTCATCATCACTACCTATGGGGGAGCCAATGTACATGGTCCATCCAGATTCACAGCTGTTACACTCTTCTGTCCCTCCAAAGATTTCGTAGGACTCCATTGCTACTGCTAGCTATCTGCAAGAAGATAGAAAAAAACAGCAGAATTCATAACGAGAGAATTAATACACAACAGAAACTTTTTTGTGCTTCTTATATAGGAAATCAGTTTCTAGCCGTATTTAGAACATGAAAAGAAAAGAGCTTACGTCTCTATCTTTTTAACCCAGAACAGATTATCCACACATAGAACACATATATACCCATCTCACATTCGAAAGCTGCCCACTTTACCTTTAATGCCTAGGATAAATCTCACCGCCCGAAAATCTAAATACGAGCCATTAGTGCTCTCTGGCTCGAAGCAGAAGAAGACAGCTAGAAGCTGTCAAAGAAAGTAAGATAAATACCCATATTTCCGAGAGGCATAAATGTCAATATCTAAAGTTTGGAAGGACGTGAGTTGTTAGGCTAAATACTTAGTACCTTGGGCTTGACACCAATATACCTCAACCACTCCGCATTAACTATTAATGAAAAAGGATGATTTTAATCAAACGGGCAGATTGTCTCGGTAGACAATACTAGACGGGAATATATGACCCATGTTTTAAATAGGCTACAAAGAGTACGTCTACCCTGCCTCATTTAGCTTTCATACCTTAATAATCTCTGTCCTATATTAAAAAAGTAGACACTTTCTTTTAACCGCGCCAAAAAGTTGTAAAAAAGGCCAACTGGAGTTGGATGTTATGATCAGAACAACGAGAGGAAATTGTCAGAGTAGCTTTCTGCTTCTGCTTTTCTGTCCTCCTTCAATTTGCTTGTACCTGTCTCAGCTGCACAGAATTATTTATCTGATTTCGGAAGGGATGGATGTGGGCAATTCACACATATGACAGTGGCAGTGACTTGTATATCACTCAGGAGTCCCCAGTTTATCATAGCTCTCTACATGGGAAGTAAATGCATGTGATGCCGTAAGACGATGGTAATGGCGACAGCAAAATGGTGGCTAACTTAATGATGGTTTTGGATAATGGTCTGATCCGCTGATCCTCTACAAATTATTTGTGGTTTCAGTTTAATTTGATCGTTGAGAAAGTGCAGCTAGCTACGGGGGTAAGTTAATAGCGAATAGACAGAAACTTCCAGACTTCACCTTGGCATTCAATTCTGAAGTGATTTTGAGTAATCTTTGAAATGACTTTCACTCCGTCTTTCGCAACATGTGATTTCTGCTTGCTCGCATCGTCAACATTTATTTCTTCGATTTCACCCTGTTGTTTTCAACATTTTTGACTCTTCCTCCTCCGAAAGATGTCCCGTGGCACCAACACGTGTTGCAGTAATATACGACACACACACGCGGTGCACTTTACGGGTTTAATGACCTAAATATTCATATCATGGCATTGTCACACACTACAGAGTACCCATCAAAAAGAAGTTGCAGAGTAGACCTAGACCAGGGGGATGTTAATCATCATTTAAAAGTTCCACGTAGAACTTTGTATTGATCATTATCGCATGTTAAACGAGCCTCCCGCAAAGTATAATTTATACAATGTACCCATTAAAAAGAAGCCACAAAGTAAACAACATAGTATTCCATATTTTTCATTTTATTTAGTAAAAAGAATGGGTGATATTAATTATTGCAATAAAATACATTCAAAAATAACAACCTTCTTGTTTTTTTTTTTTTTAATTTTTTCTTTTTAGGATAAAACTGATAAAATTTGAGTAATTCAACTATATTAGATAAAATTTTGATTTAAATAATTTTTAACTAAAAAATTAATAATTTATAAGAAATCTAAATAATTTAATATTTAAAATAATCTGAATAAGTTTAAATCAAATTTAACTTAAGATTTTTATTAAATTCAATAAAAAATAAAATTTATAATATGTTTTACTTTTAATTAAAAATGTATTATCATGTGATTTATTTTAATATTTATAATAATTAATTTTTTAATTGTTACATATATATTTAAATTATCATAAATTATATTATTTATTTTTAAAAATATATCTAATATAAAATAGTCAATTTAAACTTTTATTTAGTGATAAAATTTACATAAATTTATAATAAAATCAATATTTCTGAATTTCATAACGAATAAATTGTTTATGTCATGATCTTTATACGGCCGATCAATTAAATATATACGTAGCATATTAAATTAGAAATTGATGTAAATAAGAATGGTAAGATAATCATTTAATTATTTTCTTTAAGAACAAATTATTACAATTATATTTGAACTCTAATTCACATACAATTATCATTAATCGATACATAACAAAATTTGAAACAACTTTAGAAAAATTTATCCAATGAAGATGTTAGAAATTTTATTTTTCTAAAAATTTCTAATATATTTCTCCAAATTATCTTAATCCAAAATATAAATTTTAAGTGGTTATATACTTATTTAAGCAATATATATATACATAGTATATGAGAAATATTAAATATAATTATTGTAACTTGATATTCAAAAACATAAATTATAAACAAAGTAAGACATACATTAATTATATATATTTATTTATTTAATTGTTATATATTATATCAACAATAATAATTTATTAGGTCTAATATGTCCTCTAAATATTTTTAAACAAATTAAGATTTAAATTATTAATATTTAAATTAATTTAATTTGTAATAATATAATGTGTAATAATTTTTAAAGTATATATAATATACATTAGTTAATATGGCAAAAAATATATATAATTAATTTATATATGACATAAGAAATAATTTATTAGATTAACTTAAAATTTTATATAAAATTTAAAATATTCAATTTGAAGTCATTTAAATATTAAAATATTTAAAATAAATTATTTCAAAATTTTAAATTTAAATAATTTAAAATTAAAAATAATTTAATTTAAAATTGATTGAATTTGATCATTTATCGTCTCTACTCTAAGGACACATCACATGCCATACCCTTGTAGGGATTTATTCAGACCTCCGAACCCAATCATCAATGTTCACCCACCAATCACCACTGAGCAACAGTTAATTAAGGTGGGTGAAGCCAGAATAGTTTCTTTATTTATCCTTGCAAATTCAGATTAAAAATGACAAAAGAACAATGGGCTAGCACTGCTTTTGCAGTGGTAACTGACTGGGGTTCCTCCATGTTTTGGTGGGCAGAGAGACAAAAAGAACTTAAAAGAAGCGAATTAAGCTTGTTACAATGAATTGGGGCGTGCACATTTTGCGAGTTCCTCTGTGTGCGATAAACAGAAAAAAGAAAAAAGAAGAAGAAGAAGAAAAAAAGGGTTTAATCCAGCAGATCCCATTCTCTATGAGTTATCCTTTCTCTATGAGTTATTTATATTGTGCTACCGGACAGGCTCTGGCCCATGAATTACTCATTGGTTCTTGCTCTTTTGCAAGACCTCACGACCCGCTTCTAACTCGGGCGCCGCATTCCACGCGAGGGGTTAAAGCGGGGACTACAAATGGGACAAATTTTTCTAATCTGCAGATCCCATTCTCATTGCTTTACGCCTCGCGTGTGTGCGTGTGTGTGTGCGCGTGTGTGTGCGCGAACTGTGCACCCCAAAATTTTAGTTAAATTTTACATCCATCCCACAAGCGAAGTCCAAATATTGAGGCCAATTCATTTGGTTAGATAATGGCATTTCGATCATGCTGTTCTTTTGACTCGAGGGGACGCCCCCAATCCGGAGGTAAATTTGACGGTACCCCCACAGCTCTCAGTTCCATAAACACGCTCGTTTTTATTCCTTGAAAGTCCATGCGACCATTGTTCACTGCCTAATGTCACGAAATTATTATCTTCTCTTCAAAAATTGTAACTTATTGAAACCGAAATATACAGTACATCATTTATATGATCAAATTTTTACTATTTCTTGACAATATGAGAGTGAGATACACAAAACATAACCCGTTAAAATTGATCAAATCTAGTTGAACAATTCTAAATTGGTTACTTCGAGTTTGTTGTTAGGATCATAAGTTATTTTTGAAAAAATAATTTTTATATTTTATTATTTTTATGTTATTATGTAAAAATGTCATTTATTTATTACATATATATATATATATACATTAAATAATAATTTTTTTGTTTTGTTTTTTAAAGAAATGTCATAAAACTCCTAAACATTAAATATTATTTTGTTCTCCTAAAAGAAGATCCCGACTAATTCTTTACTCATTTTTGGATCAAATATGATCCCTAACCCTATTTTTTTGGATAGATTTGGGTCGGATTGTATTTTTACTAGTTTTACTCGCCATTTGGCATATAAACACCATATATATTATTTTTATTTTTGTAAATTTTATAATTTTTCTTAAAATTAAAACTTAAAATTTTAAAAATAAGAATTTAAAATTCAATCCTTAGAGTGTCTCGAGGGACATAAAAACCACAATTCGTCTCATACAAAACACGCGCGCGGGCCCCGCGTGGAAATGTTCGCTAGCATTCGTTTTTAAGCCTCACGTCGAGCCAACTTGTGCATCTAATTTTGAATTTGGGAACGATTCCTCGTAAGCCGTGGGGATGGACGAAGAGACAATTTGGGCTGTGCTCTCGGCCGCCTAGTGCTGGGCCCCATGACTACACTGGCCTGGGGCGATATCGAAGTGGGGCCAAAAACCACCAGCTTCGTTATCCGAGATGGGATAATTAAAATTGTACTCTTAATTCAAGTAAACAAGATTCAAATCCTGATGTTGACGGAAAAAGAGAAAAACAAAAACCTGATTGGTTTAGCAACAAGAGCTATGCATAATTGCAATTAACAATATAAACATCAAATATGCAGAAAATTATTATGAGGGTGCAATACAAACTCTTATTTTGGTCCGTATCAAATTTTGTGCGTGTCCGTGCAATAGAGCTCTCTCTAAATAATGTGATCTAAAACCTGTAAGAGAGGAGTCTGTTTCATAACCCTGGTCTTGGATATATAGTCAGCATGCAACCTGTGAAGAAGGATATTAGGGTCCAAGGTCACACTCCATCTCCATAAGCTAGACAGTTGGTCAAACAAGGAACCGAAATTTCTCATTTCCGTTATGTTTTGCAAGCACATCTCTGCAGGTCGAAAATGCCATTTGATATCCCTGGCCCAAAAATGCCAGAGAGGGACGTTGTTTCTCAGTGTGTGTGTGTGTGTGTGTACACATACACATCAGAAAAGGTCGGGAAAAAAAATAAGAAAAACTTGCAAATTAGGTGGGTGCAAAGTTACGTTCACTCACTCTACAGGAGAGCACACAGAACTGCACCTCATAATATCACTGTATCTTACACTGCCCAGCTGCAAGCTGTGCCTCTTTATTTGTTTTGGTGGCACGCACTGAAGAACCTCTCAGTCGTGTGAAGAAGCAGCAAATGTCAGTCCAGGACCTTTCAGTTTTTCCTGCATAATATTGTCCAGCCGAGACGCCATTCCGGGCGTCAAATGATTTTTCCAATCTCCAACGGTGCCTTTTCTGAAGAAGGATTGTTTCTCTACAGAAAAGGCCGCAACTGGGAAGAACTCACCCTTTTTGTTAATTTGTAGACTCTTCAAGTTCTCAAAACTGCAGAGGTATTTAATTTTCTCCACCATCCCTTCCTTTTCTTCCTCGGCAGAGAAGGGGTAGCCCATAAACTCAGCAATTCTCTTTATGTGAAACAAAGTGTCCTTCTTCATGTCATCAAATTTCACAAACAGCACCTTCTCTGGACGTTCCAAACTTGCATTCCAGTACCCCAGAGCGTGGTCCCAATAGGGCCCGCAAAACGAGACTCCATTGCAGAACATCTCGAAGGCATCCTCAATTGGAGGCGGATCGACTCCAGCAAATGTTCTCCAGAAGTGCCAAAGAGAGACAAATGCATCCTTGGGATCCCTGCATATGTAAATGATCTTACAGCCTGAGTCCGTCACAGACATTGGCAAGGATCCGCAAGAGGTGTGCGTGGCTATAAGTGGATGCTCCAGGTTCCGGGGCGGCACCACTCTGTCGATGAAATCATGCTCGTAGAAGGGCACGCAGTCATGGGAAAACTCGTGGAGTAAAGGGCTTGTGGAATCGTCGTATTGGCTTCGAGTGGCAATGGCGAAAGTGAGTGCCTTGATCCAAGTTGTGCCACATTTCGGGAAACTGCTCAGAATTATGTGACTTGGCTTAGGCTTGAACAATTTCTTCGAGAGTATTGTGCCTGCAACAAGATGGGGCCAGTACCAAAAGCCTTCGTATTGGTAGAGATCAGCATTCCAGCCTCCGTTTCTCGGTAGGCTTGCAATGATCTTTTCAGACTCAGCATAAACTTGTGGGTTTTTCATGTCGCTTTCCTCAGCAAAGGTATTTTGGGTTGGTAAGGAGAACGAGGGTGCCATCCCTAGCAATCAAGATCAAAAACCGAGATGAACAAGAATGTTTAAGCGGCGGTCCAAAGTTGGAACTGACATTAAAGGAAAAGAAAAATGTCACTGCAGTATTAGGACTTAGTCGCCAATTCTTTTTTTTTTTTCACTGTAGATATATAAGTTTGCACTCGCCAGTCTCCATATATTCTAACAATCATCAGAGATCAAACTAATTAAAAGAAAACACAGTTGATCGACTATCATACCAAACTGTTTGAATTGTTGAGAAAAAAAAAAAAAAGAATAAAATGTAAACATATAAGAGACTAACAATCATACCAAATTAACTAACCAAAACGGTTCTGTATACCGTCAAATGCTTGGAAGATTGATTTTGCACCCGCTGCCTCGCCGGTTCCGCCGCCGAGCCGAGCACCCGCTGCCCAGCAAAAGTGTATTTTTTTCGAAGTCAATATTATTAATATCGGACTATCTCAACCTAGGAGTGGAATCCGAATAGAAAAACAAAACTATTGATGGGGGTGTTGACTGATTTTAATGGTTGATTAATAAAGTCTGAATTTAATATTTCAAAAGGTCGGTAATCGGGAAAGACCGACTTTGTTGACTTAACTTTCATTGCTTGTCAATGTATCGGCCAAGCTTAAAGACGGTCACTTATGAATACACGATTTTAATAATACTAATAATTAAATGATGAAGAAGACGATCGAGAATTTCGTGAAGCAATTGAAAACGATCACTCCGGATTGAGATTGTTGAATTTTCCCTGTAAAATTCGAGACTTTGAGTCTCTTGATTATCAATAATTTAAATATTTATTTTAAATATTTTAAATTTAAATTATTAAAAAGATATATTATTTTTATGAAAAACAACTGCCTTATCAGTTTTTTTACTAAAATTTTAATTACAAAAAATACTCGCACAAAATTAATACCTTGAACATGTTTATACGTTTTTTTTTTTATAAATAATAATAATAATAATAAAGATAATTAATGTAAAATTATAAATTATTTACCGAATAAAGATATTTGAATTATATATATATATATATCTATATACAAAATTGGTAAAGATTAGTATTTTAAGCTTAAATTTAAAAATTAAAATTAATAAAATATAATATTTATTAAATAATATCTTGCCTGTGTTTCGGATGATATCTAGCAAAGCTCATTTGTCAAAATTGTGGATTTGTGTAAGGTGGATGTGGGGCCCAAGTTCCCGAAGACAAGACTCCATGATAGGAATTTTTATTACCATCCATTTGCTTTCATTTATTTATCGGCTGTTTTTTCGGTTAATTGATTTTGGACTTCGTGGCAATTTCATGCCTTTTGGATCTTGACTTTGCTCGTAAGGCCAGTTTTGCATGGTCAGAGTTGAGCAAAGTTTGCTGGGCAGAACGGACGTCATTCTGTGAAGATTGCCATTGTAGACCCCCGACGATTCAAAACTGGCGGCCAGCATTGAACAGAAAGAGAGAGAGAGATGTTTCTGTGTCACGATCCCGGATACGGTAGTTGCAGAAAGGCAGCAGCCTCTTGTGTCACGATCCCAGATAGGATAGTCCCAGAGAGGCAGCCTCATGGGGTTGGTCCAATTTGTCGAGTCTATTGATGACATTTGTTGCATTAAGTGTATAGGTCAGACAAGGAACCAATGCCACCCATACAAGCTTTATATCCTCTTGGATCCTCCAAATAAATACATAAAATATATAAAAAGCCTTATATCTACTCGGTCAGCGGAGGGATCAGACCGATTGGCCTTATTTGCATACTCATTTAAATTTGTATACTCTTTTTATTAAAATAGATAAATTATTTAAAATAATTTTTTTTTACTCTTTCTAAATTAGTGAATTTTTTTATCTGTAATTTTATCTTAATTTAAAATTTTTAATATAAATTCTGCGTGTTCTTAATTTTATTAATATTATTTTTTTAGTTGTTGTTCAAATTAATTTCTAACTTCACTTCTAAATAATGCTAGATATATCCATAGCTTTATTTCTAAGAAAATACTCTACTCTTAAATGAATTATATAAAGATTTTTTTTTTTTTTTTGCCAATTAACTCCAACTTAACCACAAACTCAAACATCACCGTGCTAAACTAGAACTCGTTAGCATTGTGTAAACAAATTTTATAAACACGTGGCATCAAATGAGTTGCATTATAATATGTAAGAGTTTGATTAGATTCAAATAGTATTTATAATTATAACATTTGTTTGGCTGTTCAAGACCCAAAAAATAAAAAATAAAATTACATTTGCTTGTAAAACCTCCTCGTGGGAAGACATTATTCTTCTAGCTTGTAGAACCGGCACACAATTCTCAGATAGGTTTATATTCACCTATTCTAAAATATTTTACGTCACTTTTCATCATATCCAAACAGAAATATTGTACGTAAGTGTTTCATGTTAAATCATTTGATAATATAATTGCGGCATCATAAACACCTCACATTTCTATGAAAGTAGTGTGCGTGCCCTTATTCCTTGAAAAGGTTGGTAAAACAAAAGAGAAAATGATTAAAATTTGTGTGTCTTCATTATTAAACAAAACATTAGCAGGAACCTATGGAATGCGTAGTACCGATGCATTTCAACTTAGGTCTCCCAACATATCATTGAATTTGTGGTGCCTAAACCTGACCCTCGTTCAGTTCCTGAGTAGAATCGTAGGTTCTGGTTCTGAACAAGGGAAGGACCAGGACCGCCTGCCCTCAGCCACAAGAACCATTCAAGTTATGGCCTTGACTTTGGACGCCTAAAAGTAAACTATCCCCATGGCCAGATAACTGTCCCTTCAGCGTCTCACTGAGTTGGGGGTTCTTACTGCGCTGAGTTGGGGGTTCTTACAGCGCTGAGACACATCATCCATATGTGGTAAAGCCAGGAAGCTACCACCACCCTCAAATAAAAGGTGAATGGCAGCACACTCAGCTGCCTTCGTATCCATAACTGAAAGGTGCTGCAATTGTTTACCAGGGTAGACTATCAGCCAAGTTGAAGTTCTCGGAAACCCATAAATTGTGTTGTCATCCCCGTTTACTATGGTTAAACCAAGCAATTGAATGTTGGCTTTCAAGCGACCATCTGAACTTCGATAAATTACATATGGTAAAATCAAAACAGCTGTGACAAAATAATACACCAACTTCAACAGCAACACACAACTGCCAAAACTACAAAAAAAGGATATCAACTTCGTAACTCTTTCAATTAAAGAACTGCTCTGTACTTCACCCTCATTTTTGCTTGAAAAGGAAATCTGACGCTTGAGCATGGACTGCTGCTGACGTATAGTCCGAGTTGCTGGATCGCCAAAATTGACTGCATCGTTGCCAATATAATCTTCTTTTCTTAATTCGTCGCATACAAATTCAATTAGAAAACTTTGATATCAACTTGTCCACATGAATAATAATATCATCTATGCAAGGGCGAACTGCTCCCTGGGGTTGAAGCATCCATGTGACAAATTGGCGGAGACCTTCAGGATATGCAGGATTTGGTCCAGCTGGCCACTTTATTTGTGCATTTATGATGGCCAATTGGAGGCTTCCTCCAGACTCTCCAAGTGCATACTCAAATGGAGACACCCCATACCTGTAGAGATCATAAATAAATGACTGTGAAAATGAGGGAGTGTGAATAGGAACTCAAGAGACATCAATGAGATACATCGTCAAAAATTTTTGTGAATAGTATGGAAGCATGCCACTTACACAAGATAACAAAGTTCAAAACATAGCATTCAATAGCCCATGAACATGCACTAGAAAGAAGACAGACTTGAGTCACATAACATATTCATGCACATGTGCGCTCACAAAAGTATCGGTATCTCAAGGAGAATGTCCAAAACAGAAATGCTAAGGGTGAAAATGAAGATCAGGATCTAATTATGGATGAAATGCTAACAACCATCTAATCTAGCCTAATTTTGCAAACTTTGAGAATTGTGGCAGACACAGTTTGGCTGATTCAATAAAGGGGATGTGCCGGCTCTATGATTAACAATTGACCAGCAACATGATATTAAAGAATGACAAATTATACATTGGTGATTATTGATAACAATAATGGTCCTCACATTATTGCATATAGTGTGCATCCCAGTGACCAAATATCAGTTCTCTCATCAATGTCTGCATGACTGGGACAATCCCACAATTCAGGGGCTCGGAAAGGTGCTGAACAATGCTCAGATGCCCATTCCTATACATCAGCCAGTAAAAATTCCAATCAAGCTGATAATTACTGAATATGCTAAAGCATAAAAGTTCACGGGCAAAACTATTTTGGTAAAATTACATAACTGTACGCATGATCACATTAAAAAGCACAAGAATAATAATGTAGCATTACAATGGAAATATCATTTCCAAAATGAATGGTGCAGGCTATATACAATAAATGAACATCCCCCAACTCTTGTAAAGCAAGGGGAGTGAGGACCCATGTGCTGTGGATCCCCTTTAGAATGGTAATGTAGGGAAACAGAAGAAGGAAGAATAAAGTAAAAATAAGTACCTGTAACTGTAGAGCCTCTGAACGTGATCTGATTTGCTTCCTGGCAGGTCGAGCACTCCCAAAATCCATCAATATGGCAAGAGGTGGCTGTCCTTTCCTGTGTGTTAGGAGGACATTACCAGGTTTGACGTCATTGTGTGCGTATGGAGGATCAAGGCTGTGCATGTGTTTCAGGCCTGCACAAAGCTGTGGCACCAATTTTTTTATAAGTGACTGCTTTTAAAACTCATAATAGAAGATGCTGGTACAATTATAACATCACAGGCAAGAAAATACAATAGCTGCAAGTGAAAAAGGACAGCTAAAGTTCTACACAAGTTTCCCCAAACATTTTCCAGAATGCTAAAAGCAAATTGTGAACAGAATATCTATCTTGAGTAGAAGGTTTTCATTATTGTAAGTATAAGAAACAAATTTAAAAATGATTTATGATTGAGAAACTAGAAAGAGGCATTCATTATTCACCTGCCGGAATATTTGAAGAACATGTGAAGTGGAAAAATATTCCTTCTTAGCTTTCATTGCTTGAGAGTTGTCCAGTAAAGTTCCATCCAAGTGAACTGGAAATAACAAATATGCTTCATGCTTCCAAGATCCCTCTTGAGCAGCCTAGCCAATATAACAAGACTTGGAATAAAATTCAATTCTTTATTACCAATATTCAGACAACAGTAGCATATAGGAAGATCATAGCTGAATTAAAAGCACAAGAATTATGCTGATGTAGGAAAAGTATCAAGAAGAACATAGGATGGGAGTTTGAAGAAGGAAAATAGGAAGTTCAATTTATTTCTCACAAAAATACACACAATTGATCACTCTAGATTAATGTATGCAGTGCAATCCCAACAGATACAACTCTTAGCTTTTACCTTATTCTCAATACAAAACTCATGCACTTTAGTCATAAATAGTAGTATTTGTATGAATCTTACCCCATAAAATCCAAGAACTAAATTCATAAAGATCTCACCAACACAACACGCATAAATATACAAAGTCAAGAAAAAGCACTAAAGATAAACTTCAAAGATACACTCAAATAATTTAAAGATTCAATTCAGAATTTTCTTCAAAGTAACCCTTGTAAAATCTCTTTTTCTTATTTGATTTGTTTCCACATCATTCTCCATCATGTGCACTCAGTAATCCCTAAAAGAGTCACCCGGAACCTCACATTACTAATTTAGAATGCAGAATATCGCAGATTAATGCATAATGTGACACAATAAAACATTGATATAATGTTGGAAAGCCCACAAAGCAAGCAGTAATTGGCTGAAATTTTCCTTTCCCAAGGCAGAAAATAGGAGAGTCCTGTATGAAAATATAAGAAGAATTGCATTCAGATGTCAATGTGAATGATTCTTTGTTCCATTTATCAAAGCCTTAATGGTGATTATGAATGTTGTAAAAAAAATATGTATATTTAAACAAGGATGCACCCGCCCACAACGAGTAGGGGCAGTCTGGCTGGTTGCAAAGAATATATACACAAATTCAGCGGTAGAGGAACTATGATATTAACAGTTCATATATTTCTGCTTCTTGTGCCTAAATCCTAATGGACACTGTTCTAAACAGGATTTGAATTCCATGAGTTGTGAACAGACCCTCTAAATCAAGGTAACAGTTTACATTTCATTTTCAGTGAAAGTTTAGAACCGCCAGAATTATATTTTAGCAGAACAACCTGTGAAAATACTTGCATGATATTTAAGAGAAAATCCAGTAATCACTACCTTAACTGCAATAATAGCATGATCAAGAAGTGGAAGCAGATTGGGATGGTTAAACAGGGATGAGACACGAATCTCTTCTCGTACCAACTCTAACTGCTCACTGTTCTGGATGAGGACTTTCTTCATTGCATAAGTTCCATCATCTGTATGGTAATTGTAGTCAGACAAATGTGACTATCCAAATGACTGAGAACATTGTGTATCTAGAGTGACTACCCTACAATATTGATAACCAATAACAAATAACAAAACCTTAATTCTAAATTTAAGAGGAGCAAGCAACATGAATCTTTTCTCGTCAGTACCTTCTATTATAAACTGAGTTTGATGAGGTGTGATTATTCTAAATCTTTCCTAATAAAAGATTCCCAAGTCAACTTATGACAACAAATGAGCAAATAAAAAATAATTGATGTGAATGGCACGCAATAGGATGCATAAACTAGTACTGATCAAAGAAATGGACCAGTTTTCAATTTTGCTCCTCAGCCCAAAGGCATGCCAACCAAAAACTCTAAATTTTAACACATATTAGAAAGTCATGTTCCATGTCAATACAAGCACACTAAAATGTTAGTTTTGAGTACTGAGAAGCACCATTTTATGATTAAATAATCACTGAAAGGAATACCACAATTTGCACAGAACAGGGGTAAAATGACTCGCATAACAGGGATAATAATTGCTTAAACATAATATGAAGATATGTTTTTACAAGATCCTTTTCTTTGAAGCACCATAATTGCTTCTTTTCTTTTTCTCTGTCTTTTTTTTTTTTCTTTTTTCGGGGTACATCGTCAAATCAATTGCTTCTTATATCAGATCACCAATGAACACAGAACAGCCCAGAAACAGAACTGAAAACCCATCTCCAAATTAATCTCCCCCCCCCCCAAAAAAAAACGTGACAAAACCAAGAAAGACCTCACATTCTAAGCAAATCCAGATGCATCCACTAAAAATTGCATTTGATATTCAGACCCCAAAAAATAAAAAATAAAAAAATTGATAATTAAATGGATCCAGAGTCCAGATCGCGAGAGAGAATGGAAATAAAGTAACGATGCCGACGGCAGGGAGCAATTACCGGAGAGATGGGATTTATCCTTGACTTTATTGGCGAGGCCACCGCCGACGGCGGAGGCGGAATCGGAGAGCACCTCCTTGACGAGGAAGACATATGCGAAGCCGCCTTCGCCGAGCTGCCTCAGGATCCTAAACCTGTTGTCGTTGATCCAAACGTCCGCTCCTCCGTTCACGGCGTCGTATAGCGCGTTCAGCCCCGAGAACGTGCACCCCATCTCTCCCCCTCTCGCTCTCTGTCTCCTCTTTTTGTGTATTTCTCTATTTTTATACATAAATAAATAAATATTAAATAGTTTGATGGACCTTAAATTTTCTCATTTTCCTCTCTCCTCGTAAATGCAATATAAGTTGACTTCGGATCGATCCCTCTGCGCGCGAACGTATGATACTGAAATTCAAGCTTCCGCCTTGCACATTAGACCTCTTGCGATGTCACTAATTAAATTATTAATTCGAGCAATAATTTTGCTTTAAATACAGTGTATTACCTTAACAATTATATATATATATAT